>CM061046.1:67184688-67784688 GCA_030762985.1 Adelphocoris suturalis | reverse complement strand
ATTAATTGGTATCATTCTCAGATTTGAAATTGAAAAGTCACTGCAAAGTTTCAAAAATGTTAGCTGAAGTTGTTGAAATCCTTTAAAAGTAAAAGCAGCGAATATAAAAAGGAAAGAATAAAGTGAATAAGTCGGGAAAGAGCTTCAAAGCCGAAGAAAGATTGTGAAAAGTTGAAGAGGTTAATTGTCTAGGATGGACGGTGGAAGGGCTCGGAAAAAAGTAGGCTTTTCAGGTAATTGATGGTGTTGATTAGGAAACTACGTTGAGCGAGATGGCAGGAAACCTCCAAGTAAGGGTGCGTTAAAAAAGGGACCTTTCCTAACTTTTATCTTTTCTCCTCACTTTGACTTATGAAAAAAAGGTAAAACCCGCAAAGGATCAAACAAAAAATGAACGGCATTCCTCTAACCCTCTGTTCTTCTACCAGTTCCCTCCATTCACGCAGTTTCGTTCCTAACAACGACCTCTGATTTTTCTCAATCATGACCTCCCGCCACTCAACTTTTATTTTCTTTTTTTAAGTTTTTATGTAGCGTAATTGTTGAAGTAACTAGTGGAATCACTTCTGTTTCTTAATCATTGCTTTTTCATGCGCGTCCTGCTCCTTATTTGTAATCGCTTTGGATCAAAAGAAGAGAGATGAGAGATGAAAGAACCACAAACAAATCCGTTTCAGATTCTCCAGATCAAAATTGCTGTAAATGCCTCTAGGTGAATGTCTGGGTCTGTACGATGGCACTTTGGAACGAGGTGGCAGCAACTACTCCGTAGGTTAGTTTGTCTGCTAAGTTCCTGGGCTGCATTTCCACATCTCAGCCTTTCATGAACCTGTACCAAGTCATCCCTAACAATCTAATCAATCTTTTGGCTTGGTGTCGGTGTATCGAAGGAAGATCTCGGTGACACACCAGTTGTTGAAGAGGCAGCCGCCTCCGACAGTGCTGTTCCAGAATAATAAAAGCTATATCCTGTTGAATACTCCTTTCCTGTGTCTGAGGACTGGCTAGATCATGCATCCGACACGCAAGCAGCACTTGTTTTGTCGTCTAATTTACATAAATACCTGTACATATATTTACCTGTCCCACGGAAAGGTAACACCCCCCTTCGTTTCCCCTGAATTCAGCGTAAAAAATTGGGACTAACGCCATTCATAAAATTCACATTCGTTTCGTGAATTAGCACCGGATTTAAAACCTTTTATAATTCTCGACCGGACTCTACAGAAACATTTTGCACCGTTCTTGCGCGCCAGATTGGGATGAATTTTCTAATAAAAGTTCCACACGAACAAATGGCGATTTCGTATTAGGTACATCTCTCAAATGATCCGCATAGGTTCTACTTTCTAAAAATTCCGCATGTTTGGACCTTACCACCGTTTTATTGTGAACGAGTAGTAAGTTGAATCCTGTTCCACCGCATTTTAATAGAAAACCTATATTAGCTTTAGGAGCAAATTTATACGTACTTCGTGTATCTAGAATGTAATATTCACAGCCTAATCATTTCACATATTTAAGAGACCGAATTTCATTTCTTCCGTTTCATACCTAAGACCTCAGTCTAACCGTATTTCTGACAATCTAGTGTCTTCCCCGTTAACCTTCTAATTTCATTTAGCCACAAAAGTAATGCCATATTAACTTGTGTTTCATTTCATATTTCGTAATCCTAGGCATATCAACTCGCTTCAGCCGTAAATGTGACGACATATTTATATATTTAGCTCAGGGGTCCAATTAGATCAGAGTGCAATCTTTGAAATGGCATCTCCGCTGTATGCCTTACTTCCATACAACGTTTCCGTATAGCCTTGGCTCTTTTGCAATCAGGACAGTCAAAAATGTTGACAGCGAATTTTACATTTTCCAACTCAGGGAGAACTTGACTTATTTCTATATGATTAAGTCTATAATGCCATGACAGGCCCTTGTCATCGTAATTGTGAAATTGCAACCATGTTTACTCCGGATTGGGTTGAACTTCCCTCTAAAGAGTTATCCGATTACCCTCTGAGAGAGTACCTACCGCGTTTACGTTTAATCATCTTACTCTGTTCCTCTTAATTAGTCATTAAAGTTCCACTTGGACCTAATTTCAATAATTCCCGTTTTTCATCCGTACTTAACCTTGACTTAGGGAGAGAAAAAGTAAGCCATCAGAAACGCCCTTCAAATTATGCCGTCTTTAGCGCTTCTCCCATATTTGGTTCACTTATAATCACTACCTTATTCGTGAGCTGTGCTTTTCTAATAGATTCGAACAAATTTCCGACTGAGTCAGGGGCATATAAAACGCCCTTTAAACCACCGAACTTCTGTTTTCCATCGTTATAGTTTATTACATCTCCGGACTTATTAATTATCAAATCAGCATCCTTATCGTTATTAGCACACGAAATTCGCATTAGGTAAGTCCGTCATTGCGTTTAGATCCGACACTTTTCAGTAGGTTTTTCTCCGTCTTATGCCAGTTTCCTCCGTATTAAGCCGGTTTGGTTTTGCTCCGTCTTATTCTGGGTTTTCCCCGTATTAGGCAGGTTTGGTGTCGCTCCGAGTTAGACCCTTTCGGTCTTGCTCCGTGTTAAGCCCGGTTTTCACTGGCGTGTTACTCCGGGTTTGAGGATTGCTACGATCGGCCTTGATTTGGTGATGTTTGTCTTTTTGAATCTCTCTCCACCATAAGTCAAGTAGTTCTACGCTACTTGTTGAGCAGAGGTCGCTTACTCAGCGAATCTTATCCTCCGCGTTGCTCTCTCCTACTATTCTCCGACATCATTAGTAAAAATTACTAACATCCGATCAAAGATGTTCCAAACCTTCATTGAGGAGTTCTCCTGTAGAGCATCTTCAACAATCTTGGGACATGCTTTAGATATAGCATTATTTAAATTTCACCGGATTGTCCTATTCATCAGCTCGGCCTCAGGAAACCTCTGAATACCCTTCGCAAGACACTCAAATCGATTCAGAAACTCGAGAACAGTCTGATGCCGGATTGAATCGCGTGTTCATAAACTCGATCTACATCCCATGTTCCTTCGCCTGAGTTGGAGGATCAACCACCTTCTCAACCATGCTTAATGCAACTGAAGGCTCGTCCACATCTTTGATCATAAATTGCAAACTAAGATTAATGTTTAAGACTATGTAGGAGAGCACTATGAATTTCAGCTGATGAAATTCTCTCTCTCGCCGGTTTAATACTGGGATCGACGAGGAATTGATAGTCTCCACTCGCCAAGTTCAAAATCACCCCCAATTTCCAGACGGCGATTGAACTTTCCGTCAAACGATTGCCACCATATTTTAGACTCACTTTAAATGGCCAAGCAACACCTTTGAATTTTATTTTCCTATGGATCTTACAGGCACAAGTGCCTATTAAGGATTAGATCCACTCGGACCTGATTTTTCAATCGGATTGCCTAGGGGAACCTCAACAGCAACAGAGGCGTTGTCAAACTCACCAGAGTTCTGCTCATCAATCACCATCTCTGACATCGTGGCCAATGATATGAGAGATGCAATCCCCAGAACAGACTCTGCCGCAATTTATTTGATCTTACTCAGCACATCATACATTTGAGCGTTCTCAAATTTCAAACCCAGAACCTATCGTAGCTTCCTTCCTTTTCCTTTACATTTCAATCGTGAGTTTTTTATTTTTATTTACTTATTTATTTATTTTAATCTCCTCCGTGTTCATATAAGAATGATTAGTAACTATTTGAGCCACTAATTTAATTATTTTTATGGCACCGTATTAGCTAAATTACACCATTCTAGTTCCACTCATCACTGTACTGTTTTCCAATATGGCTGTACTAATTTCCAATATCACCTTACTATTTTCCAATATCTCCAATATCCAGATTGATGAAACGAATCCACCGTATCAACTCCGTATTAAAGGATGAGTAGAAAGGATGCTGGGCAGTTACGTTGAGCGGCGGACAGCGGCCAGATGACAGAGGAATAGAACTTCATTCAGTCTTCAGTTGTCCACCACTAGTGTCCACTGCCAGCGACAGTTAACAGCAGCAATACGTCTTCCTCTAGTAAGCTCCGGATTCTAGATGGAATCTAGTATAGCTGGATGGGAAATTGCTTTCCTGTCAGATTTACCACAGACAGACATGAGACAGACCGACGGACACGGACGGAAATTTATCAGCAAGCCCTGAAACGCAAAAGGCAATTGAAAATTTTGATTTTAGAGAACAACAATATTTTCAAATTAAATCACAAACACAAAGCTTACCACCTTCGGTAGTGAGGAAGCAAAGTAGATTTCTACAAAAATCAGGTGGGTATTTATAGGATAAGAAAATACGCAAGGGGATAACGTAGGTATATTTCAAGCATTAGTAGGGATATCTAATAAAAATTAAAATTACGGGAATCCCCCCACCCTCCTTCCATTACAAACAATTGACATAAGAATAATAATTATAATAAGACAAATAAATAGATTAAAAAATAAGTAATTTATTCAGTTTAAGAAAATTAGTATTATTATTAGGTCGAATCAGAGGAAGCCGAAAGTTCTTAGCTATGAAAACTGACCTCTTGTTTCCTTCGAGTATAAATAGCATGGGCTCCACTTCCTGCGTCATAATGCGGGGTGTCACAGGTGGCAAAACTCTCTTCATCAATCAAGGAGCAGAACCTAAATTGCACAGTGCCAGGTTATCTCTGAATGAAATCATGACATCTACGTCGTTTTCATCTCCCAGAGATGGATGCGAAGGGCGAGATGTGGTTCGCAGGTGTGCACTGATCCGCGAAGGGGGAGCCGCAAGGAGAGCGAGAAATATTAAAACTATCGATCAACGCTCTCAACACTCTCCAAAAGTCAACTATAATCATTCATGTCTAATAGTGTACGTGCTTGAGAAACATTTGACCATGACCAACAACCGTGCATTCTGGTTCGGTACGGAACTTTAGTTTGCTCAGTTAGTAGGTACATATGGCAACTTCTGACGCACCGTGAAACAATGTTGGCTATAGAATCCAGCCTCAATTCGGCCCGAATCTTTTAAAATAAATAAATTATATCTCCCTCGGTCGAGGTCATGTTATATAGGAAGAGTTGTCAAATTGAGTCAAGTTGAATATCATTGATAGTCTGGAAATTATGATCAATATTAGTCTATACATCTGCGACCTCTTGTGATTACTTTAGCTTAAAAAAAAGTGAAGTACAGTAAACTTGGGGCTTTTCGTCCGCCTACTCGGGCATCGCGGACGTCATCAGCTGTCTTCCGAATGGAAGATCAGAATTCGATCTGATGATTGCTTGATGGTGACTCATTGCCTCGCCTCCTTGAATAGAGAGAGGTTCGTCGTACAGAAACGTTAAAACTACTTGGACCTTTGCGGTCCAATAGGGCTTCGAACTAACAAGGTCGACCGCTAGGAGTGGTAGGGGGCAAAGGACCTAAGGAACATGGTAGTTGACATGACTTTTCTCTTGTTGATACCTTGCGTCACTCCTTTTCGCTCTACAATTCGTTCCCCTCGCCATCAATCACATCAATACTGGTCAAAAATATGAGTTATATTATTAATTAATAAATTATTAAAATGAGGAAACACACAACCAAACAAAAAATCAAAATTATCGGCTACAGAAGCTTAGCAAATCGGTATGGTCATTGTTCAGATGCTGCGCTCTATTTCGAGCTTCTTATGCTCGGAGCCCCTTTCTTTACTCACCACGCTCATCGTTGCCTAACTTCACTAATCGCATGGGAAACGGCTCATTGCAACGCCTGCAACGCCTAACCTTATGCTTTAGTACTTATATGGTTTCTGATGGTGTTGACGTTCATTTGAGAAGCCAGCCTCCGTCCTAATTGCCCTTTTGATTCCTTATAACCGTAGTGCCTTGTTGGTCAGTATGCACATCAAACGTGATAACCAATATCTGAAAATATTCTATTGCATGTGCAGTAGATAATCCCTCCTTATTAGTAATTAAATCTAATGTGGTAAAATTTAAAAATAAACCAATTACTCTCAGTTTTTGGTGAATGGCCGTTCTGACTAGAAGGGATCGTTTGGTAATATACCGCGCCATAAATTAAAGTGATAACTCACACAAAATTTGGTTAGGCCATTATGAGACGATGTAACGGCGTTATCAGCAACATATATCCAAATTATTATTTTTATTTACCGCTAATCGCCCTTCTGGTCGAGGTGCGGCGTAAACCATTAAATGAAAATAATGAATTTAAAAATATGTGTATTATATTTTTAATTGTTATTTTATTTTCTTTGTCTGAAGATAGGTGATTGAAGACCAAATCGCTTGGTTAGTATTTTCCTACATTTAATTAGTGACTAATTTGCACTCATAGATAATAATTTATCGTGCAAAGCACAAGGTTGTTACTCATATATTCGAATTTAATTATTCGAAGACGGAAGGTGTCTGATACCGATGGAATACAAGAAGCTTAGGATATGAGGAATGTACCAGTCACGTGAAAAGAACACTTTTTTCCTTTATTTATTATTATTATTTTTATTTATTTTATTTTATTTTATTTTTATAGAATGTAGTAAGATTTTTATTTTCTCACGATATTATTATAGTGTTTGCTATTGACAATACTTCTTATTCTTGTTGATTTACATAATTATTTATATAATTTTATTCTATCATTATTATATTTTGTGTAAATTAAGAATTTGAGTAGCATCTCAATCAGAGGTGTCATTTCCGCCAATATACAAGGTTTCAAAGAGAACACTACAAGAGGCAAAATTCTAATGAGCCAAGTTGACTCCACTGAAGTCTCAACTGAAAGATCGGAGAGGCAATGATTATTATAAAAATAGCCTACAAAGCTAAGTATTGTGACACTCAGCTATGAAAAATTTTACAGCGTTATTGGAACCAACATATGTTCAGATATGGTGCTTAAAGCCCTTTCTAATTATAGTGCTTTCTAAATGAGCGTCCATCAGGAAGTATTAGTTTTATCTAATTAAATTCAAACAAACTTTCCCCATGCTAGATTCATCAATTGAAACTTTTTTTTGTAAGTTTATCTATTTGAAGCCTGATTACGATTATTTGATATTTTAGCCTATTTTTAACGGTTAGAACCTACCCAGGTACGTACCAAGGAAATTAAACCACCGAACCTGGAGGATTTTACAGTAAAAAAAATAAAATAAGGTTATTTTTGAAACAAATAGTAACTAATTTAAAAATCACCATGTTGTGATAAAAATGTGGTAGTTGCCTGTTAATTGAAGTATGAGATAGTTCAAAAGAGCACCTCATACAAGTAACTAGAGAGAATGGGAAGTGAGGTGAAGAGTTGAAGCAATCTACCACGCTTTAATAAAGTTTGTTGACGAAACGAACGCCAACAACTTCCTTTTGGGAGGCCGGATCTCTGAAATTAAGCAACTTCTGAGAAAATTCGTTATTCCTTCACGCCGTTGAAAGTTTCTTCCAGCGTTGAGTAATTCTTAAGGCGCCTTAACCCTCCAAAGGACATTCCGTAACTTTAAACCGAACCTTCCTCATGTAGGAGCCCAGTTTCCACTTCCCCTGGCGCTTTTTGGGAGGTGTGGTATGTATGGTTTTGCTTTCTCTCTCTCTCTCTCTCTCTTTCGCCTTGATTGCCATGACTATACACGCACTTAGGATCAGTACAGTTCCCACAAGCACATACAGAGTGAAGCATAGCCAGTTTGGGTTGTTTGGTCAACCAGCCCGGCGAGTCACAAAAACAAACACAATTTCAAACCACTGTGACGGCAATTTCAAATGAAACTGAATTGTATCGAAATACGCTTCACTCATCGTTAATATCACAATAATTAAAAATGCAGCCAAACAAGTGAAGAAGGGGGTTTCTAAAATTTCCACAAGCTCCATTATTTTATGACGGTTTTATAGAATTTTGACCATCAGCCAAGTACCCAACCCATCGTTCAAGGAACGTCCATAGTATTTGAACTTAATCTCAATTGGGTGTCTACCGAGCGGTTCTAATTGGATGCCTATTCCTGCTTCGAATACCTTCTCTTGAGCTGTTGTCTGAAGAATCCGCTAGTAGCGCTGGCAATCCTTTATGTAGAACAACTTGAGACAGTTACTTTTAACCGTTTTTTGTATATAGGAAGAGGAACAGTAGGTCCCCACAAGATATATTTGGATGGATGTATATGAAGGAGTTGTTCTTTAGGTTATTAGGGTCTTCATTCGTCATACTGTAAAGCACCGAGCTCCTGAACTGAAGGTCTAGAGTTCAATTCCCCAAAGTCAGGCTAATTTTTTTTCTTCGAAATTTGAAACGATACGGACTAGATTTTGATGGATGACTTTTATTTGAATTTGAAAGGTGGTCCTCCACATGTGTTCTCAAACTGAATCTATACTTGGTGGAGAAACCAAAATAGAACACTGAAATTTGAAGTTATCCATAAGGAATAAGGGGCAAAATAGGATAAATCGAACAAAGGAAGCTTGAATCACAGAAGAATGAATCAAAAAAGAGGAATGGGACTATGAGACTTCCGACTTTCGAAATTCACTCACCTGACAACGGATAAGAGCTGTTACATTGAGCAAGAGTGGGAGAACGAACAACCGGTATTAGGAGCAGGAACTGGTATTCGGTTAGAACCACTTGGTTGGCACCTCCTGCAGTAGATCGGGTTGTCCGGAGACGCTTCCATTATTGACCATCAATTCCAGTGGTGCAGGGGGGTTGATGCAGCCCCGATCGGCGAGGAATTCGGAGGCTGCAAGTCCGCCGAAAGTGTGCGGCAGATCAGTTGCTAGAACTGGCGTTATTATCAGTCTTTTTTTATTTTGTCAAAGTGTATTTTATCCCCAATTATTCACTCTAGAACCTCTTGACAGACTGAGAAAAATGAAATTAAAGGTTAGCTTGAGGTCAGCTGGCAAGTGTATTCCGTTGTAAGGATTACAATACGTCTCAAGTGACCGTACTGATATCGCGCCACTTGATAAATTGTTGTCCTGAAGAGCCTCAACCATCCCACTTTTGCAGTTTGTGCAAGATAGTTCACGGGGTTCTAACAAAGGTTGTTCCATTCCAAGCTCGACAGTTGGTGACCGAGAGTTTTTCACGGTGAAAGGAGATTTTTTAAATTAAGTTCATCCAGACATCAATGCGAAGAACCATTCTCTTTCTAGAAGGGCTTCCAGGCCGGATTCCTTCAAAGGTGAGACAGCTACCAATTCAAGGCGTAAAAGGAGTTCGTGTTGCAACTAAAACACAAACGAAACCTAATCTCAGCCTGGTTTGCTTTGAATGAACTGTATTGGGTACATTTGAAATTTAAAAGTATATTGAACAGGTATTCAAGGTCGTGTGCCGAAATTGATCAAAAATTGTGATACCAGAAACGATTAATTTATTTATAGGTAGTCATCAACAGATGGACAGTAAAATTAATTTTTATTAAGCACGTTATTCTCCGTAATTGAATCAGAGTACCTATACTTGATATCGTATCACTAAAGTCATGTTCACTTTCTTTATGATGGTCGGCTGGTGCGGCGCTTCGGTTATACCCTTACCGCAATACCGAGCGGCATTGCAGCCTTGCGTGTTTTAGGACGACGATCTGTTAGTAGACTGCCCATTTCGGTTTATATTTTGATTGAAATATTTGTACCTAATCAAACAAATGAAATATTAAACAAAATATCAAATGTAATGAAATGAAATATTTGTACCTAATCAAACAAGAAAAGAAAACTCGGCGCTTCGCTCCTCCTGGACCCCCGGTTACCTCTATTTACATACTTCGGACGAAATTATTGAAACACAGAATGTGTTTTAGCTCACGCGTTTCACATAAACCCGTCTTCAATCATAGGTTGAAGATTGGTTAACTTCCTCCCACTAAATCAGAATTTCGCTGCGTTCCTCCCACTAAATCAGAATCTTATATAATCACCGCGTCATAACAAAATATCGCATAGGTTACACGATCCTTAGTTCCGTATCATCGGTATCCATGTTGTCGTCCCAGATTTTGTTACGAAATTTCGTTAGCTTTTTTGGCTAGTTAGTCCATAGCTAAAACACATTCTGTGTTAAAAAATTGTTTTAGTGGGTTTCACCAGTTCTAATTTGAACCCGTGTTGATGATATTTTTTCAGTCCCACAGAAAAATATACAGAGATCCGGCTGGTTTCATTTAATATCCATAAAATGACAGTTACGAAGTTACACTTATTCCGAATGTTCTCGAGATCTCGGTTTTTTTATATTTCAGCCCGTAAATTCAATCCTTTAGGGGTAATCAAAAGGGATGCCTAGATTACTCGCACATTTCCAGCTAATGTATGATTTTTGATCGAAATTTCATGAAGTTCGGTCCAATAGTTTCTCAAGTGCTTATCGAAATATTGTAAAACATGATTCTTTCCTTTCTCTAAAATGTATCAAGATATTTTTGTGAATCTAACAGATCATATTTTCAGAAGCACAAACGTTATCCAACACCTCTAGAACTTGAAATATGCGTTAAAAGTGGTTTACAAAAAAAAAAAAAAAAAAAAAAAAAAAAACCCCCCCCCCCCCCCCTTTAAGGATGGCGAAATCGAATCTTCTTAAAAGTCACAATCAATTAAAAAATGTCGCTTTTCCTTGAAGCGATATAAATATAATACTGGCAACTATAAATTGTCAAACGTAAGCTTGTGTGTGACACCAGGTGTTTGTACTTTTAGTTATAAGACTTGAAGTACAGATCCAGGAGGAAGATAGGTGGGCTCACACGTGGTGGCACACATCTGGCCGACTTCCGTATTCTTCTTGGCCCCTTAGGGCGTTGGGGTGGGATGGGTTCAACCGTATCTTCTTTCTTTCTCTCTCTCTCTTTTCAACTGAGTCGTTTCATTAGGGAAAATATTCGTGGGAAATTAAGAAATAGCATTAATTGGACAGTTTTCTGTTCTACATAGATGCTTTTTTTCTTTCTTTTCTTTTCATAACTACAAGAATATTTGTTAATACAGTCCACGTCGTGAGAAGCTAACATCCCAAAACTTTGTGAGCACAAATAACAAATATATCATCTAAGATATAACCTTATTCAGTTGAGTGATATCACCCATTTTTATGCGCAATCTCAAACGCTCGCAAACTTTCCCCTCCAAATTGAGTCTAAGGACCAGGATAATTCCTAGATTTATGAAAGACCTCATCTTGAGAGGAGCCGAGTGGGCTGCCCACAATGAGGTTGGGGTATTGTTAAATGTGGTCCATACGGTGAGACGAGTAGGAAGGAAAGGATCTTCTCTTATACAAGGAAAAGGGCTTTAGATTTACAATGGAGCCCCGTCACCCATGAGGTCGCTGGGGCAAGAGCCTTCGTAACCGTGGGGCCTCTAAGGCCGAGCGGCCGTCATTCATCATTTCCTCTTGCCCGACCTCTACATCTCCGGATGTTCCTCGCCCCTTCCAACCCGCCAATGGTTGTAGGCGGCCCGAGATTAAAAAAGATTGAGCAAAGGCTGAGCGAAGGAAAGTCCAAAGCAGAGTCCAGAAACCGTGTATGATGCATGTGTCACGCTTGAGAGTACGACCACGCTACGTCCAAGTGCTGTGGTGCCAATAGGTTTCAAACTTTAGTTCTTACCTGAATCCGATTCATTCAAGTTATCGATATACCGCTCAATCGTAATCGCATCAAAGCAGATATGGCCAACCCCTAGTACTCAGAGGGCTCCCATAACGATATGAAGGTACCAAAAACAGTTGGTAATGAAACAGGTACCTACAACTATATAGTTGCTCGGTTTTTAAATATTAATATTGTATTATTCTTACAAATTACGTTACAAATGAGTTTAAAAGGTTATTCATCCAATGCCAATTCATTTTATCTTCCAATAACCCTCAACATTTTACGAAATATGAAATCTAACTTCTGGATTCCAAAAATCTAATTTGAACCATTAGTTTCGCCAATGTCTCTCATCCAATTCACAATGGTTCACGTTCATGTTCAGGTTGTCCTCTTCAAAATTAAACTTCGTCAGATAACCTCAAACCAATGGTATTTTTTTCATAGAATTACATACATTATATTGTACCATATTCTGGTAAGTATACCAACTTAAGTACCTGTTAAGTATAACAGAAGAAAAAGAAGAAGTTAGCAAGTACAATCTTATCGGGTTTATCCATTAATCAGAAAGAGGTAATAGTCTCAAACTGTCACCTCGTCTATGACATTCATATCATGGGAGGGAAGGGACGGTAATAACCGGTAGTTAGAGAGGTACGGTCTCATTGGAAAGAACCTTATCTAAAAATAATGGAATCGAGTTTTTGATTGATCTAACGCCCGGGGTGGGTGCTTGAAACCCCATGTACGAGCTACTCATCGAGCAACACCAATTAAAATATTAATGAATAACATAAATTAAATTAGTAGAGTTTTTTTTTTTCAAGTACCCCCGAGACACTCCTCAAAAACAGGCTTGTGGACACTCTTCAAAAGCTAGATCCTAATCTATACGTCCAATTAATTCTAACTAATTGGACTAATTTTTCTAACTAATTGGACTAATTTAAACGTCCAATAAATTTTTATTAGGTGCACAGACCAGCATGTACGCGGTAGTCGGTCTTAGACTGATGAAATAACCATATCCAGACTTTGTTCGTCAATACGAAGGCTACATGCCAGATTACATCATAGAAAGTAGCAAAATCGAATAGAGAGTAGTTTTAGGAGCAACTCAGCTGATCCCTGCTCATGGCATCGTAAATTAGAGGTCCTGCGGAGGCTATTTATCCGACAAACAAACAGAATTTAGATTGTATATATTAATAAGATCAGATGAGATAAAATTAACTACCTGATGTTATGAGCTTTTGAGATGCGAGCGAATTGAGCATCCAGACCACTGATCTAAACGAAAAACTGATCTGCCAAAAATCTTTCTAAGATTGGTTGTAGACGAGCATACACAAAGAGTCATTGTTTGCGAGCTTATGCTAGTTTTGACTAGTTTCCTATCAATGGCCTTCACTTTCACCAGTTTACGATCAATTTTCACAGGCAACAAGAAACTCATTGAAAATAATTTTCATCCTCCCAATTTATATCCTAATGTTTGATATTTTTGACGACTTTCAGAAAAACCTGTTTTGACGAGTGTCCCACTCCATGAGGAAACTCATCAAAAAGTCTCGAGTTAACATTTTTGATGAGTTTTCTTTCGTGAGTTCGTAAGAGCCCAACAACCCACTTTCCAAGTTTCAATATTTCACATATACCACTATTGCCGAATTTCCCAATGGCATTTCTGTATTTCAGACACATTCAACACAAGCAACTTTATTTTTTGAATTACAGTGTTCATGACAAAAAGCTCAGTCCTGTATAGTTCATAAACTTTGTCCAAGTAATATAAGTTGATATAGGTAGAACATATTTAATGGTTTTTAGATTTTTTAACATGTATCATGTTTTACCTCTGGATTTTCGCTTGAAAATTCAGCGCGAGCTGACATGTTTTATATTGATTTTTACGTACAACCAATGCGTTGCTAAGGAAGTGTAACTCCGTTAGTTTTCATTTCAGAAAAATCGTTCGCCAGTTTCTGGAATGCTCTAATTTTTTCACAACACCTCATGAACCCTAAGCCGCTGCAGTGTGAAGGGAAGCTGATTTATTACGCTACGTTTCAAACTAATATTGCTAAGTAGGTAACCATAATGAACTAATGGGAAAATAAGGCACTACATGGTATTTGAGGAAATTCGCTCATATATATAATCGAAAACTTGTTTTAGGGAGCCATGTTAGCTGAGATAAGATTTTAAATTAATTTACTGGTAATTAATGTTCGTTTTGTATACCGTTCGAGCATTGTACAATTTAGAGATTTCTGAGTCCAGCAAGTCTCTTAATCACTATGGGAAAATTTCGAACGCGGAGAAGGCTAAAATGTTGATAGATTAATGGATCTGAGGTAATTGCTTGTTCTGTATGAACAAGGCTTTCGAAAGAGTCCACATTTACATTTGTTATCAAACAGATAAAGCGGATGTTAGGAATTCCTTTCATTTCATAGTCCTTTACTTCATCCCACGTGCTGATTTTATGATGAAAATTCACTAAAGAAATATAATTGTTTACTATAATTTGTTACTGCCATTTTAATTGATATTGTGGTAATAATCCGAAATTGAAGGACACGTGGAATTCGTCCAACTAGTTTTCACGATTCTCGTAATTACACATGACTCAAACTCAAGAGGGCGAGGTAATGAAAGGAAGGACAGCAGATGATGTAAATCAAAATAAAACTTGCAATGGTAGTTTGCTTTACTCATTTTACCTACCTTAATGAGAAAGAATAAATGTAAATATTAAATCAATAACGATTATGAAACTGGTGACGTTATTAAATGTGATCATAATAGTATTACGCCACTTATCCGTTAATGAAGTAATCGATTAACGTGAAAAGAAATTACTGCTACTCGGTGCTTGTGGTGATCTTTGAACTTATAATATAAAGGTAACATGTAACCTTGATGATCTACACTATAAGGCCACCACTTTGTAAATTGCGAGTTTATTTTCATCAAAGGAAGTTCAAACGGTTGTAAAGAGTCGTTTAGCACTGAAATATCCCGCTGTGTATGAGATTAACCTCATTGTATCCTTCACATTATCCATTGTGATAGATCATAAAGGCACTTACTTATTCTAATCAGTAGTCTCATTTATATTCCGTTGCGAAAATTGAAATTAATAACTCCGGGCGTAGGGCGATCTATACAGGGAGATAGATTTCATCGGATCATATTTCAAAGCTCTTTATCATGGAAGGATATAAAGGATAGACGGCAAAAAGTGGGGGAGGTGGAAGGTGCCTGATTTATGTGGCAAAGATCGTTAAAACCTTAATCACTTCTTCTAGATGAGTTGGGACAATTGAGAGGTACGTTTATCCCCGGAAGGAAAGTAAAGGGGTTTGAAATCTGATCGAAAGCGTTTCAAAGGGATAGAAAGATTGCCGACGCTCAATCAACGGAAGGTACCCAGACCTCTTCGCTTACAAATAGCGGGGAAATGGGATGACGATGAATTTCTATGGTCTGAGGTCCCAGAAATTCACCCTAGGTTATCCCCTTTTGTAACCCTCTAAACGTCGGTTTCACGGCGCTACTAACCAGGTTTCCCAGCAGTTTAATTACAAAGCCATCCACGGGGTCCCCTCCGGTTGCTCCTGGTAAATTTACTACGCGGTTTTCCTCATCGCGAAGCGACCTTAGGTCGTAGTTGGTTCATGTTGGTTGCGTCACATTAATTAGAATTTTACCTTGGTTTAGCTACCTTGATTAAAATCTACACTGTCCACTTCTACACAAATGACATATTGGTTCATTTGTGTATGTAATTATAGGAGATAGGGTGCCAACTTTAAATTATGTCAAATTACCTCTCGGCGGTTAATATTCGAAGATAGAAAATTATGAGTAGATAGGTACATATATGCATTCCTCAGAGATATCTGGGATTTAGGGAACATAAGAGGAATGCTGCATGCTTAAAGAGATTCATCTAATGAACTGCGGTTTTAATTTCATTGCCAATGTTACCAAATATTCGTTATAATAAATAAATCATCTTTATAGTGTTTCACAGCGACGGGTCATACAGACGCCACCAAGAGATTTGGCTCTCCCGAAAAATTGATAGTGATACTATCATGATCGTAGCTATTGATAGTGAATTGATGGTGAAGACACAAAGACATGCCGCATGTTAGTGGCTACATTGCATCAAGGAATGCGGTAAGTGAGGGAGACCGATTGGTGACCTCAGTCTGAAGATCTTTTTTGGCCAACCAGTTGTTAATGAGTGCAGAACGTGCTATTCATCGCATCGGGATACCTAATAAACCTTCGAACCTAAATACCCTAGGAATGTTCTATAGGTAGAAATAGAATCGGTTGAGCATTGCTTATGAGGATCGGTAATTACTTCCTCATTCCCCTCCCTACTGCGAATTCGACATCCCGAAGATTGCTTGGGACAGAATTATAATTTCCAGGTAGGTTTTTAATTTGTGACTCATGATCTGCTAGCATTCACTAAGTACGCCATTTTCATTAGATTGTCTATTTTTTTAATGCGTTTTTCAATGCAAAATCTAGTTCCGAACTTAATTGCATTGAAATAACATTTTTTGTTGTTCACGAACTCTTAACAGCCACTTGTCAATTTCTGGCTATGTATTCTAATTGGCCGCTTATCTCGGTGGAACCAATCCCTTCCGAACTGTGTGTGCATATTCAATCATGAATACATAATGATTTAATTTTTTGCACATGAGTTCAATATTTTCGCATTATAAATTGTAATTATTGTTGATATAATTGAGTAACCTTAGTCTTCATATTCTAATCAAACATTGAAAAGCTAGTGACCAATCTTGTGCCAATTATCAACCATTACTTGGATGGCATCAGTGTTGCACATCATTTCACCGTACTTTCAAACTCAACTCAACTCTCTAAACCACGGGAGAATGCAAATCTTGACTATGCGGCCCACTGATTCATGCAGGTGTCTAAAAGGATCGTCTTTGTTGCAAGTGGTTCAACGTTGTATTGCGACTGCATACGTAGGTACCTACTCCAACTAACTGATGCTACCTGTTGCTTGCAGTTACAGATCTTTACAAATATTTACACTTATCCCAAATAAAGTGATAAACATTCCATATACAGTGATGATCTATTTACGCTTCCCCCGTTCAGATTATCTCTGGCATTTACTAGAAAAGTCTGGATGTCTTGTTTGACTGGCTTGTAAGCCCAGCAGAAAGTGGATTGGTTTGTTCCAGGATGCTTGTGGATGGTTTAGCGCAGTTGCTCTGCTTAGAATGAGGGACGTTCCAGCGTGGTTAAATTTGTCTAGGTACTGTGTTGACCCTGAAGAGTTACGAAACGAAAGGCAGGGTTGTAAACTGGGGTGTTACCCGGTTGAATCCCGGGATACTAGAACCGGAAGGGCGCGATCAAGATCGGTCCTTGTTGACTTTTGGAGGCCCTGAGCCAGAGAGATTTTGAATCGCACGCTGACTTGGTTGACTCCTGGGAAAAATACTCTCTCCTGAGGGCAGCTAAGTATGTAATACGAATACTACTGCCGTAAATCCTTTATCCTCAAGTAAATCAGCCAATTTGAGTTGCACAACCATCGCTTGCGAGTCCTTCATTTCATGGTATAATGTAAGCTCTCGAATAATTTATGGGGACTCAGCAGGGCCGAAAGTCATCCCTCGGGGAGTCAACCGGGGAACTCCCATAAACTGAACACTAAAAATATCACCTCGCTGAGAGTACCACTTTCCCTGCCTCGTGTATAACACATCCACAATAAATTGTTCAGCGACAAGTAGAAAACGGAAATTGTATTTCTACTTGGAGGAAAAATTATTTCCCTTGACCAAAAGACTGCTGAGGATGAGGAAGGTAGGTTAGGGATGGGTTTTCCGGCATTGTTCAAGTTCGTAAACATACTGAAACGCTGCAAATTATAACACAATGGTTTATTTATTTATTTTTTGTTAGATAGCCCTTCTACGCAGATCTTTGGTCTATAATTAATAAACTCCGTATGTAATATATGATCAGAACATGGCACATCGTGCCTCTGAGAAGGGTTCACACTTTTACAGTTCCAAGACCCCGCAATTTTACGCTTCTCAGTAGAGATGTTGAAAAAATGGGAAAATGATGCTTGAAATAATTTGCGTTAGCGCATGCGCAGAATGAAGAGTAATGATTTGAGAAAACGCTGCAAATTATTACATAATGGTTTATTATTTCTGAATCAGATAGCCAGCTATAGTAACCAGCATGCTCTGGGGCTTTCGTCACTCCCTTTTCTAGTACCCATCTCTGTTCTCACGTTACAGGCTGCGCTCCCGATGGGGAGCAAATGGATGATCGTACAGCCACCCGAGTGGTCTCATTCATTCCACGGAGCTAATTTCTATAGGAATCAAACTAAAACCGTAGGTACACTGGATTTCAAAAGCATCTGGGACCTATCCCAGTCGATTCTGCTCTCACTCCACGCCCCGCTCACCCCCCTCACCGCCCACCGTGACCCCCTGCTAACCTTGCCAGGCGTGCGCGCGTGCGTATGTCTAACACTTAAAGCCTCGAAAAAGACACTTTTTCGCCCCTTTTTGACCCATAGCATCTATGCGAGTAAAGCGATCGGGATGGTTAAACGTTAGGACCAACTATACCCCGAATTGAGTCTATGTGCAAAAGAACGGGTTTTTTAAGTCAATTCTTAGGCCTTTTATGGCCCGGACGGCGGACGGACATTTCAAATTTGGATTCTACGCACCTTGAAACGTAAAATGACAAAGTTTGAGGGGGGGTTATAAAAATTTTTTGCTATACGATCACATAGGCTTATTATTGGAAATAATAAACCAAAATGAAATTGGTAGAATCTACAGCCTAACCCACAAATTCCCAGAACATGTAATCGAAATCTGATGAAAACTAGATCTTGTTCTCGGAGTACACTTTCGCACATGCGCTGGACCTAATGATGATGCAATCAGGTTGAAATTAACGCGGAATAATTAAAATATAGTCCCCCAACTATGCACCGAATTTCAGCAGGATCGGACGACTAGGGCGTAAAAAAAAGACGATTGAAGGAATTTACATTTGCTCATGCGCAAAACGGTGTAATGATTTGAAAAGTATAGAATTAATAATAGACCAGGTATAGCCTAACCCGCACATTCCCTGAACATACCATCGAAATCAGATGAAAACTGTTGAAATTATGCTCGTTTAAAAGGAATACATATTCGCGCATGCGCAATAGCTACTAATGATAGGATTGTGTTGAAATTGCTAGGGAACGCTCAAATTAACTTCCTCCACCTATCCTCCAAATTTGAGTGAGATCGGACAACGGGGACGTGAGAAAATGATGGTTGATGGAATTTAAGCTTGCACATGCGCCGAGTGAAGTATTGATTTGGGAACCACAAAACTCATAAGGGACCATCTTCATCCTAGCCCGCACATACCATGAAAATATCATAAGAACCGGTTTACTATTGTGGAAATTAAGCTTCTTACAAGGATTTGCGGACACAGAACGAAAGTGGTTCAGAATAGTCTAAAACGTAAGATGCGAGTGAAAATTTTACCATTGTAAAAAAACAATAGCCGTTTGATTTTATTGGAGACCACAACTTTTAAATCTCTCGAAAGTGTAAACAATGCTTCCGCTACCTATTGGTAGACTTGGGAGCAATTTAAAAGATGAAAATTAGTATTTAGGTACCAATACTTCAGTAGTAGGTACATTGCACGGACAATAGTTAATAAACTCGATTTTGTAACGTTATAATAAATTCCGTTGGTATATCACCTGATAATTCCAATGTTGGCATTATATCAGCTGATACAAGGCAATTTCAATATTATTCCGCTACTGCGCGTTACCTTCCTACCCGTTTATTGGGGTAGTAGAAGCAATTTAAAAGTAAAGGAAGTATTTAGGTCTACATTCGGACAATAGTTAATAAACTCGATTTTGTAACGTTATAATAAATATAGTGATACATATTGGATTTACAAGGCTTCAAATGCGCGTTACCTGCCTACCCGTTTATTGGGGTAGAAAGGTAAAATCTTTCGAGCTGAATAATCATGGGATTTGCTTCAAAGGTCAAAATTGTGAAATTCCAAAACATGAAAGTTCCCAATTACGGCAAACGGAGGTGTAATGATGCGTTAGAAGCGTAGACATATTCGTTTAAAGAACGTTTCGTAGGTAGGTAGGTATTTTATGAGTGAGTTTTTGTAAATCTTGGTTGTTAAATTCTTTCAAAATTTGAGCACTTCGTGTACGCAGAAGTTGTTAACTACTTACCAATTTTTGAGTTTTACAAATCTTTGATATTTTTATAGACTTTTTTATTTCATATCAATGATTGTAAAAACATTTTTCAGCACAATTTCGTGCATAAATTATTTACTGTTCTTCATCTTATTTCATAAACTTTATCCGGGTAAAATTCTACTAAAAGAAATGTCTGTTTTGTAGAGATTTTAAACTTTTTTTAGCTCTCTTCTTAAATTTGACCAATTTATTTTGCCATCTGAAATGGATTTGTATTTGGCTATTTTTTCTCCCATGCTTGGGTTACCTTCCACTTCCCTTGACCAATTAATAGGCCGACTTCTAATGACGAAATCTTGGCTATAATATGACCTAGACTCAGAGGATGTACTAGAAACTGCGAAAGTTCACTGGTAAAGTTATGACTGGGACAATTTCTTGCATAATTTGTAGTATTCGTTTGGTAGCTTTCAGGTTCGCCTAACGTACAACTACTTACCCACATATTTCATATAAATTTCGTGCATTATTCACCCTGTATATCAACAATAATGAATAATGAGAACAGCTGAAACATCAAGCGGTTGTTCATTATCCACATCCTCGTCGCCGAGACAAGGCACCCAACTCCAATTTTCTGTTTTTTGGATGACAATGTACATTTTTATGACATAAGTGAAAAAGGGAAATTTTCAGTTTTTCAACCTTTTTGAATAATGGTTTTCTGTGTGTTTGACAACCTTGGCAAGGTTTGACGAAAAAGGTAAATCCGCTGAGCCGCGAGGGCAGACCAGATACGACCAAACAGGCTTGGCCCGCCCTTTAGCAAGTCTCATTCATCATAGTCAACCGCCAACCTGAGTTCTAATCGATGTTACCGCACTTGGAAGAAAACTCTTCCCTAGTAGCTTTCACTTCAGTTTTTTCTCTCCAGTCTTTTTAATAAGCTAATTAATTATAGCTGAAGTTTTCATTGATAATGAAACGCAAATTGAAAAACGCTGGAATGTTTGGGAAGCTGTAAAGGCTCTTTTTCTGTAGTAGGCAAAATATAACTTATAATGAGTTATAGGGTAATTAACGCTTGCGGTCAACCACAGTGTACCAGTAATCTATACTTTTCTTTGGTAAATGCAGGCCATTCAGATTGAGAAAGCGTGAAGACTATATGTAGGTACCGATTTGAGAGTGCAAAAGCTGTTCAGCGATGATATTTCATTAGAACCGCATGACAATTGTGGAAGGGATGCGTATGACTAAATTAAAAAATGATGGCGTAGGAGCTAATATTGGTTTGAGTGATGAAATTCATTGGAATTCCAAACATGAATGGTCCTAGAAAATTAATTCCATGAAAATTGAGAAAGTTAAATGTATTCGGGAAGGATCCTCAATCAAACTTCTAACTAAATTGTTCAGGAAAGTAAGTTATGTAAAAAGAGAATAGAAATTACGAATTAGAGGCAAAAAAATGTTCAATTTCCATTATTTATTTACCTATCTTAGTATTCTATTAGCTTTTAGCATGCCATTAATCCCCTATTATTAGTTTGAAGAACTCAAAGGGACAACCCATGTTTGATAATTTCGACCAGATTTTTGTGTCAAAACATGTTTTGAAATATTTTGGTTTTCAAATTGAAATGAAGGTAAAATTTTATGATTTTTACAAACTACGAGCAGAAAAAAAGGAATACTATATATATATATATATATATATTCCCTTCTATAAATATATGTATATACATATATTTTCCCTTTTACAGAAGTTTTTGTGTGCCGAGAGAGAGAGAGAGAGAGAGAAAAAAGAGAGAAAGACCTAAATGTAGGTCAATGGAGGTCATGGAAATGTAGTAGTTCCTCCTTCAAAGGGGAGAGGATTCAGGTTTAAGTGTAGACAGACTCTCAAGCCCTTATTTAATTTTTATAAATAATAGCGCAGTAATTGTATTTGGTATTTTTGGCGATTTTGACCCTTATTTCTTACAATTTGACCCTATAAACTGTATTCTGAAAAGTTACATGTCCTAGGAATCGTTTTTAGAAAGTTCCAAAATGGATTTCCACAAAGACAATTTTCAACTATTATCAATTCCAAAATTTTGGAGCCACTGCAATCTTATCTCAAGAGGGTTTTTACTCTCTAAAATTATATTTTAGGACCCGTGCCCCTCGATACCTTGGTATATGTTGAGCGTTATTCATGGTTTTGGAATAACGTACTCTGTTCTTTTATGAATGAATGTTGAATCCGACTTGTGAATTTTGATACCATAGGTACATGTATCTACTCTATGAAAGTCTAGCTCTCTATGTATGAAAGTTTAGCGAACGGGAAAAGTGACAGCATCCCACAAAATAAAACACTTGAAAGTATAACAATCTAATAATTAGGTGGAATAATAAAGATTATTAAGAAGAGTGCGGTAGGTAAGTCTCAAATCGGATTCTTCTGGGATAAAACAAACCAAAAATATATATATATATATATATATGTATATATATATATATACCTTTAAATTGAACGGTACCTATATAAGATAAATTTACTTGTTTGTGCTAAAAGTAATAACAAAATAAGCATAAAAAAATAAATAAAAAATAAAGAAATCTGTTCACTGAGGTTTTTTATTTTTATTATTCATAGGTGTATAACCAAGATCATGAATTTTACACCTGTGCGGTCTAAATTTCGTCTTGGTCAAAAGAATTCGTACATATATGTCCAGAAAATTTCGTAGTTTTATATTATCGGCCCAAAATTTGGATAATGAAGATGCTCAAGAATAGTTTCGAGAAGAAAAAAGTTTTATTTACAAATATGCATTTTGTCCGAAAATCATACAAAGACAATCTTGAAAAGAAAATTACAAATTAGAATATTGAAGAGCCCCAAACACAAAAGGCCCAAGTGTAATTAAGAGAAATCATCCTTCTTCTTCGCGTCGGTTGAAAAAATAGGTAAATAATAATTATGACAATAAAAATCAATTCGAATATGTACCTACGTACAATAATTATACTATAATTTAAATTTAAAAGAGAAGCTTTTTTTCTTTATAAGATTAACCAAATTTCTAAGTTTGTAATTATAATCCCCACTTATTTAAATATGAGTTCATTCATGATTTCACGATGTCCTTTCCATTACACTAACGCCCTTTCTGCCTTCAAGCTCTTCAATATCCCAGGAAATTCCATTCAGATCAAACAAAATTATTAAAAACTAAAGGAACCTTTTTTTTGTGGTCAATATTTCATTTCTTGAAGGAAACAAAATTAAGACCTTAAGACGAAATAAGGATACACTCAGATTAGTGAATAGTTACAAATAATTGCACAATGGTTATGAAAAATTCAAGACATAAGTAATCAGTAAATTGAATACATACTTAATACAACAATGGAACGATAAAAAATGATCTACCTATGACACTGATCAAAATGTTATGGATATTGCAACATTAGAGCCTTGGAAAATTTGATCATGCACCTATTGATAAACATTCGCTATAAATTTCATCCGTAATTGGTGCAAAACCATATTGTTCTGGAAAAAATATTTAGAATTTTAGTTTACAGTCACGATTCTAGTTTTTTGTTTATCGTTGATTGAGAGATTGCCAGATTTTCTTTACGTTAGGCTGCCTCGTGCAAGAATTTTAGGAGAATAATAAGGCACCATTCACTCAAAAGTCAGTAGATGATATTATTCGTTTTAGAGATCTAGTTGGTGATAGTATAAACAAAACACCACGCTTACAACCAAACCAAACATATGTAAATGGTCACGTGAACACAGCGGATTTTGTAGAAATATTTCGTGCGATTCTTTTTATTCACCAACAAATAAAATGAACCAATTTCTGACATGCCTTTCAGAAAGGAGAGTACCTACAAAAGTGAGAGTCGATAGTAGGATTTTTCTAGAATTCCTACCTATCTACCCATCTGAAGTAGAAAAAAACATCATTTTTCATGGTCGGAGTTCTTAATGAGAAACATTTGATGGCCGATCCAGAGCTTCTAATTTTTTATTCTGGTTCCCTTAACGTTTTTCATTAGCAAGAGTACAAACTGTTGGTGTTGCCTTGCTAGCAGTGGGTACCTACAAATTATTATTAGTCATTTGTATTCACAGGGTGTCACAGGGTATACATATTTAGATAGGAACCTACCTAGATTTCACCGATTCGCAAAGGCAGATATGTTTTCATATTGGGTCAACAAAGTGTTCAGATCTTTCGGAAACCCAACCGCTAATCCACGTAGTTGGGGAACATTTAAAAAATGAAGCTAAAACTTGGGTCAAATCAGGGTAAACTAAATTAAGACGCTCCGTTGTTCGGTATGCTTGCATTGTTTGTTGGAAGTGGACAAATCATCCGAGTGCGATTACGTTTGGTAAGTAGGAACTACCGAATGAGCAAGAACTAATTAAATTGCAAGTAGTACTACTGTAGAGATTGAAAGCCTAATCGACTTCATCCCGTTGAAAATTTCAGCTCTTGGAAATGAAAAATGAAACTTCCGTTTCCAAACTTCTGAATTTTGTACGAACAAGTTTAGTTTCACCTCACTTTCCTAGAAGCCATCTAAGAAACGTCAGTATTTGTTATAGTAACGGGATAGAATACGGACCTCCCCTGATCATCAGGTACAGCTTTTTAATATCGTCAATCCAGCAATTTAGATATATTTTTATTAATTTAGGTAGGTACCAAATAAAAAACTAAATAAAAAACAGTAGTTCTCCAACTTCCTTTGACAGTATTAATGAAGCTGTGGGGGAGAACTTTCGATAATCTCAGATTCAGCACAATCTTGTCCGCGTACAGAAAATATTAAAACCCAATTCATCTATAAATAAAGACAACCCAAAAATGAAACGATTACTAACATATCCCTGTATGTTTCTCATGTTTGTTCGCAAGCTGAAAATATACCTCTAATTCCCTTATTTGAAATTTTGTCCTCTTCTTTATTATAAGTGCCACAGCTAGTACCTAACCAATTTTCTATGATAAATTAGTGTTCGTTAATTACTAAAACATTGCATACATACACTCTGATTATTATTATTACACCCGGAGGACAACATCAAGCACAAATTTTAGGAAAAGTGTTTAGGAAAACAAAGATTGCCTATCACATTGCATTTCGATTAAACTCTTTAGATCACCACAAGCGTCAAACAGAATCCAGCAGTTACCACCGTAATTTGCGAGGTGGTAGATTAAAACCAAATCTAATGGCAAAAATTGAGCTCTGGTCGGATGCTGAACATATTGAAGAAATGATAAACCTTATCCAATAAGATGAACATCAATTTTGAAAAACGACTTAGGTAACTGATATTTTGATATGTATGCACAGGGAGCAATTCACTGGTTTTGAAGAGCTAGGTGGGTAGTCTATGTACACACCGATACAAACCTTCTCAAAAATCACATTTTTATTATGGCAACAAGTAGTCTGTGTAGAATGAAGTCTACTCCGAGGGATTGAGTGAGCAGGGCCGTAGAAGTTCTTGGCCAACCACATGTAGCCACTTGTTGCACACTGTAAAACAAATTGGATGTTTCAAATTAAATAAATCATCGATCAAAATTTAAATGAATTAATTTTTTCATTAATGACGATTTGGAAGACCCATAAAAAGTATGGAAGAATCATAGTGCGTTATAAAATCTTATGCAGCCTCGTCAAGAAAACAAAGAAGTAGCAACGACTCGGTTGTATGCGGAAATCATCAAAATTCATCTTCACATGATTTCTCAAGCTAGGGTGTTACTGGCTTTCCAGGCTTTGATTGTAAATCGGTGAAATTGGAAGTATACACAGATGTCATCGTCGTGAACCTACTGTATCTAAGAATTACCCGTGTAGCAGAGGTTTAGAAAATTAACAAAAACGCTTGCATAGGAGTCTGCAACACATTAGGACATTATTTATGTATTTAGTTGCAGACTCGTTTGGAAGCTCTAAGAGCCACTCAGCTGATACGGACCCTGGGCATCATCACGTAAATGTCCTAAAGAGGCTGCATACGAAATTACGAAATTAGCTTCCTAGAGTGTAAAGTATAGAAATTAAATATTAAAATGATTTAACGACCGCTTCACAAATCAAACCGTTCTGGCAATATTCGGATCACCTGCTATGATTAAATCATCGAGACACCAGCTCAATGAAATCATCAGAAATTAACAAGGTTGCAATCATGTTCACAGTATCAATTATTGAGAATGATCACCTCAGTGTACACAATGATTCATATAACCATGCTCATAACTCAGCTTGTTGGTCACGAACTTCGCAGTAGTTAACATAATATGGTTGGATAAATCGAGAGCTTTCGAACGAATGGTCAACGAATTTTGTGGGATGAAAAACGACGAAGTACCATTTCCCTAGCAACGACTCGGTTGTAAGCGGAAATCATCAGAAAACCAATCGTAACGCTTTTTTAACGCTTTTTTCGTTTATGTGCCAAAGTAAAGATATAAAATGTCAATAGAAATACTCACCCCATTTCGAGCCGGCTAAAACAGGGCAAGCAGCATGTCTGGTTCTTTCGTCACCTTCGCCATTGGCTAGCAGATTCATCCAAACGGCTGCAGTCCCTTTTTGAGGCCAAAGTGCTACGTTCAAGTCAGGAAAGGCAGTAGCTCCACCCTGCGCTACGTCACTCATCTATTGAAAATAGTGAAAGGTAGGGATCAATCTTTATTCAACGATATTTGCTATTTTTAGCCTACTAATTAATTACAGGACTATAATAATATTAATATCGCACCATTTTATTGCAATCAATCCACATTGTTATTTTAAGATAGGCGAGCGAACCTATTAACGAAAGTAGAGAAGAACATAATTTAGGTAGGACCTCCCAATAACTAATTACGATTCTTAGGTAGCAAAATTTTCCGAAGATTTTCCTCAGAACTTGTTGAAAAGTTTTTGAAATTAGGCTCGGGATGTACCTATGTACCTAAAATCTCTTCTTGGTCAATCAACCCGAAGGGGTTAAAGCTTTCCGGACAATTCTGGTCTCTTTTCTCTCTGAATGTGGTTAACTCCATGGCTCAGCTGAAAATATGCAATCTGATTTGATAAAACTTAAGTGGATATAAATAGGTTCCATCACCGTTGGACTAATAACAATGTGAGTGGGTAAACATGAGTTTTAGGAAATAGGTAACGAAGGTACTTATTATGCATGATCTAATAGCCAAAACGCGCTCAAAACAGTGTGTTAGTAGAACTATGGGCTGTTATACTGATTGCGTTTGAATTTCAACATGATAAGATCAGTTATGCCACTCCATTTATAATGTAGGTAATTTAAGCACAAATTTCATAATCAGAAGCAAAATACAGAAGCTATTCGGGTGCCTAGATTATGACATGTTCAGTAAGTAATGGTGTTGTGGTAGTAGTGTGGTGTGGTCGAACCATTGTTACTACTACAGGGATATATTTATATAGATAAATAATGTGCAACATAGATTGCTTTCATTCATCACATCGTTATACGGTCATTCTATGAGCCTACCTACCTGTGTTTGTATATCCCGATAATAGGCATGTGTTTCGTTTAACATGCTAAACATGCGTCAGCATTTGAAATGGGTTTCCACAACTTCGTCGCGAGTAATTTCGTTCGTATGCGTCAGCATAATTTAAACTCGACGGGTTATGTCTACGCGACCAAACACACCTCTACGATTTACAATTCATTTCCAATTTGATTTAATGTAATTTTGCCTGTTGGCTCTCACCAATTCAATTTAATAGTGTAGCTACTGTGAATAATAGGGATCCTTATTATTAGTATAGAAGCTTCAGAAGAACCTAAAGGGAAACTGAAACATGGGTTCAACGGCTAACTTGTTAATTATTTGTTCATATTAGCCTGGACTCTATACCTGGGTACCTGGCGATCCACGCTTTATGTTCGTACAGTAAATCAACAGAACTACTGACGATAACTGAATTACTAGGTACTCTTAAATTCAGAGAGTATCATTAATAGTTGTAAATAAAAGATTTTAGACTGATTTCAAAATACCATTACTTACAGTAATTTTATAATTGAGTAAGCACATTAATGATATAATAATTACCCTACCTACATATTAAGGACATTCACTCATTGTGTAGTTTGAAAATTGCTATAGTTGGCCTAGTGGCCTTATGTGAGGACCATACAATGAATACTCACATAAAAGAGGATGGTAGCTATTCTATTTCCTGTCCCGAGGTTCTTGAAAGCATCCGTTTGTTCTTTCTGTCAACATATAAGAAAAAAACACTGAATCTGACAAGAATAGATTGATTTGAAGGATTCTGTCTATTAAGGGACAAAAAATTATCAGCAAAACTAAAACAACGTAGAATTTAATTTGAATAATTTCAATTTCTCATAGTAGGTACCACCTAGGTAATGGTTATTCGATGCCGTTAGGGCATTTATAATTCGATTGCCACAGTGCAAAACCCTGAAATTTATTTTTGGCTGAAATATAGGTTGAGCTTCACTGGTTAATGTGACCCAGTGCACGTTCTGGGACCAAAAATTAGAGGCCAGCGATTTTTTCATCTCTACTTTATGATCTTATTTAAACCATTATTTTCCTAGAATGTGCGCGAGGTCAGAATTTACCATTACTCAACACTTTTATTTCGGCCAAAAGTAACTCAACAGGTTTTGCACTGTGGCAATCGATATATTTTTATATTGATCTGAGTTGGTTTAATTATATAATTATAGAGTAGATTCAACGGTTAAAGCCCTACGAGGAATGCATATTATCTTGAAATAGAAGAGTGCCTCAAGACAACGCGTCAAGAACACGTGCCCTTCTTCGGTCTTCTATATTTTGAAACATGAGCATTTCAGCATAGGGTTATTTCAACATTTCAGTGCAATTGATGCACACACACTACACTGTATAGATTCGGTTTTTTAATATATTTTTTTTTATAGTACTATGCGGCATTGATTTTATGAGAACAAAAACACGCTGCAATGTATGCGGTATAATAATATCGCATAATGATATTATTATATTAATAATGCAATATAATGATACATAAATCATTATGTATCAAGAGACTCACTACCAAGAGTTGTCACTATTCGGTGGTTGACATATTTTGGGTGACTTCACCTAGTCAATCTCTGATTGCTGTACAATTTTCTGACGTATCAAGAACAAGCAATACCCTGACCTATGAAGTATGAAATTTAAGTACCAAAAGAAAATTAGGTGCAAGTTATTTCTGCATTAACAGGTAGACTTTCACAAGGTTTCCAACTCTCCTCCTAGAGTAATTTTTAAAAACCACCAAGCTCACACAGAGGGAATTTTTTGGCTGTTCCAACGACAAGCGCTACACCGATCAACATGGCATCATGGAGGAAGAGGTTTGGAGTTTGAAACTCCAGTTTCTGTGTGGTCAGGTTAAAATTATAGACAAGATATCTCATTTTACCAATGTTTTTATTACTGCTAATTTCCTAGAGTGGGTTGATTTCCTTCAAGCAAGTGCTTTTGTCGATTGTTGTCACTATTGGATGGGATTTCCTTAGACTTTTCAGTTTGTTCACATCTACCTATGTACTCCAAATCATACTGGAGCTTGAAAATATTCTCCCTAGTAACTCTCTGCCCTGCCTAAATTTTAAAAATCCAGAAGTCTAGGAAGGGTTCAGTCATCAAGGGATAGTTCACAATGGGTTAACAATTGACGACTTTGTAAATTAAGTAATATTTTCTGAAATATAATTTACATTTATCAAACTGGTTTTCATCCTTCACCACCAAGTCACAGATTATGAATAGGTAACACTTTTAAAGAACATTTAAAAACATGTTTTAAGTTATTCGTGTCACCGTATTATTCTATCAGCTTGGTGGATTCAGACCTGAAGATTTTGAATTAAATATTGAAAAGTACCTCATCATTGCGATAACTTATAATAGTAGGATCTCAAATTGGTACCAGTCCATTCGAAAACTAACACTCGTTTCATTTTAAAAAAAAAAAAATTAATAAAAAAATAAAATATAGATCAGTACCTACTCACGTAATGAGCCACAAGAAGCGAATTTTCTTTTTTTAGTAGATTAGTTGTTTCACAAGTTAAGAGAAAATAAGAATTTTGGCAGGGACGTCCAGCAATCGAACATAGCGTAAAAAGCTTACACAATTGATTTGCGTGGTTCGGCAAGTGAAAATCATATTCTACCTACCTCAAAGAGGCTTCGTTCCAAATTACAGCCTCTTAGGATAAATAGTAGAGAAATTAGCGTTATGAGCTAACTCAGCGGATTAAGGTGGTTCAGCAAGTTAAAATCCTATTCTAACTGTCTCGCAGAGGTTCCGTTCCGAATTTCAGCGTTGCAGGGTAAATCTATTTAATAAAGCAGCCTGAAATGCTTCAACGTTCGAGATGGGCTCCGATCCATGTCCATCAAATGCCCATTGGATCCGTCCAAACGAAGGGCTGACCAAAGAACGAGCTCTTGAGCTTCCATTCCCTGTCTACAATACAGAACTAACTATTTTTATTAGCTGACAACGTACTTTGGCAAAATCGAAATGGGGCTCGTAATGACCCCCAATGCCGTAGTTGACGACTTGAAGTTCTTCAGCCGTAGATACAGTAAGGCCTGACATATCTTCCACGCGCCTGGCCACTCTGTCCACGGCTTCATCCTCGTTATCCCCCAACCAGGCAGATTTTGAGATACGGTACGATGCAGTTTCCAGTTCTCCAGTCTTAAAGTTCTGAACAGTCGCTCGTTTCAGCTGAAAAAAATTAATTTATTAAAAAAAATTTAAAAAAAAAGGTAGTGTTCAAAACTTTACATTATACAATGTTGGCCTGATCGTGAACAACAATGAAGTAGGTATACATTTTTTTAAAAGTAATTTATTTCCAATAAACAAAATGATCACTGTAGTATACACCTACATCGATAGGGTTAAATACAACAGAAATCATATTGATAATACTTAAAGTTAGACTCAACCCTTACAAAGGTGAAAAATTATTCCCCAATATGGGCTATACTGCCCGTGGTAGGGGAAGAGTCAGCCCCGCCCGCAGAAATCGATATGACTGATAACAGAATTGAAGAGGGCTGCGCAATACATTAGAAAAATGAAAGAAAGAAAGAGAAAAATAAATAAATTTAAAAAAAAGCTTAGATACTGATAGCGATTTCCAGTACAAACTATACTTCAATGTAAACGATCAAGTAAGGGATGAGTGTGCTCGCCTAGCACCACTAGTATGAGAAGGAGAGGCTACTGTACCAGTTTTTCATGATGGCTCCGCAAATGCTGACATAAAGTCGTTGCTGACATAAAGGCCGAAGGGGTTTGGGAAAGTGGGAGAGCGGCGTACACACACGCATAGTAAATGCTGACGCCCCCTCCTACCGAACCCAACCATGGAGCACAGTTTCGGATTCAGCAGCACGAGAGAAGCATAATAAATATAACAAAGCGGCAGAAGATCTCCGTGGATCACTCACTACTCTGATCATTTTCTGCAATGGAGTTATGCACCGAGAATTTGAAGTTTTTTCGAGAAGATTGACGGCTTCATTGTCAGAGAAATGGACAAAACTGTTCTCATAAGTATCGTCTTGGGTCAGGGCGAAAATCCAAATGGCGCTTATAAGAGCTGTTTCTCTAAGAATGAGAGGTCCGAGAAAGAAGATACGGTGCCCAGGCGTAGAGAATGGAGCACTACTGCCAGTCGTATGCGATGAATGATTATCGATCAGTCTAGCAGCGAAATTGTTTACCCTCTATTCTCTAATGATCTCCCTACCTATGAAATAAAAAATTATTTTCTGGAAAAAAAAAAAAAAAAAAACTTCAGTGTTAGTCCTTTCGAATGAGCCATCATCGAAAATTATCACCTATTATATTCTGAATACATCTAGTTGGTAAAGTTGAATAAATACCATGAGAAGGATCCTTCAAGTACGAGTAAATTACGACCAAACCTTCGGGCACTGAATACAGTAGCTGAAAACTTGTAGGTAATTGTTTTCTAGGTGCCCTAGAAGAAGCCCATTCCAAAATTCAGCTCTGTAGGGTCCTTAGTCTCAGGGGTCCTTCAGCTGCTCGGTGCACTTGTAATTATTTTTTAGGTGGACTCCATTTTGACTCCATTTTGAATTTAAACATCGTATGTTGATTGGGAAGGAAATTGGCCTTACACTTTTGTGACATGAGGATATGACACAACTTTGTAGAAAGTTTTTTAGTGGTGGCTGCGAAATCCGTGTTCAAGGAAATGTATTAATCACTTGAACAATGTGAGCAATTTAAACCTGAGCAAAGCCGTAGATATATGATTCAGAAGATTTTTAATTTGTTCAGAACTTAGGTACCTATGTGACTATTTCTGGTAAAACCGACTCCAGGAAACAGTCATGCAATTTCTGCCAAGGAGTTTCCAGGTTAATTTTTAACATTTGTAAAACCAGCATTACTGATAGAGATAGAATGTAATTCTTCGTCAATCTCGTTCCAGCGAATTTGTCAATCCACCATGACTAATTCGGTTAAATCATCTTTAAATACAGTTTGGTTTAGATACAATCATCTTTAGATACTGTTTTGGAGGTTCGTTTCACCACGTAATGCAAGTAGGCACTTCATTTACGTTGCATTCATGGATCCAAAAGAATCATCAGACGTAACTATTGATGTCGACGTGAACATGATGATACATGTCATGTACAATTATCAACAAACGAACGGCATACAAACGAGGAACATTACTTAATTAGAGAAGGAGTCTCCCTCAAGCATCATTCAAGGATCTTTGAATCTTGTGCAGACAAATTATCGACTTTTACCTTACAGGAGCCCAAAAACATATAAATGATTCAATGTTTTTCTGCGGAAGAGGAGATTTTCCATTTCTCAGCATATATACATCTAGAGTCATATATACATCTACAAAGCCTTCGTTATTTACTCTTTTCAACATTACACTTAAACATCGCGCCAATAGGCATGTCAGATATCTCAAGATGAGAACCTATACGTACCCTCGGGGTAGCCAGTCTTTTTATCACTTCGATTTCCGAGTCGTACAGGACATCTCTGTACAAGAGAATCCTAGGTTCTAAATACGCTTCTTCTTCTTTCAATCTTGCGAGTCTGAAAAATAATTCATTTATGAATAAATAATGGATATAAGTAGGTAACAAAATTATTAATACCATATTATCTATGCATACCACAGCTTTACAGCGGCAAAGTTCCAGTTACAGAAAAGTTCCAGACATCCAGTATGATCGTATGGGAAAATTTCGGTAAATTATCGTACTATGTTATGTTAAATAGTTTTAAAATTTGAGCTTTTTGAGTGCAAGGAAATTGTTAACTATTAATTTTATGAAAAAAAAACTCAATCTAAATAATAATCTCCAATTCAAATAGAGGTTTTGAATTTTCAACTTTTTTGCAGGTTTTATCAAATTTTAATGAATTTTATTTTAAGTAAAATTTTCAACGTAATTATGTAGGTACACACATTTTTAAGTGGAAACGCTAAATTTAGTGTTTAAAGCGTTGAACTGTAGGATTCGTTTCAGAATGCCTCAGAACGGATTTCAATGAAAACAATTTTTGAAAAATTTTGATTTTCTTCTTGACTTTCTTTTGATATTAAATAGTTCATTTTCTACGAAAAGTCGCTAAAACACTGGTATTATACATATGTTTATTGCTTCCACACTACCGATGGTAGGTAAGCTTTGTATTCGTGCAAGGTTGCAAAGACTCAAAAAATGTTAGTCCTCCAAAATCAAAAGCTCAACTTGCTTTTTACGTTTCAAAGCTTACTGATCATTTTTGGTTCCGTGTCTGTCTGTCTGTCTCTCTGTCTGACTGTTCTAGTCACACCCAAAACCATACCGATTTTGATGAAATTTTCAAGGGTTGTGCAAGTTAGCTCGTAAACGGTCTCCTATGAATTTTATTGCCGTCGGACTGATAGTAGCCGGTATGAATGCGCAAACGTAAAATTCCTATAACGTCGATTTCTCATCTATTGGTCCGATTTCGCTCAAACTCAGAGCGTAGTTGGGTGTATGTTCCAGAATAATACCAAATGAATTATATAGCAATTGGTAGTGTATCAACTAGTGCGCATGTGCAAAACTAAAATTTATTTACACTGGTAAAACTCGAAGTCTAATGGACCGACAGATCAATAGTAGCCTATGCGCATGCGCAAGCGTGAATTGGCTAGGAAGAGGTAGTTTGAAGGGAGGGGAATGGGAAAACCTCAGCGAGAGAAAAGATCAGAGGATTAAGTTGTCAGGGTCGGTGTTAAAACCTAGGGATCGACAAACCCGTTGAAGGGATTAGAAGTTATGAGAATCGGTGAAGGGAACGTTGGGGAAAAACCACCCTGGGAAATATTCTAGATATGAATGCCAGAATAACGGTTCTTTACAGGTCCTTTTAAGTTATTAGAAGTTTTGAGGGCTTAGAGGATATCCGAAAGTTGCCAAATGTTGAGGTAAATGACGCTCAACGGTATCTTAACTTCGAGCAATTAGATTAGGAAATGCCCAATTCAACCAGTACATATTTTGAGCTAGTGCTCAAAACAGCTATTATAAGCATAATCAAATTAGCACTAGTTACACCTGCTCCCCGAGGGTTGTACGAAATTGCTATTGGGTTACTTACCAAAATTTGACATACTAAATTATAGCGTAATAAGCCTTAAATCAAGTTTTTCATAAATTTTTCACCAGAGACTAACATACCTTGTGAATGGGTTGCGCGAAACATATCGGCATTTAAGCTTGGCTTGTATGGATGCCGGTGGAGAAAGAGCACCTCGACACGTCATTTCATATATTTCTTTTTCCGTTGGGGTACGGTTCTTCTTTTCTTCTTCCTGTTCCTGGACATACAAAAACGAAAATATCGTATTTAGTGTCCCACAAAAACTTATACATATACATATACTAACTAGTTAACCTAAATAAAAACATTAATAAACAAACCGGTTGAAGCCAGCTATTCATTTGAACACGGAATCCCCATCCGTCACAAATGGGTAGTACCTACATATTAGAGGCCTACATGGCTTAATAAATACCTACAAGTTAAGGCCCGATCACACAGGACGCGTTATAACGTGACGTTATAGGAACGAGCGATCCCCCCGACGTTCGGCGATATAGCAACGTCACATACACCGCGTTATTATTGGGCGTTATCAGGGCGCGAGACCCAGTCTTGTCTGTGCTACTCAAGGGGTTCGCGGTTCCCAGCGTCTATAATTTATCTAATTTGTCTATAATCTATAATGATTTCTGACAATGACTCTGATGAGGAAGAAGCTCTACTTCTTCTAGCGCTATTAGATCGCAGGAATAGACGGTATTGGGTGCACCCAATCAATCAAAGGAGGGAAGAGCTTGGGGAATACCACCGTCTATGTCGGAAGTTGTGCTCACATGAAGATCGTTTTGTGAACTATTTCCGCATGTCGAGACAAAATTTCGAGGACCTACATGAACTACTAGCGGTGAATATCCAGAAGATAACCAGAAGGACCGAGGAGAACGCCCTCAGCGCGCGATATTTTGTGATTTTGTACAACCCACTTGGCTGACGTCGCGTTACTGAAAGTATCGCTGAGAGGTACCGCCGCGTGTGTGACGGGGGTGATGCAATGTACCGTATCTCGGTAACGCGACGTTACTGGAACGTCTAACGTCGCGTTATAACGCCTCCAGTGTGATCGGGCCTTTAGAATTTCTTCATACTGCTAAGTCCATAAGAATACGACAATCGAATATAATAAATTCCTACCTTCTCAACGATTTCATCTGGAGCACCTGAGTCCTTATCCTTATTAATGATGCTGAGGTAGTACGCTTTGTTTCCCAATGCCCTTTCGTGGTTAGGATATAGCTGAAGAAGTTCATTAGTCATTTCCAGAGCCGATTTAACGTTTCCTTTGGAAGAAATTAAGTCGTGCAACATAAATTATATTGAGAAAATCATAATTACCAAAAAGCTACAAAATAATAGTGCGATTCGGTACCGTGCTACTTGTAATAATATGGTTAACATCACATTTATTAAAACTTTTGTGTTCTAGCTCGGCATTATCAGAACCTACCCCTGTCTAGTAGGACAGCTATCTTTATTCGCCAATTCGCAGTGTAGGTACCTACCTAGTTATATTGTGTTGGAAAAGACCGTTCCGAATTTCCCCCAATCGAAACTCCGAGACAGCTCTCAAAAAAGTGTCAACGAATTTCAGTGGACAATTAAGCTATTGCAATCAATACCGATATTTAAAAATGAAAATTATCAAAATTTTCTTCGTTAAAATCCGTTTTGAGGTATTTTGAAACGATTCCTATTTATTTATTCATTCATTTGAATATGTATATGTCATGCATGCTAAAAAAAATGCTATGACATGATAAAAAATCAAACTTTACAAATGGAGGATGAGTTCGTTAACTCAAAAACTTTCGAAGCACATCACTTCGCTCAGATTTCACAAAATGTGTATAATCTTTGTTTCTCAGCAGTATTTTCATTAAAAAAAGTGCATCATCAATGAAATGAAATTACGCTAAAAAGTACAAAATTATGCTTAATAAAAATGTAGTCAGATTTTTTTGAAAATTTGCAAAAATAATCGATAAAAACTGCTCAAATAACACAAAAACTTCGAACCGCAGAATAATACAAGTAAGTATTTAGAATGAGTTTTTGCCATAAAATTTGTGGTTAACAATATCTTTGCACTCAAAGCGCTCAAAAACAAAACGAAGTGAGGTTCGGGTGAAAGGAAGAATTTCTCATCAATATATGAAAAACTGTTAAACTCCAGGAATCGTTCCATAGGACCGATAGGTAGTATAAAAAGCATAAAAACTTAAATAATGACCCAAAATTGTAATTTGCAACGTTTTTGTTTACAAAATAATAGTGTGAGAAAAACCAAACGTAGCCTCTTCTCAATAACTTTCTGAAAAATCGGTTAAAAAATTCTATGTTCGGTTTTTTCAAATATCTTTATAAAGAAATCGATTCAAGTTACCGAATACTTGAAAATTAATTTCAGAAAATCAATTTTTGAAGTAGAAAAAATAGATTTATAAATAAAATCGAGTATTGATATCCATCTCTAAGGTACCTACTGCCCAGAACTGTTCGAGAAGTTGGAAGATAGAATGGAGAGTTTAAACTCATGATTGGCGGTGGAACTACGTATAGTTGAACTATTAACTTGGTATTTATAAAATCCTCATTTTCACCTCAGTGTGAAACCCGCTATCAAAATGCAAACAACGTGGAAGGAATAGTACAATTATAGGATTAGAAAATCAATTGATATCTACCCACAAGAGGTCAACAATGGCTACGAACGAGGCCCTACCTTCCATGTAGGTGGAGTAGGCCAAGTACTCGAGGATCTCCCACTTGGGAGTCTCCGTCTTGTTGGAGTTTTGCCTTTCTTCGGCTTCTTGACGGGCGAGCGCCTCCGTCATCCATAGATTAGTGTGATGGTAATCCAGACTATTGTATGACTGTCTTCCCAGTTCAAAACAGTCGCTTGCTGAAAAAAAAAAAAAAAAAAGTATATATATATATATATATATATATATATATATATATATATATATATATATATATATATATACTTTTTATTAATAAGCATTTATTATTTAAATTTTACAATTTTTAAAATTTATATATACATTGCTAAATGCGGCAGTTCCCTCTAAGAAGTTCTTGTGCTGGGAACTGGAGCGCCTATAACTTAATTCATCTCTCTCTTTACTTATACTTAAAAATAAACAATCTTTATTACTTCTTAGTAGAAAAATCTTTAAAAAAATATTCAAAGAAATAATAAAATTACATGAACAAATGCAAATATCACGAGATTACAAATGAAAGTTTTCTTTAGAGGCGTCTTATAATACATTTTGATCCGCAATTTGAAAGTACTCAAAGGCAACATATATTATAATGCCAAGTTTACATATTTATAATTCCAAGTTCAAACTATTGTCTTTTTTTAACGCAATGCGCAATTTCGTCATTTTTGAGATCCTTACAAAAAACAAATTAAAAAAAAATCTTTACATTTTTTTGACCCATAAGTAACGATTTTAGCAGGGGGGAGGGGGAAGGGGATGTTTTTGGGGACACCCTGTGCACAGTGTACATACATCCTGTGGAATAGTGTCGAATGTAGTCTAGAAAAATATAGTGATTTCTGCACAGGGTGTCAACTAGATCTTTAAAATAAAAATCGGGGACTTTGGGGGTTCTAAATTTCAAAAATCGGTGACCTTTTACAGGCTTTAATTTCTTTAGGATTAGCGTACCGAAATAATTACCAGTAGACCTATTGTAATCATGAGTAACCTATATAAAATTAGATCTTCATAACGTTTTTATTGATAAAGATAATAAGATTGAATACCGGTACTGGCATTATATTATGATTATTTGGTGAGGTACGCCATAAAAATCGGTGACTTCTATATTAAAATCCGTGACATTCGGAAATATCCGTGCCCTACTATTAAATCCGTGACTTTTCCGGGAATCCGTGACCTGTAGACACCCTGTTGCAGTTCATCTCAGAGTAGTCAACGATCACAATAATTACCATAGAAACTTCTGTCTTAGAACAGTACCTATTCTTTATTCAAAGCAGGTCAGTTAAACCGAAGGAATGGCGGCTAACTTGCTTTTAGGACTAATGGGAATCCATTGAGCGAGGATGAGCGAAAAGGCAAAACTGAAAGTAAAATTTTCGCAACTGATTAGCATTACCACTGGCTAAAGGCTTGTTAGTGGTCAGAAGTCAAGGGAATCATGAGTTGAATAGGACTGCATTTCCATGAAGAGATTACCATCCACTCAATGCGGTGCAACTGTCTTGAGTAAGACATTCCTCTATCTTGGAAATCGTGAGTTGGACAAACATTCTTTCCTTGACGTCAGTACTCTTTTCATTTCTGCCGCATTCGAGTGGACTCAATGGAAGGAAAAAGTCTTCTTTCTTGAGTTATTACTGCAGCAACTGACAGCTACTTGATATTTTTTTCAATTATGTGAATTATCGATCCCTGTATAAACTATCAACGAGAAATTTGCTCGTTTGTCGGGAAGATAAATGTAGGAAAGTGAAGTATCTCACCGCTCAACTGCGTCGTGTATTTTACTCCCATGAGTTCTCCTTTGGCCAAAGAGGAAGTGTCCATGTCATATGTGTCTTGCAGACGAATGAGAGCGGCTGCAGCACCAGTCAAATCTTCGTCAGTGGGGAACTTCATGAACCTTTTGATCTCGGTAAAGTTATGCTGGGCTTCATCTACGAAAAACATACAATACGAATGCATGAATGTATATATACTATCAACAACCTGTATTTTATAGATGCTGGAAAAATTCATTATGGTTGAGTAATGCAAGCTCTTAAAAAAACTCTTTTGTAATAATATGCGATATATTTTCAACTTCTTGACATTGGAAATGTCTTAGTCGACGGGTCAACCGGAAACTCTTTTCCGAAAAGCGTTTACGGAAACCTCTTCTCGTTTCGGAAAGGCCATTTGTATAGCAAAGAAAAAAAAGTCACGCAACCTATAAACAAGTTAGGGTTGTTTTCTTTTGATTGTCACGTACAACCAAGCCGTTGCTTGGGAAATGAAACTTCTTTAGTTTTCACCGGACAGAAATCATTCTCCACTCGTTGGAAAGCTCTCGATTTATCACGCATTTCTTTCGTACTTGTTCTTCTATTCATGTCGTAGTTTTATATTTATTCGTGTTATAAATGGATGTAGTAAACAATGTCGCTTGTTTTGTTGTCACTTGGTTGAGACGTTAACCTTGTCAATTGTAGACGCGCACCATAACAGAAAATTACCTACTGTGAACTCATATTCGTGGAAGAATTCGGCGTCGTCGAGACTGGCTTACAGCAAAGTCAGTAATTGTGAGTCAATAATTATTTCATGTTTCCTAATAAATTGTTATTTTATTTAAAAAATAAAAAACATTGAAATTACTGATACATTTTCAATGCTTAAGAGAGAAAGTACGAGCGGCCTACCGCTTTTTTTTTTTTTTTTTTTTTGCTTTTGAAAGCACCATTTATGAACGATATTGATTAGTGCTAATGAAAATCAAGTACAATATTGATCTCTCTATTAATGGTTTCAGGGAATGGTTGCCACCATTATTTCCTACGTGATTTTTGATGGACCTAATTAAAATAGTGTTAAATTCTGGCTGGTTTATTTTAAACTGTTTTTAAAAAGATCACTATAGAAACCCACTTGTATGCAGTTCGTACTAAATTATACGGTTTTATAGTGGAGTGTTAATATATCTCCGAAATTTCGAACCATTATTGAGATAAGCGTGACCAAGAATGTTGGAGCTACCCCTTGAAAAACAGTAACCAATCGAGTAGAGCAGGTTCGGGAATATATTATTCAAGCAGTTAACATATTTTATATTCAAGTGTGGCTCCCGAGAACCGCAACTACCTACAACTGGACATCAGGGTTTCAAAGAAGAATCGAGAACACCACACATTATTGGCTCTTATCCAAACTCGTCTCAGGGCAGTGACTTCTGCCGTGTCAACCACCTTTTTCTACCTATTCTGAATATAAGATCAAAGGTCAATTTTGTTCAAAGGTAACCTTGTGCACGTAGGCACTCCCGTTCGAAAAAATCGAATATTTCTTCGATGTGATTGAGAAAAACAATTTTGTGATTCAAGAAAAATCGTACTTCGGTACAACCTGAACTGATTCTTGTTTTTTAAAACTCTCCGATTATACTGAAAGTCCTTTTTATCAATTCCAAGCAAAGCGTTCTTGGAATTTCTAGAAAAAAAAATTAACCGACGCTAACTCAGATAGGAATAATTTAACGATTGACAAACGGATCCTTTAATAAGCTTTCCGCCTTCAGGCGAATTACCATGTGATACAACTGAGCTTGACTTCGATGCCTGACTTGACAAAAGAATGATGGATGTTCCTTCAAAACAAAGGGAGGAAAAAAAAAAAAAAAACTCGTGTAAAAATTGATGTTGAGCATAAAATCAAGGTGAGTGAAGAAAGGCGTGTTATTCAGGTTGTACCTGCCATTAAAAAGTTATAGTATTATGCCGTATTGCAAATCAACTTTTTATAATTGATATTCGTGATTTGTTTCTTCTTTTATGTAAGCAGGTATATGAGCAATGATTTCGCTTGCGGCAGATGAAAAACACAATTTTTCTCCAAAATCAAAATTTCCACTAGCATGTTACATTCAGTACATTCTGAACAACTTTGGTTTTGTAACTGTCTGAGTTGTTTTTTTTTTTCGAAAATCCTAGTTTACCCGATTTTGAATAAGCTAACAGACAACGCGCGGATTAGGCACCAGTGTCATAGCTCACAAATCAATGCGCTTGCACAATCGTTAAATCCGTCAAGCATCTCTTCCTCACGTTCAAATTGTCCGATCTCGTTGAAATGTGGAGTTAAGACGATTTATATATCGTATATCTATTTTGAGACAATCGTATCATTATGACCTGCTGCGGGAATCGTACCATTGAATTTTTTGGGAGTGTGCGGGTTGGTTTGAGGAACGTTTTATACACATTTAATCGTTCAAAAACAACAACTTTCACAGCGCATGCGCTAACGTAGAATCCATCAAGCGCCATTTTCTCATTACCTATAGAACTACTGATTTTGCTCTAAATCGGAAGGTAGTTTGGAAATGACGGTTTGATTATCCCACATGAATATCACCACGATCGTATCATCAGCAGCTGCTGCTTACGCGCGAACCTCAATTACTTGAAACAAGCATGGCTTCTACAGTTTTTATCCGATGTCGATGGTCTATACACTCAAATTGCAATAAGAGGAAGCTTTTTGTGCATATATATATCAGATATATATTTTTATATTGTATATATAATATGTCGAATTTTTTATGAATTTAAATGAATTTTTTTTTTTTCACCTGAGAGTTCGAATCAATGGCGAACTTAATTAATATTAACTGATTACTGTATAATCTGTTTTAAAGTATTACTAACAATAAACTTTTTTGCTATACCATACCTAACATTATCAAAGTTGAAAATGTTGGCAAATAAGTCTTCTTGAATAATATTCAAGTATTAAAACAATGTGTTAGAACGGCTGCCCAGTCTTGAATATTTTATGAGTACACTTTTAAAATGTAAGTAGACACACACAAAAAAGTGCTGTCACACAAATTTACCCATTTTGCTTTGCTTTCTTGATCAAAAAAGAGATGAAATCAGTATTTAAAAAATAAAAATAGATAAATGTTAAAAAATCTTTCGAGAACTCTGCCAGGATGTAGGTTTTTACCCAACTTTTTGAGATATTTATACTTGACATGTTTAAGAATGCTGGTTGAGGAACGGGGGTATTTTTTCTCTTCAGCTTTGGAGCTCCACCATATCCTTAGAGAAGTCACGGTCATACGTTCCCGTATAACACGGGCTCCCAACGGGTAGCTAGAGTGTAGCAAATGGGGCACTTACACTTCCATCAGTACAAAATTGTACAAGTTAGCTCCCGTGAATGCCATCTCAGCGAAAATGATGGGATGTGGCAAGTTGAAGTAGCCTTTGAAGAGGAGGGTGGAAGAACTCGCTTGAAGATGTGGTTGTCAGTTACTCGTCAGTCAATGTGGCAGCCATTATTATTGGTAAGCCACCAGCAACAACACTACCTAGTTCATGTGTGTATGCAAGATGCAAACTGGTGTTATTTCTCATATTGTGACATATCGAGAATCCACTCACAGTAACCGATATCGACTTCATCAGGATTGAGATGAACATACTAATAGACCAATTTGCTTCCTTCTGAAATGAAAATCGTTGAGTGCCCTTCTTAGTGCCGTACCGAAGTGACAATGTTGGGGGGAAAATGTGAACATCGTGGCTTTCCCAACTCTTCAGGACGGAAATTCCCAATAGGCTGTGATTTTTTCGCAACGAAAATTTACCCATTCAGAAGTAGGTAATGAAATGATTCAAATTATGATAAAGAAAATTTCTTAGTCATGATTACGTCATTTGTTTATTTGTAGAAATTAAGAAAGATTTCCGAGCATAGCTCTATCATTGCTTCAGTTCTACATGCATTTATCCAAAGGTAAATATTACATAAAATAATGAACCATTTTTTATTCGATCATAACTGAACAAAGATTGTGGTTGTGCACACTGGCGTACAAAGCGCTATTATTGGTACGAGCTTTTCGTAGAACACGTAGAGAGGTACTAACCTACATACTTATGTAGTAGGGTCGTTTTCCGTAAAAAGGACAATCCAGACCCATCAATTTCAGAAAACCTAATTGAAATTAATTTTTGCCAAAAATAAGGGGTCACCCTTACACCATTCTGATTGCATTTTAAAGGTTGCCCAAGCAAGAGGGCTCTTAATTAAGTGACAATTGATTAGGAAAACCTATTAGAAGACTAAAGACAACTATCGCAGACTGAAGACAATGTACTGGAGGACTAGATGTTTCTATAATTCAGTAATTTTTCTAAACAATCTAAATCCCAGCGTTTAAGAAAACTTCCGCCAAGTTAGGTGGGCAGTATCCTAACTTATTGTAACACAGACATATACAGTTAGTTAGAAGAACCGATTCGGACCAAATCGACGTTATCACGAATTCACGACTGCGGTTGCGCAGGCACTACATTTAATTCTATAGCAATGCAATTTCTAACACCCACATAATTCCTGAAAATTTCATCAAAATCGGCCCATTAGTTTCTGAATTTCATGTGTGGCAAGGAACTTTAGTTTTCATAGTTCATTAAGTTTTAGTTTTCATGGTTTTTACTCAACCAACTGTAATTCAAAGGGAATGTTTCAGAAAGCCATACCGAACTCCCTGCCAAGTTTGACCTAAATCGGACCAATAGATCGTTAGGAACCGACCTTATAATAATTTCACGTTTACGAATACGCACACCCCTCTATTGATCTGCCGGCAATGAAATTCATTGGGGACCATCTAGAACCTAACCTCCACAATCCTTGGAAATTTTTTACAAAATCAGACTAAAACATAGTATAGTTGAGAGCGCGACAAGGACAGGAGTCCATACAAACGGAACCATAATCTCTGAAACGCTAATAACAAGTGGACATTTTGATTTTCTAGAAAACATTTTTGAAACTTCTAGCACGACTAAAATGTTTTCCTTCCTTCGTAACGTATAGAGAAAATAGTGAAGAAATGGCAGATGATCCGTCTTGGGAGTGTATACATCGTACAGGCCTTTCATAATTTAAGTCATTTCCTCATGCCTGCTTGTATTTCAGGTCTGGGCGTATCTGCTCGAATGAATTGAGAATACATGTTGCCTGACATATTTGATGAAGGCATGAAAGATTAGCAAACAAAGTCTGGTGAGGGGTTGAAAATATTGTTATAGCCGATCACAAAAGTTCTGTATTGAAAATAATGAACCACATACATAGTGGAGAAACAAAGTATCTTTTCGCTTCGGGATAATATCCGTATCTAGCGGCACTCCAGTTGAGGATCACTGTACTTTCTGATTGTCACTTGCTGTCTGTACGAGTAATTAGAATGCAGACAGTTATCCAGCGAAAACTCATGTCAAGGTGAACAACTTGGACTGTCCAAGTTAATTTCTTCATCAACGCTTACAGAAAGGTTAAGAGTGTTGAGTGCCTTGTAAAATCTGCTATTCATCACGTAGCTTCATCACAAAAATAGAACGAAGTTTAAAATTTTTACAATCATGCAGAAGGTAGAACGATTTGTTGACCTCCAAAATCAAAATTTCCACTTGCGTTCTACGTCACACAACTTTGTGGGCAATACTGGTTCCATGTCCATTTGCGGTGAATCCTTGCCGCAAAAATGAAATACTGTATTACAGTTCGATTTTGATGAAATATCCAGGGATTATGGGGAGCAGCCTCTGAACAGATCCCTATGAGTTTCTTCATCGCAGGATCATCAATAGAACGATTGTGCATCCTCGAATGTGAGTTGCTTGAAACGTCTAAATAATACACTTACGATCCAAAACCCTGAATTCGCTCAAATGATTAGGGAAGTGCAGTGAAGTATGGACTCAAAGTAGATACCCATATACCATGATTTTCAATAGGTGTCACCTACTATGGTTACGTCATCAACTATGGCTTCTACCCGAACGCAAAATTCTTTGTCAGAGACAAAACTTTTATGCCGAATCTGATGAAAATGTCACTCTTGAATAAATAATGTATTCAAAACATGATACGATTTCAAATGAACAGTAATTAACAACCAATAATCAAAATTGTTTTCTCAAATATTCGTAATTATTGTGAGATACTTGAGATAAATTAAATATTTAATTTATCTGTATAGTCACCTATCAATTTGATTATTTTACCCCAAATTGTGTGATTCCTTCCTGCTAATGAAACAATTGGACGATCTCTTTTACCAAACCCAGGTTAAATATTAATGTTCTAAAGAATTTTTTTTTTTTTTTGAAAACGAAATTTTACACATAGCAAACGTAACCTAATGAGCGATTTTTATTACATATCCCTCTTGAATGTTAGTATATTTAGAGTACAGAACGTTCAATTTAACGGCAAAGCAACTTTCGATACTCTAAACTATAAACAATTTCTAGGGCTTTAGCTATTTTCATCTTTTTAAGCGGGTTTTAAGGTACCTAGTTATATTTTCTGGATTTTGATAAAGTTTGAAACAAGCCTCCAACTTTTAACACTTCTAGGTGACAAAACATTTTTAAATAATAATATATACGCGATGAAAACAAAGTTTCAGGATGTCAACCATTTGCCTCACTTTCTACCAGTTTTTTAGTACCTACCCACGGTTCGTTAAATGTTGAGCACGTTTGCCTAAAAATTTGCCAAAGCCAAAAATCATGGTATACACACTTTTTCTATTAATATTACCTATGCAATGAATTATTAAACTTTCCATCCCATTTTGCCTCTTTTTAGCCATTTCGTTTACCACAACTCTTTAAATTGCAGCACATTTTCTGCACGGAAAGAGAACTGTAACAATTTTAATGTATTAATAGACCACCGAAATTCATTTAGTTGAATAAATGTTTCAATACCATAATAGCTAGGCATGAGGCAATACAATGAGAAATTAAACAGCTGCAGATAACCAAAATCAGCGTTTAGATACAAATTTTCCGTATCAAGGATGCACGTCCTGAAAACAGGAGAACATCTTTTATATTATTTTACACCGTTTCATTTTTCCCTCTTTTTTCTTTTCCGTCTTAAAATATCTTTGAACAGGTTTGGGTGTATCCTCATATGAGACACTGTATCACGCGATCTCAAAATGGCTCTTGTTTGATAGCAAATGGGAGTAGTTTCCAAATTCAATGAGGTGGGGCTGTTAAGAAGATTTTTCCTTGATTGACGACAGTTTGCCTTGGGTAAACTCACTCCTACGAGGCACAACCTGATTCTTCTTGCTGCTTTTCCAGCTTCAGTTTTCATAATTCAAGTCCGAGGGAACTCGGGAGGGCTTTATGAACGTTGTGGGCTCATTCCACATTCTTTCACATTCCACATCAGCTACTCCTTCGTGGTTCAATGGAATCAGCAGTTTGATGCAACCAGGAGATATTGCTATTTATGTCAACATTGATTGAACTGATTGGTCAGGACTCATTTCTGATTGTGACCTCTGAGTCTTTGCGATGATGGGACAACAGTAGGGTCTAATCAGGAGGTCATTTTCCGCTATATGAATAATGGCATTGATGATATAAACATATTTGAGGTCATGGTCCCTGATATAATAACTGTATGGAGAATTTTAGTTATCTGACACAACTTTATGATGGTGTACAACTTCATCTTCAACATAGAGTTTTTGTTAGAATAATGCTTTGCAAAGAGGTTAAAAAAAAAAAAAACACTGAAAACATTTTTTCTAGGCCGGACATGCTCGAATAACATATCTGTAACCACCTTGAACATGTAAATGTTGCTTCGTTGCCGATTCGAAGATAGGTCGTTTCTCACACTAACAGTTTTGTGAACTGTATAACTATGATTTTCAATTAATTTCGAATTACGTTAACTAGACTCAAAAGCCCTGCGTATTAAAAAAAAAAAAAAAAAAAAAAAAAAAAAAAAAACGTATAAGAAATGACAATATCTATTGTCAAGTAAGGCTCATTGAGAGGTCTAAAACGGAGTCGATTTTCGTAAGTTCGAATGATGATTTGGTCTCTTGAAACAGAGTTTTCTTGGATGCCGCATTCACAATACCTGAGAGCCAATTAAAGCTCCTCAAAAAAATTTAAGCGTTCCGTGACAATATTGCTGAATAGTGCACAATGATCGTCAAAAGCTTAAATAACATCGTCCAACTAGAGCTTCGTTCTCTAAGAGACCAAAATAATTGAACAGACGTCGGCTTCCTTTGCCAATGACATTTAAAATTATTGAAAATCTAAACTTATCTTTACAGTTATCGAATTCTCTAGCTCGCAGGAAAATCTTATATTCCTGTTTCCACTCCGGCCACTGGATGGTAGCGGGTTCCTTAAAAATGGAGGAATCGAGTATGACCGCTGAATACGATGCCCCTTGGGCAAGATTTTACGAGAAAAAAAAAAAGTTCGTATGCACTCGTAAACGTTTTGACACCATGAAACAGCTTTACTGTTTTAATAAACCACTGGAATTCATTTAGTAAAATTACTACCTATGTTTCAAAAATAATATTCAGGTATAGGGCCATTTAATGTGAACTATACCGCCTGCAGCCATTCAAAATCAGAGTTAAGATATAAGTTTTTAGTATTCAGCATGCGCGTCACGTAAACTGGAGAATACCGTGGAGAATAATTTGCAGCGTTTTTCCTACTTCATTCATTTATTTTATTTCGTTTTACTTATTGCTTCCAAGTCTACCTAATATGTAGTGGAAGCATTGTTTTAACTTTCGGTAAAAAAATTTTTTGGGTCTGACTGTCTATCTATTTACGTGCAGGTTTTCTATTAAAAAAAAGAAAAAAAAGAGGTGCGCGTGTGTGTCGTGTGTCCGCAAATCCTTGTAACAAGCTTATTTTCCACTGTTTTCAACCGATTAGGATGCAATCTTCAGGGAACTTGAGGCTACGGTGTAGACCGTCCCCTAACAGTTTCGTTGTTCCCTACTGAATACTTCACTCTAAGCAAGCGCAAACATAAAATTCCATCTCGCTTAAATTGGTATATACATATATGATAGTTGGGAGATGACGATTAGAGCATCCCATATAAATTTCAACATGGTTGTTTCATTAATAGCTAATGCCCATGCACCAATGCGAAATCCTTGTCACGACCTCATCATTCATTCGATTTGGATGAAATTTCCAGGGAATGCGCGGGCTAGCGCGTACGTGGTCCTCCATCAGTTTCATTGTTGCCCAATCAATACTTCACTCTGCACAAATGCAAACGTAAATTCCATTATGCTCCATTTTTTCACTCCCTAGTCGTTCGATTTTGCTTAAATTTGGATGATAGTTGGAAGAAGACGATTTTACCCCATATAAATTTCCACATAATTGTATTATTAATAGCTGCTGCTCATGCCCCAATGTGAAATCCTGGTAACGGCTTTAATTTCTACAGTTTTCATCGGATTTTGATGAAATTGTCAATGAATGCGTGGGTTAGGTTGTCGATGGTCCCATACGTATTTCATTGTTGTCAACTCATCAGTTCATTCTCCGCATGCGGAAACGTAAATTACATTGAGTATCTTTTTCTTTTTTTTTTTTTTCTTTTTTTCTTCTTAATTGACCAATTATTACTTTTTACGCTACTTCTTGTTTTACTCTTTTCAGCTACCTATGGAATATTTCAAGATCATTTGTAACTTTTTAATGATCGATACATTCATCTAACGTAAACGGGGAAGCTTTGTACCACACTCAACTTGGCAGACTTTTTAAAAATTACTTTCCTTCACGCTTTTGTAATCTATGAGAAGTCTTGGAAGCAAAAACGCTTACTATAAGTAAAAGTGAAACAGGGAACTTCTTTTTTCGTTCAAATCGATTGAAAGTACACGAGTGATTCAAAAATTAACATAAATTAGGTACCTAAATTACGAAGTGGTAGTTTTTAAAACTCTTTCATAAATATCCTTAGTTTTTCTGACATGTGAATAACGGCAAGGGCAAGTTTAAAGTTATTTGGGAAACGCTCTCAGCTTTGATGAGCACTCTTCCCGAAAACTGCTGGGAGTTCGTTAAGACAATAGATACAATGCCACGACCTACTATACCAGAACGGGGGCCAAAATTTCTCGTTGATTTCGTTATCAATGAATGAGATTAGATTCCAGAGTGGTACTGATCATTAGACCATAAACCCGGAGGAGGAAAACATCATGATGCGCTCTCAATATCATTAAAAAAACCTAGTCGTTCCGCTTCACGTTATGAGCAAATTTTATTAATCGTTTATTGTTTTTCAATAACTGTTATCAGCAATTAGAGCAGTTTTTCATAATTATTTTGTGCACAACGCTTTTTTACGTCTGAATATACAGTAAAGATCATCTTGTTTTTTGAGGACAGTTCGCTATAAAACCACTTTTAGGATTGTGATGAAAATCTTTTGGAGATTAAGGTCTTACTCAACACAAAACTTGAGGTAAGAATGAATTAAATGTTACTGTAAGAAATAAAGCAACTGCTATGGCGTGAAAATGTTAGAAAATGACATTTGTTTATATTTCCTTTGAGGAAATCTGATACAGAATATAGATTTTATACGTTGATGTGTGGGTTTGTCCGAAACTGAAATGTAGGCCACCTTGTACCATCAAATGGATTTCTAATCATTTGTGAAAGTACCGTCAGGAAAATGCTAACTACAGTTATAGTATATCTACCCAGCGAGACTACGTTCCAATTTCGGCATCGTAAGTTAAATGGGTACGAAGTTAGCTAAAGAGCTCACTCAGCTGATCAGAATGGTTCCTCAAGCTTCAAAATAATATAACCTATCACACCCAGAGAAACCCCATTCCGATGTTTACCATTTTAAAGGGAATAGGAAAAGAATTACCTACAGAGCTCACTCTGCTGAATAGAGTGAAACCTAAAGTTGTAATTATGATTTACCACACCCAGAAAGACCACGTTCAGCAGGGTTCCACATTTCAGCATCTTTATTTGAATATGAAGAAAACCAGTTATTTATATAGCTAAAGACGATGGCTGTGTCCGATCGCTTCTCTCGCTCGTCCAATCGCGTACCATCGTAATGTAATGTTTGAAATACCTTGTTACTTGATTAGTTACCACTAACAACTAATTTAGTTACTACTGGTAATTAATGAGTAATTTAGTAGCACAATTTAGCTACTTCTAGTAACTAATCGTAATAACGAATCCGTTTTTAGTCGTCATTCGCGCGAATAATAACTAATGACTAAATTATTTTCCGAATTTACCTGTAAGTGGCGGAAACATTGTTTTCATTCTCGGAAGACGACATGGCTGTAACATGGCTATAAGAGCAAATTTTTACATTGTTGTTCCTAAAAAAAAAAAACGCGCCAAAATAGTGAACATATTGGATTTTTCGGGTTAATATACAGGGAAACACTAATTATTATTGTCATTTTACATGATAACTAGCACATAAAATCATGTTGCGCAAAGAAAATTTCCCGCAGCATTTGACTGGTCTCGATTTCAAACCGGCTAGAAAAGTGATCTATCAGTTAGGTATTATTCGCGCGGATTAGTTATCAGTTACTAGTAGCAACTAAATTTTGTATAACTAAATTAGTTATTAGTTTCACTTACGTGTAATATACAGGGTGTCTACACTTCAGCGGCGCAGAAATCCAAGGGTCGATTCTTCAAGTAATTTGCAACAAAAAGTACCTCTTAGACTTTTTTTTCGTTTCCGAGTTAGGTATTTCTTCTTAAAGATTTTTTTCGTGTTTTCGACCATACGTCACAAAAACAGCTCTAACTCCCCAATTTTCTGAGTTTTCTCAAGTCTGAGGATACCGTTGGAAAGAGCGTTAAATTTCCTATCTTTCTGATGTAAATTCCAGTATTTTTTTTATCAGTTCTAGTTAGAGAAAAACGCTCGAGTTATTTAAAAAAAAATTCGTAAAAAAATTAATTAAAAAAAAATTAAAGCAGGTTCTAAAAGAGTCTCCCTCCTTCCTATATGCATAGGCGGCATCTCTTCCTCACGGATCGTGTTACGTTACGTAAGGTATGCGCATTTTGCATACAGGAAGGAGGGAGGCACTTTGAGAACCTGCTTTGATTTTTTTTATTTACTTTTTTTTTTAAGAAGTAATTATTATTTTTTTATAACACGAACGATCTCTGATACACAACAGCATTTTTATTGCCAACCCACCCCGTAAGTAGTATACTTTTTGGTATACTACTTTCGTATTATTATGTACCTACTCAAATGACAAATAAGTATCCGAAGACTAATTTTGAAGCACAATTGACTGAGGTAGCCGATCGTATTATCGTATTGTTCCGCCTACCACTCCGATAATTATCTAATTTAGCTCAAGTAGATGAGGCCGTTTGGAAGATGAGTAAGGTAAAGACAATATTATTTTTTTGGTTTATTATCATCGAATACAGCTACAGCTGTGCATAGTGAAATATTTTAAAAAAAATATGCAACGTGGATATTGACTGACAAAATCACGCTTTTTTGTCATTTAAACGCTATTTTCTCCCAAAACTTCCCTCTAATTTTTTTTTTTTTTTTTTTTTTTTTTTTTTTTTTTTTTTTTTTTTTTTTTTTTTTTAAGTAGACCGTTGGAGAGCTGACAGTTCGAGGAAGTTTTTCCCGAAAGCGCCAGCGAAAAACTTCCATACTGAAAGCAGAAAAACGAAGAAAAATCGACAATTTTTACATTTTTTTCAAATTTTGAACTTTGGCCATTTTTTCACCAACTAGAACTAATCAAAAAAATTGGAATTTACATCAGAAAGATAGGAAATTTAACGCACTTTTCAACGGTATCCTCAGATTTGAGAAAACTCCAAAACTTGAGGAGTTAGAGCCGTTTTTGTGACGTAAGGTCGAAAACACGGGGAAAAATCTAAAAAAAGAAATAACTCGGAAACGAAGCCTCTAAAAAAAAGTCTAAGAGGCACTTTTTGTTGCAAAGAACTTGTAGAATCGACCCATGGATTTCCGTCCCGCTGAAGTGTAGACACCCTGTATAACTAAACACCGATTATTTATTAGTTATTAGTTCCACAAATTTCTCCAAAATCATCTATTAGTCGAAGGGTAGTAAATAAAAATAATATAGGGGACTTTAGCCACAACCAATAAATTGAAGTCACAAAATATCAATTACAACGCTAGTTATACCACAAAATTAGGTTCTAATATGTAAATATGGGTGGTAACTAATAAACAACAGTTATTAGTACAGCGTCAGTAAAAATAAAACATTAGTTTAAAAAAAAAAGTCCCACTCTGATCTACAGTAGTGTACTTAATTAGTAAGGCTTACATCCATAAATGTGATCCGAAGGATGTGAAAGGTAGATAAATCTTTATATTATAGAGTAATGGAGTACCATCCCAGGTAAATTATTGTATACGTCATAATTCGAGTGAAACATAATTAAGTAAAGAGAGAATAATTTCATCGTCAAGCATGTTATACAAGTTGAGATGATTCTGCGTTGACTCTCCTGCGCGCTCGATCGGAAGATAAAGATCAGTTGTTTATAATGTTTGCTTCCAGCCATAAAACGTCCCTTGGAGTCGAGCCCTGTTATCACGCTATTTTCCACTCCAGCCGACATTCATTCCGTAACTTTGTCCGATTGTTTGCGACGCTCTCGCGTGATTTCCGAAGCCTTACAGGGTCGTTGACAAAATGTCCTTGCATAACATTTGACCCTTTCAGGACCTCACGAACTTTCCTTATTTTGCTTTATCTGCTCGAAGGATATATGCGTCAAATTAAGAGGAGCTCGGTAACCTCATCTCAAAGTTGCGGATTCAGTCTTTTAGTTGCGTGTCTCTTTCCAATGAAGATATGTCCATACTTCACGTAATGCCTCCGTTTCATTTGATTTTGCGAAAGAAGTCGGTTCAAAAAGGCCCGATGTCAGACATAAAGGTCATGGCATCGTAAGCGGGATTGAATGATGTGGTTAAAACGCAATAGTAATAAATTAAGTATCTTCAATGGATGTTTCTCTAGAACTTCCAAACTTATAAAGCGAATTCGAACTCTTTTTGGCTAACCAATCATGTGTAAAATCCGTCAAATACCTAGGTATTGGTTTAATCTGCTTATTGTTCAATAAAACCCAATCTTCCAATTTTCAAAATTTCGGGCATGTTTAATACATAGTAATGATAGACGAAATATCCCACTTACTAATACAACGTTATAAAATGGTTTGCGGTGTAATAGATGTCGAATATCAGATAATTTTCTCTCAAACATTTTTATTACACGGCCTTCTGTTGTTTTCCCTATTTAACTATACCGGACGGAAAAAAAAACGTTGAAATTTGATTCTAGTCACCAGAGCGATTGTAGGAGCCTCCAATGCCAAGAACAATAAATTCAAAAACAATAAATCAGCAGCCGAGAATTCATCTAGAGTGCGAGACAGTAAAAATTTATTTTCTTAAAGGAAATTACACTCATTGTTTATTACTACTTATAATCATTTATATTTCATTCGCAAGTGTTACTCCTTTTATAGTACTAGAGCTATACATTATAAGCAAATTTTCGTGGAAAATTAAGCTACTGCGTCGAGCACATCACTATATATATATATATATCTTCTACTCTACTATTTGATAAAGGCAAAAGCCGAAATATTATAACGTGAGTTTTTCCTTTTAATTTATCTTTATATATGTGCTATTTTCCTCCGCACATCTGTGCCAAAGTATATATATATATATATATATATATATATATATATATATATATATATATAGTGATATAATAGCTTCTTAAATGATGGATATGTATTTTTATATCCGTTATTTGAAGTGTTAGAAAAAAACTTCAAGCGGTACCCCCTAATTACTTACAAGGAACTCCACAAGAACACGCTTGTGCATCGCGCATGAGCGGAACGCGCACAACCTTTATTTATAAAAATAAGTAAACCCCTTTTTTATTGAAGATTCATAATCCACTTATTTCATGACGAAATTACCCATAGATCGATTTTATGAGTGCACACAGACGTAGCGCTCTAAAAGTGCGAAAATTGTGAAGTACTTACCGAGTTTTTGAAAATATTCAATTGCCACATGTGATTCATGATTTTTGGGTGCTTTGTGGTGCTGAATCACGTAATGATGTTCACTTATAAATATTTGCAACACTTGTAGTTTTTCGATGTTTTTTCAAGTTGGTGGCGAATATCAATAAATGAACATCATTAAGTGATTTGGCGAGACAAAATACACCAAAATCATGTATAACATGTGGCATTTGGATATTTTCAAAAACTCAGTATTTCATAGTTTTTGCACATTTACTTTCAGTACTAACTACTAACTAATTATTCCCTTAGAATACTACTAAGAATACAAATGGTCAACGTAGGAAACATAAAATATACGAAGATTATCAATAATTGCAATCAGTAATAATGATTAATAAATATAATTAAATAATTATATTATAATAATTTAAAATTAATGGTAATACCCAATTGATCGTTAGGTCATGCTCAATAGTTATCCAACCCCAGTTAGACTTTTTCATCTCCAGACCCAACTATTTTTGGGCAGTGTGGTGAATCCTCTATGTGTGAGGATGGTGTTCGGTTGAACCTTTCACGACTCCTATTGACTCCTCCGAAGGATACTCTTTCCATTCTTCATGACATTCATTACAGAGGATCTTATGACCAGTATGCTTGAAACACAACTGTGTTTATTTGAGTGGCCACTAACACTGCAAGGACCTCTTCATCGCCATGCTCTTGTTAGAGATACCACACGTACAAATACGGCTGGTGCATCAGAAACCCAACTGTCTGATAACTGGCTGGATAACAAATGAGCATGGCCTAACACCCTAAATGCTCAGCTCAGGTTCTGATAGATCAAAATACCACAAGAAAAAAAGAAAAAAGTGTGGTGCGCTTCACGCTTACTGGCCATAAGGTCCTCCATAATGCATAGCATTAGGACATGAAGGAGGATCCTGAAGAGGAGCGAATATGAGTTGTGAAAGCTTCAACCAAAACTATACTGGATGATATCCGCCCTTCTACGCCAGAAACCTCCAACGCCATGCCTTGACGACATACCACACTGTCCGAAATTTTTGAACAAAGACAAGAATAATTTTACTAACAAAAGGCTTAACGAAGGCTTAACAATGGTGTAACACTGGAGTAACGAACATCTCTTGTTCTTCGAGTCAGTTTTTGGCCATCCTTTTTCTGTTCTACAACGCTTGCCTGGTCGCGGATCAGCGGCAGGGGGGCTCCGTCCCCCAGTCCAACACCGGATGGGTTGTTAAGGTAGTCATTAAGGTCCTTCACCGTCCTTCTACAGCCTCCCATCCTCATGGGCACGGCTCCTATTAGGGCAAACTGTACCTTTTTCCTAACCCATCCGGCCATTTGCGACCTCGGTTTGGTCAATTTGTCAGCAAGGGTCATCGCCAGTCTATGGAGGAACTGACTGAACTCTTTGTGAAACATGAGCAAGAGCAAATCAGTGGGGAGAACGAGCCGCGGTGATCTTCGACCGCTCCGTCGTACTTGCGGTGCTTTTCGCGAGCGGCTGCTTAGGCGATTGTGCTCCAGTCCTCGGACAGGTGAGAGGAGGCGTCGGCATTCACAATGCGGTTGTCGAAAAACGCAATCCGCTCACTGTCCCAGACTCCATGAGCTTTAAAATCCGCCAGTAATCCGGGCACTTCTCCGGATTCCTCCTGTAGAACTGGTTCTAGTGCCATCCCAAAGCTGCCATATTCGCACATTCATCACGAACCGAATCGTGGCCTGGCTTTATCAAACCTCCTTCCTTGCAGTTGAGTGCGTGGGTGACATCCATTACTTCCCCGCATCCGTCGTAGTTCGTGGGGAGGCCTTGAATTTCCCAACCGTATCTCTGGTGGAGTGCATCCCTGAAGTACTGATCATACACTGTCCAAAATTAGTTGGGACATCACATAAGCCTGACTTATAAGGAATAGATAACAACTGAGCATGGCCTAACGCAGTGTTCAGCAAAGATCCATACACATGATGCGCGTGTAAGAGAGCCCTGGGGTCGGCAGTTGTAAAAAGGGCAGGCCTCAGATGCATCGACTGCATTAGTGAGAGCTGTATGAACTAGTTTGGCGTCCCTCACGGAGAAATGTGTTAACCGTAGATGTATACGAGGATGTGCTAATTGTCTAGAAATTCAGAAGAAATTGAAGAGGAGGAGGCAGATGTGAACATTATTCACCCGAGCCATCTCAGGTGTGAGAAGAAGGAGCGGTCTGGTGGCATTTTAATGTTGAGGGGGGGGGGGGGGTTAATTTTATTTATTAATTTATTTATTTTCTTTGTAGATCACAAAGGTTCCTTATTGTTAATCAAAATTAAACTAACCCACAGAAAATAATAAGATTAACGAAAATTAACTCATGAAGTAACACTGCACGACTGGAACTTTTCTCAAAAACTCACCTGCAGCAGCTGTTTCAGTAATAAGAGATTCAGTCGTAGTCCAGTCAGTGGTTAGCCTCTTGACTAGAAGGTAAGCGTTGAGAGGGTTGGAAAGATATTCACTGACATCAGCGCTGGCTAAGGCGTGTTCTTTCCTGTACTCCTCCGTCTTCCTGCATGAAGAATAAATTCTGTGTGAATAAATTTTGGAGGATAAGTTTTCTTCCGAACACTGATAACGAAGTAAAAACAGTGAATAAATTCTCCAGCCGGGCGAAAGTGTGTAGACAATCATAATCGTAACGAACGAATTTGATGTTAAATCTCAAACAAATTATTGGGGTTTTATAAAAGAACTGATAAATAATTAAACACCAATAATAATTAGGTTCTTTCTGACTGCTTTTCATGCTTTCTAGGATTCAGTTATTAATAAAGAAAAGAAGATGACTCAAGCATGTAAATGAATAAGTCGCCTTACAAACTGGCATATATTAATATTGATCAGTATGTAACTTTCCGTCTGATCATTGCGAAAATAAAATAAAAGCAACCTACAAGTCCTACGTAACATTCTTCACCAAAATCTACTAAAACTTGTGCTCATGGACAACTTGAGTTAGGTCAACAATGAATTAGATTATCCCTAATAATTTCTCCTCAGAATTTACAGGTCAACCAGATTATACCAAATACCGTATAGGAGTTTAGCGCAATTTTCAAAGTTTCAACAACCTTTGCTGTTCGGTGCAACATTTAAATCCGAAAATTGTTCCGAACAATTGTTCGCCCTTAGTTGTTTTTTTTAAATTAATTTATTTATTTACTTCCCGTTTTTCTTGGTTATTTATTAATGTTTATTTTTATTTATTTATTTATTTTGTTAATTTAGATTTTTTAAATTTTCATAATTAATATTTTGTGTTAATTTGTCTTGCAGCATGATCATATGAAAAAATTTCCGTAAAATTATCGTGTTTTATTTATAGTTAATCGTTTGGAACTTTGACCACTTAAAGTGCAAAGACATTGCTAATTATGGCAAAAAAACTTATTCTAAATAATGATCTGCTATTCAAAAAGAGACTTTAGATTTTCCATTTTTCAAATTCTATTGATTTCTTTGAGATTTTAATAATGGACGTTAAATACATTTTTCAGTATATTTTCGTGTATACATTAATTTTTTAATGGTCAAGTTTAGTTAATTTTAGTACACACACATACACACGAATCATTTTTATCAGAGATTTAACAGAAAAGCATTTTCAACAGAGATTGAAGTCGGTGGCCCAGGATTGGTATTCGGATACTACTTGTATATATATATATATATATATATATATATATATATATATATATATATATATGAAAAAGTGTTAACTCTAGTATTCGTTTCAGAATACCTCAAAACGGATTTCAGTAAAGGAAATTTGTGAAAATTTTGATTTTAAAATTTTTGAGAAATTGCAATAGCTTTAATTTCTACGAAAATTCGCTAAAAGTATGTATTAGCATTTCAAAACAAACTTGAATATTGGCATTTCACGTGATTGTCCAACTCAGATATTTTATTTAGACAACTTTGCTCACAACATAAAAATAAGTATTTCCCATTACACCTTCTACTGAATTCAGACTATTCCCAATATGCAACTTTGATAACACCTAATACTTGAGTATACATCAATATACACCTGGGCCAACTCGGCCAACATCTATTTCTGAATCATTTTGAGATATTTACCAAATATAGATAGGTTACTCTTATCCAGAATGATACTTCAAATCATAAAAATCAATGATAATTTTGAATCATCGGAACCTAAAACTTGGAAAACCGAAGAGTTATCGAGAGCTTTTGAGTAAGTATTAGTGTTTACTGCAAGTTTATACCAATAGTTATCCATAATTCGTCGTTAATATTTTACAAAGAGTTTGTCATCAGTATAAGCTGTATGATTTATGTACCGTTTTAGGCGTTCAATTTTCTTCTCTTCTCGTTCGATGTAGCGTTCCAAAGTCTCCATGAACATGGCCTCAGTATCCAAGAGGTCCTCTAGGTCTGTGATGGCTGTGTAAAGCTCGGCCTGGACCAGGCAGAGACAACTCAGCACCACCCAGGCCCCAAATAACCACATTTCTGAAACGATAAGAATTTTAAGATTACTAACATGACCAATAAATGATAAAATGTAGTAATTAGTTAGTATTTACTTTAGTAATGTTACTATGTAATGTAGTAATTACTAGTAGTAATGTTACTAGTTAAGGCAGAAGAATTATCTTTTTGATTGTAGCTCTCAAGTTCAGAGCTTCACACAGTATTGAAAAGATTGATTATTGACGCTAGTTCCCTTCTGTGTGTGAGTTTTCTTCTAAACAGAAACCGAATATCCAACTCATAAATTAGTTATTTTGATTCAAACAAAATTGATCAAAACTCAAAATTCGACCGACTGAGAGAGGAGGTGTATGGTCGATAGGAAAGTGATCACTTTTGATTCTAAGATCTCATACAGTGGAGCGATCTAACGAGTGTTTTGTGTGATATTACCTATTGTTGACTACTAACAGTATTTTCTCATTCGATTCAAACCCATATTCCGTCTTATTCTTATTATCCAGTATTCTTATTTAGACTGATACCATTGCTTTCATAATATGGGTGGTGGGGGATGTAATTAATAATGCATACAAAATTTAATAGAACCCAGGTTTCCAACCATAAGCAACATCAATGACCATTACGAGAGAAACGAATAGAGTGAAAGTGGTGAACGTTTGAAACGGCTATAATAAAATTTTAACGGCTCCTCCCGCTACAAGTAATTATGTTCGCTATTCTTCCTTCATTTTTTTATTTAATAGTACCGAGCTACATACGGAAGTGAAGGCGTACAGAAGAAAACGCCAACGCATCACCATCCTAATCGGTCGTACGAGCCAACTCAGATACATCCTGAGAAGGTAAGTTAGTACATAACTTAAATGTCACTCAATTAGCAAGTATAAAAGGAATGTATCGATTTTAAGACCATCGATCAGGAGAAGAAGATACCAGGTCATTTATCGTAATAGCCTGCTAACATTTCCGATGGCATAAATTATTTATTATGGAAGGCTATAAAAATCGAATATAATAAATCGGTAATTTGATAGTTAACTACATATTTGTTCCTGGCATCTGCCTTCCATGAGAAGGTCGTGGTGCGATTGTTATAAACGCAGGGTACTAAATGTTTACGATGATTTAAACGAATTCATTTTTATAGAAAGAAAAAGTGAGGTACAGAACGTCTTTTTTCATAAATATGTTCTACTGGTTATGGTTGGTATCTTCATTGTTCTCAACAATAAATATAGGTAATCAGAGTATGTGAAATACTGGTTCATATGGGAGTATAGTAGAAACACAAGTGGCCTGTGTAGATTGTTGTACCGTATAGGTACATACTGCTTTCAGTAAAATATAGAATTGAGTGAGTGGATTACATTTTTATTATATCAATTGGCAACGACAAAGCTACCGGCAAGTGAAAACGCCTTACAATCCTGTACCAGAGAATATGGCTCAAAAATCCGTTAAGGGTATTCTTAGTTCTCTCGGAAAGATGAAAAATTACTAAATTATTTATTGGAAACATTAGTGTTATACACGAGTGAGAGAAATAAAGGGTACATAACGGCTTATAATTCCATCATTAAACAGTAGTTACGCACGTCTAGGATCTTCCTATCCACTAAACTAAAAGTGAACAACCCGCACTAAATCATTCGCGATGAAGTTATGAAACCCATTTAAATGAAAAACCGAATTTAAAGAAAAATGTTTAATTCCACGAAAATTAGGAGTAACAATGTTAGATCGATTTCTACGGTTAGGTCAATAACAACAACGGGTGTAATAAAACAACGAATTAATATAATTAATGATGATGACTTAACTGTCGAAATCGATCTAACATCGTAACACTTTATTTTCGTGGAATTAAACGTTTTAACAACCGCTTTTCACTGTAAACTAAACCGTCCTACGCCCCATTTAGAAGGAATCAGAACTTTTACTCGTATTTCGATTATCATCAGAGCATGGCGTAGGTAAAAAAGTTTCACAATAAAGCCAACAATGCGGGAAAACAACGATTGCGAATGACCAAAATCAACGAGCTTGGTGTTCCACGGCTTGTAAAAACTGCGAATTATTACATGATGGTATGATGGTTTATTATTACTTTATCAGATGGCCGTTCTACGCAGAATATTGGTCTACTACTATTATTAAGCCCCATATATATAGTAAATGATCAAAACTTGATGCATCGTGCCTCCCAAAAGGGTTCACACCTTTACAGGTCCCACGATTTTACGGTTTACAGTAGGTGAATGGTGAAAAATTTTCTAAAAATATCGAAATAACAAAAAAAAAAAAAAAAAAAAAAACTTGGTGAAACGGCAGGTTGAAATGGAAAAAAATTAGCCTCAGAGGCACCATAAGCTCCGAACCTCTTGATTGGTTTTGAGGTTTCCCGAAGGAGCTTCATTAAATTTCAGCAATTTGAGTCGATTAGGAAAGAAATTAGACTCGGAGGTTCCGGGGCTGATCAGAAAAACACGAGAACTGAGAACATTACTGCAATATAAAATAACCAGGTGACTCAGAAAGAGTAACGCTTTGACACCGAGAAGTTTCAACGACCCTCTATTTGCGCGCAAATTGAAAAGAGCCAGAACTTTTTGAACAAACTCTGCATACACATATCAAAAAGCGTTATACTCAAGGAATTTCAAAAGTAATTTCCATGAAGGGAATTTTGGATTTATTGCAATGTCTCAATTTTCTTAGAAAATCGGCTAAAACGTTCCGACCGTGGTAGACTCGAAAGTAATTAACCTTCTGTTGTTGGAATAAAAATAATAATTTAATTAAGAGCAATTCCTAAGTATTTACTAATCAATAATTTGGTAAATTAATATAATTGAAGTAGGTGATTACCTACCTACGCTTCTCAAGCCCAAGAGGATACAGAAGTTATAACAAACTCGATTTCGGGAAGTCAGAATTCCATTGGAATTATATTATCAGCTGATACAATTGTCATAGTTTTCAAGGTAACTTTATTCCTGTACGGCCTGGAGTGACGAGACGTTCGCGAACAATCAATTTGAGACACGAGATTCTAGAACCTGACTAATCTAAATTCTTACTAAGGTAATGTGTAATAACTAGAGGAGCAATTATTCACACGCTCTGCTACCATATAAGGAATTTAGGTGCCCCCCCCCCCCCCCAGAGGTGCAATGGGGGCCTAAATCCTCATAAAAAGGTAGAGGAGAGTAAAGAGCATCCCGTCAGAGAGATACCACCCCTACTAATAGCTTTTAATGAGCCATGTTCGGAGTAGATTGGTTTCCAGGGACCTGGAAAGCCCATCCAACGCCAAACCCAGCTGCTAGAAAACACGAGCACAGGCCGCGACACCCGTTGTTTCATCAACGGGACGCCGACAGCGCTATCTCTGAAGCCCTGACGGGACCTCGATGGAGGTAACTCTGTTACAAATGACTACTTGATGTTATGTATGTTTGAGATGCGAGCGTAGCGAGCATCCAGACCACTAATCTAAGCAGAAAACATATATATGTGTAAAATCTCATGGCGACTGGAGCGCTGGGAATGTCACACAGTGGTTTGTCGAACTAAAGAGCATGTCAGTGTTTGAAGTCTCGTCTGTCAACTTGATTGTTCGCGAACGTCTCGTCCTGGAGTCCTGGAATTCGGCTCGCAGCCTCTTGGGGACCACTGAAAGTGGTGATCGCGAGGTAGTCAGATCAGATGGGTAACGAACCTAACTTCTATCCTGTACTTCCTCCAGAGCCCTGAAATTTGTTACACAGCCTGTTGGGGACCTGTAGAAGTGATTGCGAGTAATTTAGGTCAGCTGGATCTGCTTTGCGCACTTTTTCATAACTGCGATCAGGCTATTGTGGAAAGGAAGGTGCACAAGTGTTGCTCTTAAAAATGGCTCCTACTTATTGTGGTATGCCTTTTCTGCATGATGTTCTTTTTCTACATAGTTTAATAGTTTCTTGTTTTATATTGAACCTGTCATCACTGTCTATCGTTTTATTATGATGTTTGCGCGGAGCGCGTAGCATTTTGATGTTTTAAATGGCTTAACACATAAATTATTGTGCACACTTTAATAAATTTCTCAAAAAATAAGTGTTTAGTTTCATATTACAGTTACTAAATTTGTATGGATTTTTACTATTTCTTTCTCTATCGACTTTGAATCACTAATCGCCATCAAAACCTAAATCATATTGTATACCTGGCAGTAACTCGTATAATGACATGAATGTCTAACTACCTCTCTCTCAGTCCACCACATTAGAGTATTATGCAAATTACAGTACCATCCAAATATGGAAGTATGGAATTCTTGCATTAGGTACCTACTCTCTTGAAGATAAACTAAGTAACAAAATTTTTTATTTGTTTAATTTTATTATTATTATTATTATTATTTTTTTTTTTAGTATTAAAGCCGCTTCTTAACCGGAAGGGTCATTTGCGGCAACCAAAAAGGGTGTCAGAGACCCAACGGGCACGATTCTAAGGGGAGCCATGCTGACCGTCCGTCACTAAACGGATCGCCATAACGGGCTCCACTGGCAGATCAGAGGGGGAGGAATAATAATAATAACCCGCAAAGCGAAGCATCGCCGCACTCAGCCTCAAAATATTAAAATTTTGAATACGAAGTAGAGAAGTGCACCGCGAAAAAAATCTGAAATAGGAAAACAACTACTCAGCTCGTTCAATAACTGCGGCCAGAACGAACATCAATTCCATCTTCCGCATCACCACCTCTAACAAAACCAAAACGAAAAAATTCCCCAGCGAATACCACAAAAGAATTTTTAAATAACCATGCCGTTCGGCTTTAATCCCTCCCTCCACTTTTCCATAAAGTGGAATTCACTTATATATGACTTATAACTAGAGTATGATGTCATATTAATTTATGACATTATAACTAGAATATAATGTCATATTAATATATGACATTATAACTGGATAATACGACATATATACAAATAGGACATTATAACTAGACATTATAACATATGATATTATAATTAGAATATGACATTATAACTAGAGAGAAATATGAAAATATAACTAGAGAGATTTTCAAATCCAACAAAAACTTATATTACTGCTTTGGTAGCCTGAACAAAAATGAGTAGAAACGCAAGTTTTTGGGTTTGAATCCTCCTCCCTATCCCGCAAATGTAAAATTAAATTTTTCGGCCACAAAGAGCACAGCTACGCTGTTTCTTGTTTAAAGAAAAAAAAATCTCCGATCAATGAAAGGTATGAAGCGTTCACCCTTAACAACATTTTGTCAGTCATACACATTCATATACGTACATAGTCTCACACAGACATACACATACCGTTTTCTCGTGAATTCATTTTGAGTGTGTTCTGACACGAATTTCTATGAGGGTTTTTCTTCACGTGGTAGACGATTGTCATGATCCCAACCAAATCATAGCAATATTTTCTGTTCCGAAACTTGAACGAAATTCGAAAAATTTCTCGTGGGAGCTCTCGAAGGTCAGCTACGGGTGAAAGAAAGCAACGTCAAATGGACACCGTGGGGGAATGTTTAATAAAGCCTATAATTTGCATTATACTACTATATAAAAATCTATGAATTACTAAACTTCAATGTTTTCAAAATACCGATTTTAGTAAACGACAACCCCAAGAAGTAAAATAATTAAAGGTCAATTTTTGACTTTTGAGCTGAATTTGGTTAATTTTGGCTCAGTAGTTCGGAAGAAAAGAATGGCGGAGGGACGGAAATTATTATTGAGGGGTCGAAGTTACTGTTAATAATTGATTTTTATTTATATTATTTTTTATCGATTTCTAACGTAAAGTAAATCAACAAATTAAGTGGGAGTTAAAAGTTTTATGTATTGGTAGGTTGGAAAGGTTAATATTGGAAATATATTGACCAATAAAATAATATTAAAATAATGGGGAACTAGCCGGTAGATGTTGAATTGTTGTTTACACGGTACATGTTATTCATTCATGGTACGAAGCGTGTGTGGTTCAATATTAAAATAATAGAAAATACGAGTACAATTAGTAAGTAACATGTTCGGAGTCTGTGTTACCATTCGGACAATGACCCGTTATAGGGGGTATTGTATCGGTTATTTATGTGGTAATGATGATAATAAAGATTCGTTCGCGGTGAACATGGGCATGCATACCTTTCTTTGCAATTTCTAATTGCTAATTATAGGAAGAGAGCTCTAAAGCTGATCCCGCTCCCTATTTCTTACAAGTTTTCGTGGGCAGCGTCCTTTGTCGTCACCATATCTAATCCATTGTGCTGCGCGCAACATCTCTAACTATTATCCCCGTCTAGTCCTGCCCTTCAATCACATACCCAGAAAAGGTCATATACCAATCTACTTCTTGGCCGAATCTAATGTCTGGACTTTGTAGGGACCCATCACCTGGGGATGTGCACTTGTCTTACCTATCTGAAGATTCTTCTTTTAAACTAGATCCAAGGATTTGTTTTATTCGAGGAAATACTTGACTCATATTACCAGATACTTCATTTATATAGTGTATTCAACCAACAATTCAGGAGGTAAAACTCCAACGCATGCGATTAGAAACACGTTATGCGCAAGTTAATTACAATCGAAGTGAAGTTTACGAGCAATTCCATTTGTCTCAAAAAATGCAGAAGATTTAGTAGTACCTACCTATCGAAGTCAATGTACATGCCATTATACGCGTGATGTATAATTACATTACACATTACACTATATACATTATACAGAGTATATTACATTATATAGTACATTAATTTCTGTGATATCAAACGGATAAAAAAACTGCTCGTATTACCTAAATGAAATCACGCCATTCCAAAAAGTTACCTTTTTGGTTTATTATTGTCAATAATGAACCACTGGAATCAACAGAGTACCCCTCCCCCTCCTTTTACGTTTTAGTAGCGTAGATTAAAAAAAGGTCTGTCAATTCAGGTGGGCAAGTATAGCTTTCCCGCTTATTATGACATGTAAGTATAGAATTAGTTGGAGAACTAAGTACGAGTCACAATATTTGAATGAAAAATAGAAGAAAAAATATATGTAAACACGCTAAAAGGTAAAATAGGGGTATAATTGTGTTTGCACGTGCGCAAAATCCTATCATCAATTCATCGGAATTCACCATCAAAGGTAAATCGACACAATCCCTGTCTATACCTCCAAAACCGTTCTATTAGTCACAGAATATCTAGTTCAGAGTTCTATTCGTCTGCATTAACCAATCCCAGGTTTGCATATACTCGATAGTTTCTACAAGAAATCGCGATAAAATTCATGAGGTATCACCCTGAAAAATATACCCCCCCTCCCCTGAGGTTTGAAAGAAATCGAACCGATAGGTCGTGAGGTATCGAGGTTATAATAATTTTGCATTTATGCATACGCACAGGCTATTATGAATCCGGCAGCAATGAGATATATAAGGGACCATCTAGCTCTATGTTGTCAAGATCGGATTAGAACATTATAGTTTTGGGTGTGACAATGAATTGATACATACAGACAGGGAACGGAAATTTATCAGCAAGATCAGACTTAGACTTTGGATTAGATTGATTTAGATAGACCCAATATTTTTTCGACTTCTTGTACGAATACGATGCGTCTCTACCTTTGGTAGAACGGAAGCAAAAAATTATCTTTTATCTTATCTCGAATGATTAAATCAGGATCTTAAAAACTTTTGGAATATAAAAATAGTGTTTCTAATAAATTTTCATCTTTATTCTTGATAGATTTGATTCCTAAGAGTTCACAAAAGAATCATTCTCATAGAGACCGACCCCAGATACATGACCGGTGAACGATCATCTATTCGCTATGCCACTCCGTTAAAGAATTATCTATAGACCAGTGATCTGCGCAGAAGTAAAATCAATACAAAGGTGATACGTTTTTTGAAATTATTTCCTGTATTTTTTAATTAAATCCATTTATTTCACTATTTACTTGAGTTTTTGTTTTTAGGCATCGAGTTTTTCGGAACCGGAAATTACATTGGTGCAGAATCATCGTTTTACGATAGACAGAATGAAGAAAACGGAAATGGGAAACATCATGGTTCTGGAAATTATTTTACGACTGAGTGAGAATTGTTGCAGTTGATTTAAGATACGGGAGAGTCGTAAGTTGCGAGTAAAAACCTGATGTGCAGTGCCGCAGTGCGATAGTGAAAGCCTCTTGTCTTCTGCCCTAGAATCCAATGGTTCTTCCACCTCTCGAGGTTTTCCATGTAATATTGTAAAGTACATTTCGATCCTGTTCCTTAGAGATAGTTCTCAGTCACAATCTTTACGCTATCACATTCGTGACGATTAATCTGAACATCTTATTCTGACTACTTACAGAACTCTTGACCGTTCATTTCGAAGTACTGAAAATCCTTTTGGTTCACAAATTCTATTATCCATAATATCTTCAAAAATTTGTCAAAATCTGGAGGCTAAATCATTCCCCTAAAGCATAGCAGCCCGATTATCTCAAGCATTTGACCGCACAAATTAATCAAATGACTCGAGTCAATTGGAACCTGACAACAAGACCCAAATCGTCCCTGGAACACTCTAGGCCTATATTGTCCTTCCAAAAGTTGGGTGCGAGAGAACCTGACAGCTCCTATATGTGTTAGGAGGAATATAGGATGAAACCAACATATTGAATGCCGGTACAGTTCATAAAGAATCGGAAGATAAATCCTTCAATTTAAATGCACTTTGTATACATTTGTTGCTATTTTATGCAGTGATGTTAATGAAAATGTATTATTATCGCTATACTTTCAAGGGGGGCATTCATTGTATAAACTGTACTGTATAGGTACTATTTGGTGATGCATTTAGATACTTCTTGTGAGCGAGTAGATGTTGAAGTAGCACAGAAGGTAACGAAAGAGACAACTTCTATTTTATATCATGTATTATTGAAGTTGATTCTGGAGTGGAAATGGTCATGCTCGATCGGGATTACGGAATGGTCACGTCACAAAATTGTTAGACAATCACGTAGCGTTCTCAGTGCCTTCCCCTTCTCATGATTTTAAAATTTTATTTTAATTGTGAAAATAAATTTTGTTGGCATGTTTCTTCGTATATTTGTGAATCAGAGGCGTATAGTAAAAAAGGTTGAAGGCCGAATTCAAAATAGGTGGAAGTTTCTCATTGAGTAATCTTGATTAATGGGAAATTACAAATGTAAGCTTCGCCAATCGAACGGTTTTGATGAATTAGATGAAAAGGAATGAAGGTCGTTTCCCGCTTTCGGGGGGATTAGGATTATCTACCAATTCCGATAGATACACTGTTAATCAACATGAACACTGTTCCGTTAAATTTATTTCACATGACTCCAAGTCGGACATAATAACACACTACTACACAGGAGTGAACAAATAATCGATAAATCACAAGTTTTTAGCACTACCTATACAGGGACCTGACAAGGAATTCAATAAGTTGTACATAAGGTAGAATGAATACGAATGATTAGAGCCTTTGCTAGGTTATGCGATTACATTTGTATTCAGTTGCTTCGGCGATTTTATCTAATGCATCAGTCTGTCAGGCATCCGATTTTTGTGAGGACTTAAATGAAAAATGCTGATTAGTATAGTAAGTAGAAACTTTGAGGAAGTATCCATGTTGATCACTGATACATCAAGACGAACTTTCAGACAACTTTTGAACAAAACAATTGATTACTAGTAATTATTTTCAACGTATCTACATAGAAACTGGAATTTATATTATAGATTAAGAAATAATATGCCTTTAATATTTAGGTACCTTCATATTAGGCATGCTACCTTTTTTAATCGGCATTCAGTTCTTTTTCGTCTATGGTTGGCAAACTCCTTGAGAATATTTCGTATTAAACTGACTTTTATCAGATTGATATTGGCCGGATCCAGTTTTATCAAGCAACAATATTTGAGATGGGTCAAAGCCATGAAAAGCGGGAATAGCGTGAGGCTTCATCAATCTTTCACTTCCAAGGCGGCAGTGAAGTACTGACGAACCCATTGACCTTTTTCCTCTCTTACTCGAAGAAGAAGAAAAAAAAAAAAAAAAAAAAAAAAAACAGCGTCTTTGAATGTACGAATGATGTCACTATACGTCTCGGGCTTTCGAGAAAAAGACGCCACAAAAGTCCTGGCCCTTTGTAGCGCTATAAGTGAACGCAACTTCACATGGGCGAATGGAAGTTCCAACAATGCGTACTCTCTCGCTATTGTAGCCTAGTATGCGGAACCATTCAAATGAGTATCTACGAAAGAAAAATATGAAAGGTCTATGGAGAACACTAGTTAGCACAAATGGTTGAGCATTCTAAGGCGGCAGGTGATCAGTTTTCAAAGACTACTAAGCCACTTTATAGGTCTGTAGTTGAACACGTAACATCCTCTCGATTCAGGGAAAGCTATGGGGGTTGTCTCAAAAATATGGTTACCATCGTCATGAAAAATCTAAAATTTGCATGAACTTAGAAAAAATTATTTAAGTACTTGATGAACAATTTCTGAGTTTGCTCAATTCAGTTTGGGCAATCAACGTCATGAAATCAAAAAAGGCTTGTCTTCCCGACTTCCCAGCACGCATGTTTGTTACGAGTTAGGAAAACATTTTTTAACCGAAAATGTCTTCTATAAATTAAAGAGAAATACGAAAAAACTGCATGCTTAAATTTTTAAATTAAATAGATCGTTTCAGTTTTGAAAAACGTTATTTAATAGTGTTCCTGTATTATCATCGCTCACTAATCCCATAATTACATGATTGGAACGAGTTTTTTCAGTATTGCCAGGAAAAGATACCTACATAATTATCACACAAGGTATGTCCAATGTAATTAAGACAGCACACAGCTGCATCCGACGGCAAGTGTGTAAGCATTCAGCTTAAGACTAGATTTGTATGTTATCCAAAAAACTCTTTCCATTCTTTTAAATATGTTTGACCAAAGACAGAAATCGTTTCGGTATTGTTGGTATTGTGGCGTGAAATTATTTTGAGCCAACGATATTTTGCAAAAACTGTTATAGTTGTTAGTTGTACCCCTGAAATATACTCCCTCAATCGCAGTAATAATATTACCTGGACAGAGTAATTAGTTTATTTTTCTTGATTCACGATGTTACAGGAGCTTTGGGGGATTCGAATGTTGCCCATATACTGGCCAGAACTCACGCCCTCACACACCAACACAACACACACACACACACACACACACAGGGGGGCTTCGCCCCCCTGGACCCCCAGGATCTTTTCTCTTTTGTACTGCGTAGAAAACGAGGATAATTTGCTATGCAATTCTTAGCCTGAAAACGCTCAAAAAATAAAGTAGTTTTTTCTCTTTTGTACATTTTTATTCATTCATTTTACATTAAAAAAAAAGGATATAAAAAATTTGGATATAAAAAAATGTTCAAGTCTGGCTGGGATTCGAACCCACGATGCGAAAAAAAAAAATGGATATAAAAAAATTTGGATATAAAAAAATGTTCAAGCCTGGCTGGGATTGGAACCCACGAACTCGCGCTTCGCGTCACGGACGTTACAAAAAAAATTGTTGGGGGTCGGCCTAAGAATTGCATAGCAATTAATATTGTTAAAATCCAGGAATCGATTCAGAATGCCACAAAACGGATTTCAAATATCAAAATTTCTACGAAAATTCGCTAAAAAATATCTGTGGAAAATGTGAAGACATTGTTTTCACTTTTGAAAAGAAATGTATTATGTATAATGCATCCGCTACTTAGGTGGATTCGGAAGCATATCCAAGCCATATACCTAAGGTGTACCTTAGTCAAGCCAGAACAGTGAATAGTAAAAGAAGGTACTCGATTTTTTCGTCGTATTCGCGTTTGGAAAGATAAATTAAATCTGTTGTAAGCCTTTCATTATTCAGATTGGCCTTTATTACAAACCTCTAGAAATCATAACTACTTAACCTGTTTGTAAACCCGGCGATCACGTCTTCAAGTGCAACTTGCAGTTACCTACTTGTACAAGGTACGCTGGCGCAATCTCCTAGTGGATCATGGAAGAATCAAGGACCTGCGGGAATAACAAACGCGTGCATGCATGCACAGGTCGTGACCAAGATTGAACCGTGAGGACACGATGAATCCTAGAAAGTAAGGACACCAGGTTCCGATCGTGTCTCCAAGCCTGGCTCGACTCCAATATTTCCGACAAAATCCTGCGACACTTTCCCTGTAGGTACCTTCTCCCCGGCTGACATTAGCGAAGGGGGTAGATGCACTGAAAAGCTCTAGCACGAAATTATGGACCTTCACATCAGAAATGGAAAGAAGAATCCAGCGCCGACCAGAGGTGCGAGAATCGATTCCGTAGTTGAGGCCGGGGATTTATTATGTATGCTTCTTAGTGATAGTGATGCTTCATTGTGATAACACACTATCACCTTCACATGATTTGAAATTGAATCTGTGTGAACCTTCTCTAATAGCTGTTAAGTAAAATTCACATTTCAACATACTGCTAAATTTAAATAATGAAGAAACACAGTTGAGTATTCCATTGTGACTTGAATTTGTCGTAGTCGTTGTAGTTGGGGGTCTTTCAGAAAATTCCGACACAAAAACGGACAATAATTACACAAAGATTTATTATTTCTGTGTAAGATCTCCTTCGACACAGATCACTGATCTATATATGGGTCAGGCATCACAAGTGAATGGACAGAGTTTTAATGTACTATAGAACCGAATAGGCGAATTAGCAGTACAGCCCATTCCTGCACGCAAAAGTCGCTTTGCGATTCACTTTTGGTGCGCGGAAGGGTGGTCATACAATGGTCCAGATAGTCTCATTATATTCATTAAACTGTGTTCTATCTAAATCAAAAGAATAAGCTTGCCTTTAATGAAGAAAGTTTCCAACATCTCGGTTTTCGTTTATGATTTTCAACAATGAACCTCTGTAATAGACCAGAAAAAAAATTTAACCCCCCCTTCTCAAAAATTTCAACCCATCCAGGACGTCCGCCGATACCATCCGAAGCTTCGCCTCGAAACTGCTGGACCGAAGTTCGGTTGAAAAATCATACTTCCTCGGGGATGTGCCAGTGATTTTGGTATCACTTTTAATCAACCCTAAAGAGACCCAAAACTAATATTTCACAGGGGGGAAAATAAGACATATCCATGTACCAATGTATCTGCATGTAGTGTAGGTACTCCAACATCAGTTTACTGATTTAATTGTACAACATTTATACATAGAACAAGCATCAAAAAACAAGCCCAACGGCTATAGTTTATTTTTAGAGTATGTAACCTAAAATAAAAGAACTTGACGATAAATATTCAGTATTTTAAACAATTTTTGAAGAAGAGGGGGTTCAAATTACGCTGGGTTGGTAACAATTGGGTTGGGAGTACGTTTTACTTGTTATAGAAGGCGATTGTTGGTAGTAACGTTCTCTAGAATAGCGATTTCTTTATAACTACGCGTACCTACTATAAATTAATGTATTTCGAAACTACCGATATCACGACCAAAATGTCAGGTAATAGATGGAAGAAAATATCATTTATGTTCATCCACCTACTTTCAAATAGATCGTTGAACATGAATGCTATTTTCTTCCTTGTATAACCTAACATGGTATAATTTGAAAAGAAGTATTTCCAGAACTCCTGGGATCCAACGATAGGTGGCAGCAATTCTATAATTAGCACCGTCAGCTTGAAGGCTATTTTATTTCGTGTTTAACCTAAAGTGCAGGAATTTGACCGGAAACCTCTCCTCGCTTACTGGGAAAGAATGCAAAATCATGGAAATATTATGATCATCTGTGTGACTTCAAATGCTAGATGAAAATGCAATGTGAGGTGAGATGTAAACATTGAAGAAGTGGATTTTGTGTAAGCTATGCGGTAGTTGTTTCACTCGATAAATTCTGTTGAGGAATTCTGATTCTTGAGACGGAAATCATTTTCCTAATAAAAACGAATGTTTCACATGGATAAAACGATTTACAAAACCTGAAATTCAGAAGAACTTTATAGTTTTCGTTTTAAGCACTACCTTTTTCTTCTTTTTTTTTCAATTCGCCAACCAGTAAAACTCGTCAATAGTTCCCGTAGAGTTACAAAACTTTGTGACAGGCTACCACAGAGACATAATGGTTGCCCTCTCTCGGCTTTAGCGACAACTTTAAAGTTGAAAACCATTCCACATCAGGGTACTTATAACTTATCTAATTTCGTAGTGATTTTTTAGTTTCAAATGTATTGTTTCCAATTGGTTTGCTGTCTACTTGTAATTAAATGTTTGTAGTCTATCGTCATAAAATAGTTTTTGAATGGACATTAAATCATTCCTACGGTTCAATTTTCAGTCGTCTAAATTTAATATGTAATAATAGATTGAACCACTTGTATGAACAGAGTACCGTGTCCTATACGTTTTAGCCAATATCTGGCTAACATTGAGACAAAATATGCTTAGAACCCAATAGAAAATTTATATTTTCCCGAAGAAGATATTGAGATAAGTATCCATACCGATTTTAGATTTATGATTTTCACGGTCCAAATGCTCCAATACGCCCAACATGCATATCAAACTTTTTCATTACTTGGTGTTTACATTTGCCAACAATTCAGGCTAACGATATCAAACACATGAGATCCGTACCTGTTGACAGTATCTTGAAAGAAAATCGACTTTCGCGCAACTTAAAATGAGCCAGCGAACTGAATGGAAAACTCGGAGTTTTTTTTTTTTATCAAGAGGAAACCATAAAATGTAGATACACGTACATAGTCTGTCTACACTTTTATTATAGAAGTTTAACAAAAGCCTTCCATAACAGTGATAATAAATGTAGCGTAGCTAATGACAGTTCCCTAACGACTCCAACATTACCAGGCGTTATCGAAAACGACGGTTATTGAGGTTTCCACATTACTCAAGGAAGTGTTGAGGAAGACAAGGCCTCACTCTGAATGAAAATGGCAGTAAGTTCTTCTGAGAATGCAAATCGTCAGTGTTCCTATTTCAATAGTTTGCACTGATTACATGTTGATACCCTGCAAATGATTTTGCTACCTCCCAGACTGTAAAAAACTACAAATGAACTGATTTTGTCCGATATTACATGAAATTCAAAAATTCTCACGAAGTTGAAATCCATAGTTAATATATTCTTGAAACATACAAAATTATTACTATAGTGCTAGTAGGCCGAGCTGAGTTGGATAACAACATTCTTATTGACAAATTAAAAACAAACTAAAATTATTGAAATAACTGAATCCTACAATCACGAAGAGCCGGTTTCACCGAAAATCCCTAACCATGGCTAAAGTAGATCATTTTTTACAGAACCAGAGATTTCACAAACGAGTTTCACCAATGTAATCAACGATTACACTGTTATCAGTAATCATCTATAAACAGCGTTTCCATGAAACGTCGGTTTAAGGTTCAAACATTGAATAACACGATATTCAGGAGGCATATACCCGCAAAACAAGGGTAGAGATGACAATGAGAGAACAGCTGTTGCCACTTTAAAATTTTCAGCTTCCCTCTTTTTTATTCCATTCTGATAGCATAATTTTATTTCAAACTCGTCGGCGTCAGGCGTGGTCCTTTATTTCAACATAATTTCGAATTAGTGCAGAGTTTATGTGGGGGTTTCCAAGAATGCTAGATGAAATGCAGAATTGCAGAATTTCGAATCACTGGAACGCCATCCAAACAAGATTTTGATTTGTCTCCATTGGGAATTTCGGGAGTCAGTTTCCTAAAAATCAGAGGTAAGTTATTCATTGGATTTTATAATTGTAGCCACTTCAGAATCCGAGATTCCGAAGTAGGATGCCCTACGAAATCATCATAATTGTTTGAACACAAAAAGCGTCGGAAACCGACTACAATTTTCTCATGATATATTAAAAAGTTGCACGACTAGGTCTTTAGGACGTCCCTCATAAGCTAGGTCATACAGGCAAGGCTTCTTATTTAAGAGGGACTGCCTATTGGAATTAATCCAGGGGGGTAGGGGAACACCCAAGCATGAGAAAGCATACAAATCCGTTTCAACCCATTCTAAGACCGAATCCGTGAAAAAAAAAACTACAGGTGTATGTCTGTTAGTGTGTATGTGTGTGTGTGTGTGTGTGACAAATTTTGTCGTCACTGCCCAGGCCACAATTCTCAACCGATTTCCGAGATTCTCTATTCGTTCGGTCCCAAATTTAGTCTAGTAGTGCAAAAAAAATTGGAAATTTTGAATTTCAACATTGAAAAGGGGGAATGGAGGGGGTAAAGCCGAAAAAACTTGTTTTTTTTTCGATAAATTTTGATAACGCTACCCAGGCTACAATTCTCAACCGATTTTCGTGGTTCTCATTTTGTTCGATTCCAATTTCAGTCTAGTTGTGCAAAAAAACCTAGGAAATTTCGGATTTGCTGTCGAGGTGGGGGTGGAGGGGATAGTTACCGATTTTTTCAAGCTACAATTCTTAACCGATTTTTGTGATTATCATTTTGTTCGATTCCAATTTCAGTCTAGTTGTGCAACGAACCTGTCACTTGTTTATTTGATGTTATCTTCAATTTGTTGGAGGAGTGACAAAACTGTAGTTTTTGAAAGTCGGTACCTCATCACAAAATCTTTTTCATTGAGATCGAAATTCACCGTACACTAGCTCTAATCTACCCTGGACGACGAGTAGTAAAGTCTTCATCATCCTCATCAAATTCTTCGTCAAACTCATTTTCTTGCACGTAGGAAATAGGTAGAAACCCTAGCAACGACTCGGTTGTAAGCGGAAATCATCAAAAATTATGTTCCATAGCAAAGACATAAACGAAACGCTTGCATACGAGTCTGCAACACATTTGGACATTTGATGTCTTTAGTTGAAGACAAGTATGTGTTGTAGACTCGTATGCAAGCTCTAAGAGCCACTCAGCTGAACCGGACCCTGGGCATCGTTACGTAAATGTGATAAAGAGACTACATACGAAATTACAGCTTCCTAGAGTGTAAAACATAGAAATTAGCTTTAAGAGCAACTCATCTGATCCGGACCCTGGGCATCGTCAAGTAAATGTCCTAAAGAGGCTACATACGAAATTACAGCTTCCTAGAGTGTAAAGCATAGAAATTACCTATTAAAATGATTTAACCACCGCTTCACAAATCAAACCGTTCTCGCAATATTTGGATCACCTGCTATGAATCAAATCTTCGAAACACCAGCTCAATGAAATCATCAGAAATTAACAAGCGGTGGCAATCATGTTCACAATATCAATTATTGAGAATGATCACCTGAGTGTACACAATTATTCAAATAACCTTGCTCATAACTCAGCTTGTTGGCCACACACTTCGCAGTAGTTAACATAATATGATTGGATAAATCGAGAGCTTTCGAACGAATGGTCAACGAATTTTATGGGATGAAAAACGACGAAGTACCAATTCCCTAGTAACGACTCGGTTGTAAGCGGAAATCATCAAAATATTTTCGTGAGCAATTTTCCGTGACGTTTTTTATTTCATGTGCCATAGCAAAGACATAAAATGTCAAAATGTACCAAAACAGGTAGGAAAACGTAGCAAAGCAGAAGTTCGGTCATGTAAACAAAGAAGGCAAAAAGAACTGGTAATACTTCGGCTGGTTTGTTTTAATCCTCGATTTAGCGCGTTTGATCATTGATATATCTGAACTTTAGATGATGAAACCTCATATCGTTGTTCACCAGCTGAGCTTTCCGGTTCAATATGTAAAACCGTTGATTAAAAACTTAGGTGAAACCGGCCCTAAGTTGAACAAGTGATCGAAATCTAAAACCTCATTCCCGTTCTGGCTCAACGTATAGCATGAACTGAAGGTACGGGCCTCTTGTTGTCAATCACGAGTTAAGTGATTGTATCCTGGGTAACCCTTGAAGCGCTTGTGCAGGCCTCTATTTGTCTCTATTCTCGTAGAGGGTACTCAAAACAAATGTAACCGTCATCGTTTATAGAAGTTACTGCGTGTAAAATTTCGTTATGTACTAAAAAAATATATATTAGAAAGATATATATGGGATGTAGAAAATTATCAAGATTTCCTGCATCGACCGTTCTGTTTTGTGCTGGGAAGAAGTATATTTTTTCCCTTTATCCTACCAATCAGTGAGTACAACGCTTGAGTTTTGATTTCAATTCGACTATAGTTGTGACAACTAACTTTAAGTATGGCAATTAATGAATTATGGACTGAAATTAAAGAATTCACTCTAATTCAGCGTTTGAGCTTTTTTTTTTTTTTTTTTTTTTTTTTTTTTTTTTTTTTTTTTTTTTTTTAATAAATTGGGTTCTTTCTTTGTTTCTGTAAGTTTATCCAGACATTCTTACGTCAAGAGTAAGTCCTATGACTTTTCCAATTTTGGTCAAATATCCAAAAAGCGTGTTCCCGTATTCACGATTGGAAAGACATTTGACAAGTGAACTGGCACCCAACAAACAATCTCAGACATATTGTTCGGTAGTTTTTAAGCACAAATAGAAAATGATGATACTTTTATTGGGTACTAATAGAGAAAACAGCAGACAATTTGTTGTAGAGGACGATTTAATAATAAATTATGGAGCATCTTGGGTGGAGGGAACAGTGTTTACAAGAACCCAGTGATTGATATCTCACCAAAAGGTTTAAATAATAAAGCATAAAAGTGTTTTACTGGCTTGGTCCTGTTGAATTTTGAGGCAAAATCCCTTTTCAGTGAAGTATAAAGGCGGTCAAAGGTTTCAGGTGGGTTTTGTGAAATTTGGAGAAGTTTACCCAACAGAACTTCGTGTTGATTTTTCTTTGGTGCTTTTTCTTGTGATTTTGCTAAGGGAGTAAGTGTTCTATTTTACTTCACCATACCCTCCACATTTTCAAATTCGATTGTTCCCATGGTTTTTCTCAATCAGTTTTTTTTTTTTTTTTTTTTTTTGTAGATTTCATTTATGTTATCATTTTTCGAAAATAAACAAAGATAACATGTGAAAATGCAATTGTCAATTACTAGTCCCCAAACTGATGCTACCCTCAGTGATTGACAGTGCTGTCAATATGGATCTCTATTCGTTCTTGCATTCGATCTTTATTTTTTATATTTATATAAATACATAGCAACTGAGAAGCTGATAGTTTACCATTAGAAACGTGCTGTACTTATGGTATTGAGAAAACCTACCTATTTTGTGATATTTTCAACTCCGTCCTTTATGAATACTCATATTAATTTTATATTTAGATTAATAAAACTAAGTTCGAATGCTCAATTTTTAATAAAATGTTGAAATAAATGTTTTGTTGATAAACGGAATCATTTATTGCAGAAGAACTGATGTGTCAGTCATGGGGTGTTAATCACAGCAACCGAAATTTTGGCTGTCAAATGCTGGGTCAAAAAATTGATTTGAAAAAAATAAAAAAATAAAAATAAAACGAATTTATGATGTTTTCTGACTTGAATTAGTGATTTTTCCAATACTGAGCAGTTTGAGGACATTCTGATGCAGCAGTGAATGTAAGATTTAAGTTTGAACAAACGAAAAGACATAACTTAATTGCTTATCAAAGACAAAATTTCTGTTAAGGTGTCCAACACTGGCCCCTCCACCCTAGATAATATTTGTCGTCATCTACTGCAAGAAAGAGTTATATTCGGTGCAGATGAATCTTCTCAAATGATGTCAAAAGACAAGGACATACGAGGGACAGTGCAAGAGCTACTAAGCCTTCTAAGCTACTAACATTTCTCTCACGGATTGAATTTAATTATCCTATCCGCAGGATTGAGATTCGGACTAAGTGCCACCGTGCATCCCTTGGCAGTAATGTTAGGGCTCAAACTTTCTATAGTTTAAGTGGTGGGTGTATTGTAAAGGTAAACGTGGAGATGCATAAATTGGAATAGCGGTTACACAGAGAAGAAACTCCCATGAGCCAACTCAGAAGCTTTCACCCATCATGAACCAGTTGTCCAATCAAAATAGTTCGTTGTCCCTTTACGATAGGCACGCTGGAGAAACGGCAAATCTCTACTGGCATCAAATCTTTGCTGCATCTAAGATTTTAGTTACCTCTAATCTACACATCATACCAAGGTGATTTGGTAACCTTTGAGGTATATCCATGGTATTCTGTTATTACATGATATGAATTAAACTATCTGGAGTCACTGTAGTCCCGGGCAGTGTTGGGCATAATCATATCGTCGAATTCGAATACGATTGTAATCGCGATAATTATTCGTCGATTCTGAGTCAACTGCGATTATATTCGTATTCGTGTAATCGTATTCGTCTGACGGCGATTACACGAATAGAACCTATAAAAATGCGTCACGGTCATCAATTTCAACAGGGCGTCCCTCCTATAATATGAAAAGCCTTGATAATATTACCTAGCTTCAAAGGGACGTTCTTAAAAAGAATTCTACGATTGGAGCCCAGCCTATCTGTCTCAAACCTATTTCACTAAGACGTCCATCTGAAGCTAGGTAATATTAGCAAGGCTTCGCATATTATATGAGGAACGCCCTATTGGAATTGATGACGGTGACGCATTTTTAAGGGTTGTATTCGTGTAATCGCGACAGACGAATACGATTGTACACGAATAGGAATATAATCGTAGTTAACTCAGAATCAACGAATAATTATCGCAATTACAATCGTATTCGTATTCGACGATAACATCATGCCCAACACTGGTCCCGGGAAACAACAGGTTGCCGGACACATACCTACCAGCACACGCTCTCGTGCAGCGGTTTGTTCAGGTTCATTTGACCTAAGAGATATATATCTAATGTAAATTAGAATGTAATTATGTTACTCATTAATTTTCAAAATTTGAATGAATTATGCAATGGTATGACACGCCTTGATTATAGTAGACAATTGAACTGGAAAGCACATTGTGGGAATTTGGCCGAGTAATTGAACAGCATAGTCTTTCTTTCAAGAAGTTTGTCGGGTAAGTTGCTAAAAGCAACAGTTGTAGCAACGAGACCTTCTCGAACGATCAAGTTTGTCCCCCAAACTTGGAACCGTTCCCTACAAGAAGAACTAAGAGTTCTTCAATTCCATGTAGGTCAGAATGAAGTTTGGTGGTCTGGATGCTCACAAGCTCGCATCTCAAAAATACATAACATCAAGTAGTCAATACCTTAGTAAAAATGCAGATTAGTTGGATATGTAGATCAGAATGAAGTGCATAGTTTGGAGGTCATAACACGAAACGTAAATGTGACTTTTCATTTGTGACTCATGAGCTGCTCAGCGTTGAACGGAATTGAAGAACTCACAGTTCTTCTTGTAGGGAACGGTTCCAAGTAGTTGCCGGGGTGGGGGACAAACTTGATCGTTCGAGAGGGTCTCGTGTTGTAGCAGCATATTACGCAGTTTTCCATAGTAAGGCGTGTTATGCCATTTTGTGTTGGGACACTCACAATCACCTTCTTTAGTTTTCAGAGGAACTTCCATACTAAGCAGATTGTAGAAAAACTTTGCCGACCTTAGAATATTGACTATTCCAGCGTATTATATTTGTAAATGCTCATTCTACGTTGTTCATCACATGGACATTTCGGGTAGACGAACGATTTTATAACACAAGAAGCACCTCGGCTCTGTTTCTTCCCTTTTATCGCTTAGAAACCGTAAGGAATAATAAAAACTGGTGGTGTATTAAATTTTTTTATTGTGTTACCAGCGCCAGTGCAACTTTTAAAAACATCGTTTAATATATATATATTCATCACTTATAAATGTAGTTCCTTATGCAGGCAGCAAACTTATTCACCGTATAAACTGTACCTCCTTATCATCTAAGTCTGTTCTAGTATTTTAAGTATTTATTATTGTTGAAAATTGCAATGTATTTAATGTGAAGGCAGATAAAACTATTGATCGTTTGATTGATTCAAGTTTCCCGTAGCTCATTTCAACTTATTTCCCATCCCAATTACCATATAGGCTGCTTTTCTAAATTTATTAATATTTATTTTTTTATTTCTGCCAAGATTCGCTTTTTGATTACCAGTGAACGAAGGTAATATTTTTCACTTTCTTGCCACCTCTCATGATGCGCTGATCCAGCATAATGCCCTTGTGGTAAAACTAACTTGGATCAGTGTAAAATAAGATATTTGATACGCTTGGTGGATCCGATCGTCAATCTCAAAAGGTTTTATTTTCCAAACTCATTTTTCTTCGCAAAATTATATTTCAAGTAAATTAATATATACAATATATATTAATTTGCATGAACTTTATTTTTTTTAATAAAAACTGAATGCTGATTAAATTGGAGTAATTATTTTATTGTAACTTATGACTAGAAAATAAATAATATATTCGGTAAAAGTTCAGTGAGAGCTGGTAAGTATCATCAAACTTGCAAGAACTCCACTACCACACATTAGCTGTTACATATAAAAACTCGGATAAATATGATACCATCAGACCATTAGGTCTCAAACCCATTCACATCTGGATGGGCGAAGTCGTTCGACGAACGGTTAGAAGAGCCGGTTGCTGTAGATGGGGTTGTGCTGTGGGACGTGGAAAAGTGATCGACCTTGACCGTGCAGCAAGTGAAAGAACCCTTTTATGGAGAAGCCAGTACGAGATGAGATGAAACGGGTTTGCTAATAGGAGAAGAAAGTGGACGTTTAATTCCTGCAGTAGGTCAAGCCTCTTTTCTCCTGATACCACGATGACAGCCCTGATACCCTCCCGGGTCCAGGGGCCCCAAACTTCCAAATTCAAACATTTTATGAAAAAAGGGGTTCACGTTCAGCATAATTGCGAGTAACACGTGCATTTCAGGAAAGTTTATCAGCGAAAAACAAGTTTTTTTTCCTTAACGAAAGTGAAAACAATATTTCCTATTCTCTATGTAGACTAGGAAGAAACAACCACCCATGAAATTAAAACCTAGGACCACATGATGGAAAATAACACTGTTACGTAGGCATTCTGGCATCCACTGACGTTTTTATGATCTTAAAAACCTAATGATGTAATAAGTATGATCTAATCACAGGGGATTGATAAATTGATGAGCAATGGTCGTTTATTAAATCATAACTATATAAACTGTATCATATATAAACAATTAATAACAATAAAAATAGGGTTGGGAGGATATTGTGCTACTTAATTATTGCATTTTCCTTACAATTCATGCTCAATTCACACTTTCTCTCGCTGATACGCGTAATAAGTATTTTAACTGGTTAATAGTGAAGCATCAAGCATGTTTGAATCAAACCCAGAAATCAAGTGATGTTCTTAAGAATGGTTTTGGTCACGAGAGACAGTGTTAGGTAACATATTTCGTCTAGTACGTCAGCATCACAATTTTTTGCCAATAACCAATCGCACATAAAATTCTAAAAGTACCATTCGTTAGTGCATCATGGATGCATGAGAGAATTTTTTTGACTTTTACTTCACTATGATTACTTATAACCTGTCTTCTGAAAGATAACATTAATAAATGTATGCTCTCTCCAAAGAAACCCTGAGTTTTATCATTTTACCGAATACATACATACGGCCACTTTCAAGTAATAATAGCTGAAACACACATAAATTGTCCACTACCAGTTTTGTGGCAAAATAATTGTTCTGTATAATATTTTGCTATTCAAAATATATTTCATCCTCACCCCGTAGCTATTCCCTGACAAATAGAGAGCAATTTTTCATGTATAGAACTTAAATATTTTCAAGTTTTCCGACGAAATTTCTGATTCCGGATAAACTCATAATCAAATCCACAGGTAACAGACCTAATTTGTAAGTGGATCGGGTTTCTGACCAAGGAAATGCCTCTTTATTAAGTCAATTGAACCTAGACGAGGCTAGAAGAACGGCGTGAGTGGAAGCAAACTGATAAACATCTCTAGGACCCCACATATCTCATTCCATATGCGTGGGGCGAGTCACGTCCTCATCACAGTCTCGGTCGAGTACTGTTTCTATCCGAGGAGCCCAATGGACGTAGGTATTTACTGTCAGAAAAGTTTGATCTAGTAGAGTGGAGAGGCAAATATCATGTAATCACAATAACTAGTAAAACGCCATGGAAATACAGTTACCGTCGTTTGCATACATATATAAGTGTTTTAGCACACATGAATTAATCAGATTGCTATTCGAAAGTTATTGTTTCCTCTAAATCAACATGCATCACCAAATTCGTTCTGGTGTTACCTACTGTTATAATTCATTAAATTTTAATATTCCATACGCACACGTTAGTTGTTTAAACAAATTTTAATGGCAATTCAATTTCCTATGGGTACTTACTAAATATGGAATTCAAAAATTGAATTAACCATTTCCCTAAAAATGAAAAATAAAATTTAATCATTCACAATTAGGTTTTATTTTCTCTCTACTTCTTGTGAAATGCAATTCTCTGCTCAGCACTACATGATCAGTACTGATGAAGGGCTAGAGGTTAAACCTAAAAAGTCCAGTCATGCAGCATGACCCCATGAGCGAATTTTTGAAGAGTAAACTCATCAGTTGTGATTAGGTACATTTTTTTTTTTTTTTTTTTTAAACAAGCACCTACTACCTACGTTTTGAACAGTATGGTTCTAGGATTGGTTATACAGGGATACTTCCATAAGAGTAGTTCAATCTGTATTTGGATAAAGTTTCATGCAAATATTACCGATTTTTACAACTAGCGAACGGCATTATTTCGATTTTTGACTGATTTTTCTACTTTGAAATTTTTGAAAACTTAATACAAATTCTTATAGGAAATTTTACGCTGATTCCGAATATACCACATGTTAGTATGCTGAAAAACTTATTTCGCACGACAAATCGCAAAAAATAGGCTATTTTGAAATTGTTTACTACATTTTTGAAAATTTCAACCCGAAGATGTAATCCGATCATGCTGGCCAACAAACTTGAGCTTTCGTTTTGTGTCCTTAACATTTTAAAATTTGTTTCAAGTTTCTAGCACAATTCTACGGACAGTTATCGTCCGGAATGACACATACATAGATACATACATATATATACATACATATATGCATACATACATACATAAATACATACATTAAAAAATGCGTTAAACTTCAGAATATGATTCAGAATAGAATAAAACGGATTTCTGCATAAATTTTTTTCAAAAATTCACATTCTACAAATTTTGAGGCGAGAGCAATAGCTTAATTTTCTTCAAAAATTCGCTAAAATGATTTAGCTGTACCCTTCACCATGAAGCACATCCAGCAAGAGACACGGATTCCAAGGATATTTGATGAGAGACTTGAGGTGAGAGGGGAGGCTATATATCCAGACATCGGGTAGGTGAGGCTGTACTAGAAATTGGGTGCTCACGCCCAACATGATGCACTGGATTTACACCACTATAGTAAGACCTGTAATTCTCTACGAGCACTACTGGTGTGGAGGAAGAGGGTGCAACAGAAGGGCGGTTGTGGGGAACTAGAGAAAGTAAGTAATTAAAATGGCAAGTTTTAATTTTCCTATCAATGGGGGAAAAAAGGGGGAAAAAAAGTTTAGATTTTGAAAAATAAATGCCATGTTTGGCCAAAATAAAAGCCATGTTTGGCCAAAATAAGTGGCATTTTGCCATGTTTTTTTAGAGCCACGTTTGGCAAAAATAAATGCCATGTTGTGGAGGGCTCTGCTTATTATTTACTATCGAAACTCGGGGCTTCGCGCTTCCAATATTTGGTTCACTCGTTCACTGCATTACAGCGCCAGGACCCCATAATTTTACACTTCATACCTTTCCTCTCCCCTCCCCTCCCTTCCCTCTCACTCCCTCCGCCTCCCCCACACTCCCTCGCCCTCCCTTCCCTCTCGCTCCCTCCGCCTCGCCCTCCCTCTCAATCTCTCTCCCGCCCACCCTCTCCCACCCACCAGGAGTGCGCGCGTGCGTAACTCTAACACTCAAACCTCCAAATAGACACTTTTTCGCCCGTTTTTGGCCCATAGCATCTATGCGAGTAAAGCGATCGGGACAGTTAAACGTTAGGACCAACTAGACCCTAAATGGAGTCTATGTGCGAAAGAACGGGTTTTTTAAGTCAATTCTGAGGCCTTTTACGGCCCGGACGGCGGGCGGCGGACGGACATTTCAAATTTGGATTCTACTCACCTTGAAACGTAAAGTGACAAAGTTTGAGGGGGGGTTATAAAAATTTTTTGCTATACGATCACGTAGGCTTATTATTGGAAATAATAAACAAAAATTGATGACACTGCAAAAAAAATCTAAAAATCCAAAATGTCTATTCGAATGGAAGATTGTTATTTAGAATACTTTGTGGCCATAAAATTAATAGTTAACAATTTCTTTGCACTAAAAAGGCTCAAATTACGATACAGTTCAACACCATATAATATTATAATGTACGAAAATTTGCTGATACGATTATGCTGCATGACTGGAACATTTTACTTGCGCAGTGGCTATCATTAATGTAGCACTGAAATTCATACGAGACCTTCTCGAACCCGAACCACACAACCCCTGAAAATGAAGGATTCGTACAAAAACTGCATGCGCAGAGGTTTCTATTGATCCGATTCATATGACCCAACTATCACATCCGATTAAAATTTTACTGGAGTTTGACTTTATTATAGTATGGGTTTCCCCGTATCGTGAGTTAGTTAACAAACAGACAGACTGACACGACACCAAACTTTTGCGGGGCAGTGTCAGACGCGGGACAACATTTTGATTTCACAGGAACTTTTATTTCTCACCTCCTAAAAGTGATCACAATGCTTCTACAAATTAGCTCCGAGATTCGATTAGAGGTGATTAAAATCCAAATCGTCCGGAGTTGTCCGCAAATGGGTTATAAAATAATAGAATAGCGAGGTAGGTAACCTAAATAGGCGGTGGTGGCTACCTGTTATCGTAAAGAAAAGTACATAACAAGATATATACACAAAAACGTTCAAGTCAGCCACATTAGCTTTTGTATTTTGTAAGGTTTCTTGAATTTAACAAATTATTGGAGATTTCGCAAAATTCTATTTCAATTAATTAATTTTCCAAATCTTTCGTTAAGGAATATCCGTATGGAGACTTCACAACGATTCCTGGAGGTTAACACCTACTCTTTATATATATACATTTATGGAACAACAAATACCTATATTAAACACAAAGTGCTTAACTTTCAAAACAACTTGACATAAATGTAATGCGAATGGAATACCAACATTCGCTCATAAAATCATCAATTAAACGGAAAATTACCTTTTTCTTAATAGAATTCAAAAATAGAAACCACTATTAGGTTTTTAGCCATAGTTTATCGGTTTTGAGCAGATTTTTGTGCACAAAAATTTCTGGAAATATTTTGAAAAATATTCTGCTATTGATTCAATCATTCATAAAGTCTACAATTTCCACCTTTTCAGTGATTTCATGAACACATTTTTCTGCTTAAAAATATGAATGGCTTCAATTTGTATCAAACAATTTTTTATAATTTACATTCAGAAATAAATACAATTATTCAAGATTTTTACATTTCGCCTCCGATACGTTTTGTGAGATTTGAGTGAATTTGTTGTCAATTTTGGAAGCAGAAATGACATAAATTGTATACTTGCACACTGCTAGAAAGAAGTGCTAAATTATTTATAAGAAACTGTTCTAATACGTCCCACCAAGTGTCACTCATGTAAAATAGAACTTTCGTTTTCTTCGGTGCTTATTAGGAGGTGTAGGCATTTATAGCTAAAATAAAATTAACCAACACCGATCCCACAAAGTGTATAAAGTAGTGTTCTGCATGTTCATAATAACGACTCTAGCGCAATACATCATGTATGCTCGCAACGCCAAATTTGTTGGAGCGAGGTAGCATGATCACGAGTAAGATCGTAAAAGGTGAGAGAAGACTTGCTGTGCAAGCTGTAACGCAAAATTATGAGATGATGAAGTGCTGCCCGAAGGGAGCTATAATTTCGCTGACATTTTCTTGGATGGTTTGACGAATGTCATAAGATCCCGCGTTTTCATCACACTCAAAAGTGTCAGTAATCATAAAGAGAAGAGCGTTAGTAGAGTAATATGATCGGCGCAAGTAGAACTATTCCTGGAAAGTTTGGTAAACAAGAAAACTCTCCTCAATACTTTTGTTTTCCAATCCTCTTGGAATGAACTTGCTTTAAATCTCCAAGGAAGGTTGCGGATTGATAGAAGTTACTTTTATCTCTATAGTCGCTGCTTTTTATCGTGTATGACATAAACAAGTTGCGTAATTGATGATCTATCATGCAAGTCTCTCCAAGGCTCTATGAAGATGGTCGCAATTCCGGCATTCAACTGGAACTTCAAAAGGTAGACGAACTCCTCTTCATCTCATTTGAAATAAACTTTACTGTGCATATACAATTATATTATTTAATTTACGTCTCTCGTTCATAATAATCGTCTCCTCCTAGGATAGTGTTAACAATTCATCTTGTCTCAGATGAGCTTCTATACTTTTTTATTCACTAGGTACTGATTATAGCTATTGATTTCGATCTATTTCTGATGTATTTACAGTGATTATACGTGTTACTGTACCTACCGACAGGCATTACCATCCTCCGTATCCTAATGTAAGATAGTACTTTCATGTTGGCACATGGTATTTAAATAATTTTACCAAAATTATAACGTATTTATACGTACTTTGCATGAGGAGTTGATAGTTCAGTAAGTTAAATACATGACACGGAAAACACGGCTGAATGACGATACGCGTGATATACGTGTGTTTAGGAACTGCTAAGCTAGTTAGCTGTGGCGCCGGTGTCTTTCAACGCGATACTAAGCATCCCAGCGCCAGTGGCCGCGGCGAGCCCACAGGTACAGCCGCGTCAGGAACAGAGAGGGAGAACAGATGATGCAGCGAGGTAGTGAGGGAGTAGCAGTCAACCCCAGAAGCCATCAGGGAGGTAATACCATGCAAGGAGATTCTATATAATAAAACTGCACAACGAGAATGATTATGAGAGTGATGAGGATCAAAACGGTCGCCCATTTCGGCTCAACAGAACCCTAACATATTGGTACTCAAATTCAAGCTTATTGACTAATGTGTAAAAACCTTAGTTTTCCATGATTTCGAACCATGGTCGTTTAAATTGCGAAGTGTGCCAAAATAATGGGTTTTCGCCAGCCTCCTACTTCCACGGTGAGGGCGTTATGAATCTGCCAACGAGGAGGGCAGTATAAATCTCGCCAAGGAGGTGGGCAGTATAAATTTCGCCAAGGAGGTGGGCAGTATAAATCTCGTCAATGGGGTGGGCAATGTAAATCTGTCAAGGAAGTGGGCAGTATAAATCTGCCAAGGGGGTGGGCAGTATAAATCTGCCAAGGAGGTGGGCAGTATAAATCTCGCCAAGGAGATGAGCAGTATAAATCTGCCGAGGAGGTGGGGAGTATAAATCTCGCCAAGGAGGTGGGCAGTATAAATCTCGCCCAGGGGGTGGGCAGTATGAATGTCTCCATTGGGGTGGGCAGTATAAATTGGATTATTATTAAACAGTATTATTGGATACTGATTGGCGTCAGAGCGCAATGGTCGGCCTGTCAGGCCGAAATGGGTGGCCCGCCAGGTCGCGATGGCGGGGGTTGGCAGAAAAAGCTTGCAAGGGGTGCCTCCCTAGTCTGTAATTTCTCTAGTTGCGATATTTACAAAATTAGAAACAAATCTAGGTAGGTACCTACCTACTGAGTCTGTTATGAAGAATTCAATCAACGCAGATGACGGCAAGACCCAGGGACATAGATGTAGCCAAATGATTGATTCAGTGATTGATGATAGATTTTATTATCAAAGATAACTCAAAACTTAATTAAGCACTTATTTATAACTTTACAGCCCTTTTTTATTTTTAACTTTAGGATTCAGATTTAAGAAAAAAAAACAGGTTCATGGTTTATGCCCACAAAGTTCCAGCTCCGTAGGTTAAATAGCAAAGAAATTCGCTCAGGAGCCTACTCAGATGATAACAAAAACTTAAATTATTTCCAATTAGGTCATTCGAATAATTTATAATTAATGTAATTTATAATTTATGTAATTATAAATTTAGGTAATCCTACAGTTAAAAGGTAATTATTTATTGTCTTTCCTCCACATGTTACAACCCACATTTTACTACCATGACAATACACGTAAGCTAGACTTGTGGACCTGCAAAAATTCAAATCACGGGCCATCCTAGACCTTTTTCCTGGGAGTACAGTTTCGCGCATGTGCTGGAGATAATAATGCTACAATCATGATGAAATTACCATGGAATAATTAAACCATTGTTCCGCAACTAAGCACAGAATTTGAGAGGGATTGAATGACTAGGGCTTGAAAAATTATCCTTGGAGGAATTTACGGTTGCGCATGCGCAAAATGAAATACATAATGATTTGAGAATCATATAACGGCATTACGTTACAACTCAAAGCAGGCATTCTGAGAATCACCGAGATTTTCATAAAAATGAAAAAATATTGCCGGGGCGGTGTCCGAGGCTTCAAATTCCAGGATTGCGCATCAGCAAGTGCCATAGCTTAATCACGATGAAAGTCATCATTACGTTTGTTGAGTCGTTTTGTAAATGTAGCCAGTGATTTGCCGACCTATCGACTGGTAAGACGACTGCTCTCTTCACTCCCCAATTATAAACCGTTAAAATTTCTTTTGGGGGCCTATAATTATCAGATTAAAGAGAATATATATCCAAAAAATCGTAATTCTTATTCACGAAGCGAGATCGGAATGTTAGATCGTGAGACTTTGACGTACAGTTACTAAACTTATGGCAAATACTTTCGCTACAGAATGAGACTGACGGCTCTCACAGGAACTCGCGTTGATGAGAGAAAACCTGCGACTTGCGGTAACACGCTGTTTCCATGTGACTTTGAGGCACCCTTAAGGGGTTGTATGATGGCACCACACTTCCACTTCTAGAATGTTTGGTTATCCAGAGTAACATCAGATTTTTACTAGGTACCTAAAGGTCGTCCAATTTTCAGTTTTCATTGTTTATTCAAGCAGTAGGTGTACACTCGGTTTTTTTTCTTTTAAGAATACACGGTCATAATAGATTGCTGTCCTTCCCTGATCAAGTGATTTTTCGCCCTCTTTTTGGTTTATTATTTCCAATAATAAGCCTATGTGATCGTGTAGCAAAAAAATTTTATAACCCCCCCCCCCCCCCCCTCAAACTTTGTCACTTTAAGTTTCAAGGTGCGTAGAATCCAAATTTGAAATGAACGTCCGCCGTTCGCCGTCCGGGTCATAAAAGGCCTAATAATTTACTTTAAAAACCCGTTCTTTCGCACAGGGACTCCATTTGGGGTCTAGTTGGTACTAACGTTTAACCATCCCGATCGCTTTACTCGTATAGATGCTATGGGCCAAAAACGGGCGAAAAAGTGTCTTTTTCGAGACTTTGAGTGTTAGACTTACGCACGCACGCACGCCTGGCACGCTTGGCAGGGGGTCACGTTTGGTTGTGAGGGTGGTGAGCGGGGGGTGGAGTGAGAGGAGGCGCCGCGGCACCTTGTGGTGGCTGGGGTGACCAGGGGCGTAGCAGAGGGGTGTAGGAGAATGGATATTTATTACTTTTACGTGTTATACCCATATAATACACCGCGGCACCATGAGGTGGGTACAGCGTTCCTTCGAGTCATGAATATAATATGTTTTCTTCTAGGTCATATTTGTGTGTTAATACCAATGCTTTTCCTACGCATATTTAATAACATATCCTCTCAACTTTTCGTACGTAATTAGATAATGATATTATTAAGGCAATAACTATTTGAATAGATAGGAGCTCAAATCGAGAAATATAAAGATGCGTATATAATTATAGAATTATAGGTTGTGGCAACTCGAAATAGGACACGCTGAGGAGTCTGGACGGGCCTTATGACGTACGCAAGCCAACTAAAACTACGATCAAACTCAATTGAAAAAATAACAAACCTTTTAAAAATCAACGTTATGATAAATACAAGTTCGTGCATGCGCACAGACTATTGTTAATTCGACGGCATTGAAAATTATAGGGGAACGTCTAGACGCTAACCCGCACAATCCCTGAAAATTTCATCGGAATCGGTCTGAAACTTGGTATAGTTTTGGGCGTGACAAGGATTTACCACAGACAGACAGACACGGAACCAAAATTGATCAGCAAGCTCTGAAACGCAAAAGTTCCAGTCATGCAGCATGATCGTATGAGCGAATTTTCATCTATCGTAGTTAGGTATCTATCGTATATGTTAAATTGTATTGATATTTGAGCAATTTCAGTAGAAAGAAATTATTAAAAACCAATTTTATGGGAAAAAACTCATGCTAAATAAAATTCGGCGATTCAAAGGAGATTTTGGATTTTTAGATTTTATTTAGCAGATTTTATAGATTTTTTTAAAGAGAATATTGATGAAATGTAGGTAGATATGTTTTTCAGTATAATTTTGAGTCAAATTTTTAAATGTGTTAGTTAATCGTTGACAATTTAGTTTTGACTAAAATTCTGCTAAACATATAAATTTAACGATTTTTGGCCGTTTTTAGCCATTTTTAGTCATTTTTTAAGTACATTTTTTGAAATTTCACCAACTTAATGTGCTCAAAAATTGTTGGCCAACAAACTCATCCTTTCGTTTGAAATACTTGATTTTTCAGCGCAAGAGCGGTATTTTTGTCTCAATCCTAAGGAGAGATATCGTCTGGAATGACGCTTAAAAAATAAATGTGAAAAAGCGCAAACTTCAGGAATCGTTTCAGAATGCCTCAAAACGGATTGCAATGAAGAAACTTTCCAAACATTTTTATTTTAAATTTTTTGAGCCATAGCAATAGCTTCATTTTTTACGAAAATTCGCTAAAAGCAAGTGGAAATTTCGATTTTGGAGGACACAACAATTTTTTCGACTTCAATCACGAACACAAAGCTTCCCTAACTTTGGTAGTGAGGAAGCGAAAACGGAACCACAGCCTTACCATTGCTGGCCTCATTGCCAAGGTACGACGTTTTTTCTACCCCTGCCATCCGTGAGCCTGATTTACGAATGTGCAATTTAATGCCACCACAGGGGTTCCAGATGTTCCATCGTCTTACAGTCTCCAAGGAAAAGAAAAGAAGTTCACTTAGAGAGACGGAGGAGCTACAAGAGAAAGGATGCAAATATGTACAGCCTCTTGGGCAAGACTCAAATTACGACGACTTCAGACTCAAATTATGCAAGTGCCGGTTCATATGCAGGAAAATGTGAATAAAAATATTCAGAAGAGACCCACAATATAATATATCGGCCAACACCCATACAAATGTGTATTTTGGACCTCGCAACCTTAATTGTAATGTAGTGGACAGTTGAATGTTCATTGATACGAATATTTTTAGAGCCGTAAATATTATACAACACATCTAGTGTAATGAACTAGGACTTAATATAAACCAAGCCTTGCAACTAGAACTGTAGGGTTCCTGGTTCATGTCATGAAAAACAAGATTTGACTCTACGCAACCCCTCAGACTTCCACACTCAATGGATATCTTCAATGATATAATATATAGTTTGCCATTGCCAGTATAGATTGTTGGATGCTTTCTTCTTGTTGAATAAATTATTGAAGTAGTACAATAAACACAAAAGCATTGCTACTTTAAAGCTGCTGCAATTGGGATTGGGATTTTCTCTGTATCAGTTCTTGTGGAGTATAATCATTACATCACCTAAACATTTAACTAGCAGTAGATGAAGGAGTCATCAATGACTTTTTCCTTCAATAGTTTGGTGTGAGAACTATTAGCGTTTTTGTATTACATTGATTTTTATCGTTCAGAGATCTCTACGATCTCTAATTCACAGCACACTCAATAGACAAGAGAGTGAATAGAAACTGGTGCTATAAATTTAAAAAAGGAAAGGAAGCCGTTAATTCCCAACGATCGTAATAATGAATATACTAAAAATGTTCTTTTCTCTAAATTTTGAAACGGACTGCAAGAATTATAACACGTTACTCAACGTGTTTATACTCGTAATTGTTATTTCAGGCGTATTGCTCCATTTTTTGTAGATAAAACTAATTTACAATAAGAAACATTATGACTAATTAGAATAATAGATCAGTGAGGTTAAAAGTACCAGTCATGCAGATGTTATGTTACATTGTTTAGAAATAGTCAGCTACCAATTTTATGGCAGAAAAAAAACGTATTATATGTACATCATATTCTGCGATAAAAATAAACGCTGAATTTTTAGATTGTTTGCAGTTTTTATCAATTTTTCAGCAACTACTAATGAGATTTAAGTTCTTTTTCCAGCATAATTTTGTGCATACAATTTTTATGTTATACTCGTTGGTAATCGCTACTGGACTTCTTTTGATTAAATTTCCGGTAAAAAAATAGGTTTAAATTTACATGTTTTAGCCGGTTTTAGCCATTTTTAGTGATTTTTTAAACTCATTTTTGTGAAATATATTAGCAATTTAATATTCTCAAAAAGTTCTGGAAAATTAACTCACGATTTCATTTGTAAATCCTGATTTTTTGGCGCAAGAATGGATTTTTTTCTCTCAATCCTAAGGGGAGTTATCGTTTGGAATGAAACACACACACACACATTATATATATATATATATATATATATATATATATATATATATATATATATATATATATATATATATATATATATATATATATATATATATATATATATAGTGATCAAATATTTTTCGAAAATGTTGATTTTAAAATTTCTGGAGCCATTGCTATAACTTCATTTCCCACACATATTCTCAAAAAGGAATAGTTTGAACAAATTTGGATATAAAGGAACACTTTATTTATCACAAATAATAGGTCATTTATATATTTCGTTTTGTCAAATTCGTTATCTTGAATTGAATTTCTTCTTGACACATTACCTATCTTACAACAACATAATTGAACGGTATGGAAGTACCGCACATACATTGCATTTTATGTATTTGTATTGCATTTTAACAGATGTCTTTCGTCTGAATTGATTTTGATTTTTCTAAGCGCTTGTGTCACCAATCGTTTGATATTATTATTAATATGAACATATTTATTTACGAATTTTTCAACATTACATTATTATTTTTATTATACAAACACGTGAACCGCTTTGGTTAGATAACCCTCAGCGGGGGATCCACATTACAAAAGCACAAGTGCACTGTGCAAACAAGTATGGAGGGGGCCCGAGCGTTAACGTTGTACTTACTATATAGGTAGTACATAAAACCTTTTCGTCACATTAAATTACCTTATGATAAATAGTTGTTTAAAATTTATAAAACACAAATATTTATAAATAAATTAACAAGCATATTTTCTGTTTTTAATACCACTACATAAAGAACCTAAGTAGTTGTTTTAATTAAATTCATCTACTAAGATTTCTCTGTAGAGCTACGCATCCCTATAATAACCACAAAAATCACCTCATTTTCGAGCGTTCAATACCTCTAATAGTTTATTCCTTAAATGCACATCCTTGCCAAAATACGCCCTACTCTAGAACCCCAGGACAGGACATTGTGCTACGAACTGCTCCGTGGACTCGCTCACACCGCTGTTACACAGAGCGCAGAGATAAATTCTTTCAACCGATTGATATATTTGAGATTTAAAAACTTCACAGAAAAATTATTACGAAATCACGGGTGTAGCCGAAATCAGTAGTCAATCTGGACAAGTAACACCTATTGTACCAACCGCCAAAACTGGAGTTCAAAACTGAAATCTACTAAGCACGCATAAAAATGGTGATACTCACTTCAAATACCAAATTTAACGACCAAACAAAGGAGGATGGTGTGAACAGTGCTTACAGAAATAAGACAACTAGTATGAAAGTCGCATGAAACCACAACAATAATCATCAAGGACTTGAAGAGTTGCCCAACAACTCATAGGAATATTCATGGAGTTTAGCAAACAAAGTATCCATTGAAATCGGTATCGTGTTGAGGGATACGGGAGAGATGGGACGGAAGATGGGTAGGGGGTTCTCATAGATCACTGAAAAAAGTAGGACAAGACCACAACGCCCAATGTGACGGTTCACCCAATTGAAAGCCCTTTCCTGGAACTCTGCTCTAATAAGCCAATCCAATGTTAGAAAGCAGTAACGGATAAAAGCGGACGAGGCAGGTGGTATAGGGCGTCAATCAAGCTTTAGTCATGTAAAGTTGGCGAGAAACTGTTGAACGGTCTACGGCATCCACTCGCATTCACACACCAGTCAAACACTAACGCATTACTTTCCGCTGATTTCTACATCGAATGTCTACCCATTATATATAAAAGTGCTAAACTACCTAAATAGATTCAGTTGCCTACATTTTGAAATCTACCTTACTACAACTAACAAAAGGTACTACTAACTAACTAACACTACGATTAATTTATAGTAACTACTACTTATAACTGTCTAACACTACTACTCAAACCACAACAATTTATTATTGGTTTGTAGTAACTACTTATATCAAGATTAATGCACATTTTAATCAAATACTCCAGTTCCCAGAAAAACGCCAACTAGGAAGGAACCCTTCCTTCATACCAAGACAATACAACTGAATAACCCATTTTTGTATTAAATTAATAATGAATAAGATTTCAATCGACAGGTAGGTGTGCCTTATCGTTTATTGGATACCTTCATATTTTCCCTTAAAAAACTATATAGGTAAGTAAGTTAAGTACGGACGAAAGGGAACCAAAGGGAAAAATTATAAGAACTCCATAACTAGGTACATTTTCTTATTCTCGATTGTTCGAATATTTTTTCTCATATTTATTTACTATAAGAGCTAGATTTGGCCTTACTTTTTAGCTTTCTCTATTTTGTATAGATGTACAGAGAACATTGCTTCTGATAAATACACTCACCTGGCTGAGGGTGTCACCGAGGTCGTAACCCCATACAAGCCACAAGAGGGGGATCGGATTCTACATAAAAGTGCGTACTTATTTGTGCCACCTAGACCATGGTCGTACACAAGCCATGTAGCTGGAATAAGGATGTTGAGAATGTATTACTGGTGTCACTGAGAGCGTTGTCTTGTATACCAAGGAATTATTAGAAAGAAAAGTTCTCGTGGTTTCACAGAGACGTTATACAACAAGCCATTCCTATACAAGCCACAGAGGACGAAGATATGAAGGAGATAGGAGGCGAATAGTGAAGAGAATTTAAGTTGGGAATAAGGATTGTTTTACCCTTTAGGAGCTTCAGCTTCTACCGGACTGATTTTGACTACCTTGTTTAGGTTTTTTGGTTCTAGAATATACCAGAGTAGGTATGTATAAAGTATAAACCCCTTCCACTAATCTCTTGTTTGATAAAGGACAGAGCTGAGTGGAATGGCTTTTGACCCCATTGTCTGTGTTGAGTCTGTGCTTTCAGAACAGTTTGAGAAGTTTTATTGCCTTCTCATTCGTCTACAACAAGAAGTTGTCCTACATTTATATTATTATTTATACTAGTCGAGTTGAACCAAGGAATCGTCACTGAAGAAAGCGTTATCTTTTTCCCAATAGGAAATATAGCTGATTGAATGATCCATGATCAAAATGATAGCTGTTTTTTCGTAGCGTTAGAGACAAATAAGTTTTTGCAAGATCACTACCGTTTTATGACTTCCTGAAATAAATAACTTTCGCTTTGTTCTTTGAAACTCATCTAGTCGTTAAAAATTATAAAAGTTGTGGAACTGTAGGAATGGATGCGTTTTAGCCTTGGCATCTCGAACCGATAACGAAACGAAAATGTGTTGCACGATTTCTGATGATTTCCGCTTACAACCGAGTCGTTGCTAGGGAAATGGTACTTCGTCATTTTTCATCCCACAAAATTCGTTGACCATATGTAAGAAAGCTCTCGATTTATCCTAACATATTATGTTAACTACTGCGAAGAGCGTGGCCACTTAGCGAGGCGTGGCTGAGCTATAAGCCACACAGGTGATTGCAACCGCTTGTTAATTTCTGAATGAGCTGGTGGTGAGTCGTTGCGCAGGCGATAAATAAATGAAATAACTTGACTTAGTAGTGATAAGACACTCCGTAAAATCTGAGTCATTTTTATATGCGGGTTTCACGGGTTTATGTGAAACGCGTGAGCTAAAACACATTCTGTGTTTCAATAATTTCATTCGAAGTATGTAAATAGAGGTAATCGGGGATCCAGACCAGAGAGCTTGCCCCCTGGAGAGGCCTCTTTTAGCGAATTGTTGAAGAAAATTAAGCTATTGCTCTCGCCTCAAAATTTGTAGAATGTGATTTTTTGAAAAAATTTTATGCAGAAATCCGTTTCAGGCTATTCTGAATCATATTCTGAAGTTTAACGCATTTTTTTAATGTATGTATGTATATATGTATGTATATATGAAGTGTTATTTTTTTCTAGTGAATAATACAGGCGAGGGTTTTTTGGATTGACCAAACTAGACTTGTGGTTTATGTTTTATTTCCCGACGTTTCCACCCAGGGTCTGGGTCCTTGTCATGGGATCTACAAAATACAAAACATGAATATGAAAAATGGACGAACAATACATGGGCTAACAAATTATCGAAGTATCTCTAATAGCATTCCACTAGTATGTAGGAATTACTAAAATGAAAACAATGTACCCAGCTAATTTTCTTTATTTATTCAAAATTACTATAGTAGAAAACACTAAACCTAGCTAATTTTAATTCCCCCCTTCATCACCTCAATTTCACTTTCAATTCGATATATAGTTTTAATTAGTAATGTTACCATTCATAATTTAGTATCTTTTAGCTATAATGTAAGTACCTACATTGTACTACCTACCTATGTCCGTTGCAGTACCTTTTAGAATTACCCTATAGCCGTTTACATGTCCAATTAGACGCAATGTATTTACCTCTTATCAGTTCCGTTATTCAGAACCAGTGTTGTTGACATTTAAGACTCCACACCTGTTGGAAATATTGTAAGTAAAACTTTGACTATACCTACCTACTAGTGGAATGCTATTAGAGATGCTTCGATAATAACAAATTATCTGATCCCATGACTAGGACCCAGACCCTGGGTGGAAACGTCGGGAAATCTATACTATTAATAAGAATGAAACTCCGTCCGTTTGTCGTGTCTATGCACGGCCAAACGGCTGAGTGGGCCGGATCTACGAGTGGGGGGATCTTCTTGGGATTTTCCGATAGGGTGTATAAGCGAATTTAAAATTTTCTAATCCCACCCGAACCATGGGCCGTAGGGCGGGAGGGGGGTCGAAGTAAGAATTAATGTGCGCTTTTTGGACTTCCCCGCTTCCCCTACCCCTCTAAACGGCCGTTGACAATTCCGGAAAAATACGGGTTTCGTAGGTTTTTGAACGAGGAAGACGACGGCGCGATCGGATCGCGAAAAAAGTATCGGGAAATACGTTAAAAAAATGCGAGAGTACGGACCCGTTTTCTCGAAAAGTCCGCCGAAAAACTTGGTTTTTTCCGATTAAAATATACCCCATAAAGGTACGTTTTTCGGAACGGTTTTCGCGGGCGAAAAACAGCTTTGGGTCCGCCGAATCTGAATCCGAAATCGGATATCGAAAAAAGTGACGAGAACTCGGTCGAATTGCCAGCGGAAGCGAGGGGAACGTTTAATATGACATTTTTAATCTACCCGGGCCGCCCGTTTCACAACGTTGCTTACCAGAAGGGACCCTCACAGGGGGGTTCCCATTTGCACTTCTACGCAATACCTTGCGAGGCGAGCAGGTATACATAGGTACCTACCTTGCGAGCGAAGCGAGAGCCATTTCAACAGAATAAATACGGACTTTGTCCTACACATATACAGGTATACCTTGCGAGCGAAGCGAGCAACATCCCCTAATAAACTTTTCGTGGTTCCACATAGTTTTATAAGATTTAATTTGTTTGTAAGAATTTCCAACAGAAAAAAACGTCTGCCAAGTTGGGTGGGCAGTATAACTTCCTCAAGGATATACAGGTATACCTTGCGAGCGAAGCGAGCAACATTCCCTACATGCCACACTTTGCGAGCGAAGCGAGCAATATTCCCTACATGCCACACTTTGCGAGCGAAGCGAGCAATTTAATGGGGGGTCCGGGGGGCTTGCCCCCCGGCTGGACGTGGAGGCGAGCGTAGCGAGCCGGAGCGGCTAGTAAAACATAAACCACAAGTCTAGTTTGGTCAATCCAAAAAACCCTCGCTTGTATGTATATATGTATGTATGTGTCATTCCAGACGATAACTGTCCGTAGAATTGTGCTAGAAACTTCAAACAAATTTTAAAATGTTAAGGACACAAAACGAAAGTTCAAGTTCGTTGGCCAGCATGATCAGATTACATCTTCGGGTTGAAATTTTCAAAAATGTAGTCAAAAATTTCAAAATAGCCTGTTTTTTGCGATTTGTTGTGCGAAATAATTTTTTCAGCATAATAACATGTGGTATATTCGGAATCAGCGTAAAATTTCCTATAAGAATATGTATCAAGTTTCCAAAAATTTCAAAGTTGAAAAATCAGTCAAAAATCTAAATAATCGAAGATTTCTTCAAAAATTCGCTCATGGGGTCATGCTGCATGACTGAAACTTTTTTTTTTTTTAAGTCAGTATTTGCTTTGCTCTTTAAATTTCACTCGATTTCATTTTCGATTGCATTTTTCAATTTCAAATAAGAAGAACTAATCTGCTAATCTAGAGATGTATGTCAGTCATCAGGTATCTCCCGAAAATCTATCGACAAATATATTTACATTGATATCGTATATTATAAGTGAAATATAATACGCGTCACTGGCGCAATGATATAACAACCTTGGAGGTTACCGGGCCCAGGCAGTGACTTCATGTCGAGAGTCCATAAGTTGCATCACGCTTATGAACAACTCCCTATTCGCTTCCTAGAAAGATAACTTTGCCTCGGTCTTTACGCATGTAATTTGGTGAACGCATTGTTCCGGTTGAATATGAATAATTACAAGACTAATTTACGTAATTTAACAGCGCTGTGTAAGAATTATGAATCAATATTTAATACGGTTACATGAATTCAAATTTTTACCGTTCAGACCCTTATTACCATATTCCACACCACCAAAGTTAATGTCTGCCAAGTATGGTTATGACACAAAGGAATCAGAATAGCAAAAAGGGAAGCATGGAGGAGGTTCTGTGAAGAGGTAGAAAGTGCCTCTGAATGTGCCAGACTCCAGCGAATCCTTGCTAAAGATCCTATCAATCCAATTGGAACACTCGTGAAACCAAATGGAGAATATACCTCAACAGCTGGGGACACCCTGGCACTCATGCTGGAGACCCACTTCCCTGGCTGCTTAGTAACAAATGCTCCAGGTACAGACTCTGACCCACCAGCCCGCACTAATGGCGGGAAATCCTCTCCCTTAGACTGGGAAGTGGCAAAGAGTGTAGTCACCAAAGAGCGAGTGATGTGGGCCATCAACTCATTTGACCCCTATAAATCACCTGGCCCGGACGGCATCATCCCGAAACTTCTACAAGAAGGGGGGGACAATGTCGTTAGGATACTAGGTGCTCTCTTTAGGGCGAGCCAGGCAACAGGCACGATCCCCAGAAGATGGTGTCAAGCAAGGGTCATATTCTTGCCAAAGCCAGGGAAACCTTGGTACAACCAAGCAAAAGCATTTAGACCCATCTGTCTGACATCCTTCAATTTGAAGGCGTTGGAAAAACTTGTAGATAGACACTTGAGGGAAACCTCCTTAACAGAGAGGCCCATTCACCCCAACCAATTTGCCTATCAACAAGGCAAATCCTGTGAAGCCGCATTGCACCACCTAGTCACCAGGGTGGAAACTGTGCTGGTTGACAAGGAATTTGCAATAGGAATATTTTTGGACATAGAGGGGGCATTTGATGCAACCTCAGTAACCTCCATTATAAGGGCTACTCAAAGGCATAACATAAACAACACCATATGTAGGTGGATAAAAACTATGCTTACGAGTAGAACAGTAAATGCTGAGCTCCTTGGGGAATCAGTGGAGGTGTCTGTGGCGAGGGGCTGCCCGCAGGGGGGGGGTACTATCCCCACTGTTGTGGAACCTTGTTGTGGACTCTTTACTTGAACGACTCAACACACTCGGCTTTTATGCTCAAGGCTATGCCGACGATGTGGTCATCCTGATTAGGGGACCATTCGTTGGAGTAGTCTCAGATCTGGCTCAGTCAGCTCTGAAAGTGGTGGAAGACTGGTGTGGCACTGAGGGCCTAAATGTAAACCCCAGCAAAACCACACTTGTAACCTTCACCAGGAAAAGAAATTTGAGGGGCCTCTCAGAACCTCTTCTCTTTAATTCAAGGGTGCCCTTCCAACGTGAGGTCAAATATCTGGGTGTATACCTGGATACAAAACTCACCTGGAATAAACACCTAGGATACATTGCAAACAGATGCAAAGGAGCCCTCATGTGCGCTAAGCGTACATGTGGGAAAGTATGGGGGCTACAACCGCGGATGGTCCTGTGGATTTACACCGCCATTGTTAGACCCATAATAACGTACTGTTGCGTTGTATGGTGGCACAAGGCAGGTCAGGTGGGAGCTCGGCAAACTCTCACCAGCATCCAGCGACTGGCCTGTCTAGCCATCACTGGAGCGATGCATGGTACACCCACAGCAACCATGGAGGTTCTACTGGGTCTACCCCCAGTGGATATCTTCATAAAAGGTGAGGCCATGATGGCCTCCCTGAGGCTGAAATGGAATGGCTCTTGGCGGATAACTCCTCACCGAGGTCATACCAACATATTGGAACTGATACAAGAACCACTACTTGACATGGTGGCCGATATCATGCCCAAAACTCTCTCCCAGCCCCATCTCTACACATCAATCATTACAAGAGAGGGGCTATGGGAGAACAAATGCTGCTCCAATGACATCATCTGGTTCACAGATGGGTCAAAAATGGAAGCAGGAACTGGCGCAGGAATACATGGGGCCAAACCCAGGTGGAACACTTCGTTTCCACTCGGGCAACACACCTCTGTATTCCAGGCAGAAATTGTGGCAATCGAGGCAGCAGCTGCGGAGAGCCTTAGGAGGGGGCATAAAAATGCCCACGTCCGCATCCTCTCTGACAGTCAAGCGTCGATAAAAGCACTAACGGCTCCAACCATCTCGTCCCGAGTGGTATGGTGCTGCATGCAAACCCTCAACAACCTAGCCAAACACAACCGGGTTCGCCTGGAGTGGGTGCCGGGGCATAGAGGCATTATTGGCAACGAAAAGGCTGACGAGCTCGCGAGAAGGGGCTCTCAAACCCCATTCGTAGGGCCTGAGCCAGCAGTCGGTTTACCAAAAACCACCTTCAGAAAAACCATCAACACGTGGGTCAACCAACAAACCGCTAAGAGATGGGTCAATATTGAAGGACACACCCACAGTAAACTCATGGTGGCTGAACTCAACACCAAAATTACTGAGGGGCTACTTAGGAAAAACCGTAGGGAACTAAAAACACTGGTTAGCCTCATAACCGGTTTTGCACCCCTACGATTTCACCTACATCGCATAGGGGTCACACAAAACTCAACCCTCTGCAGATTATGTGAGGAGACTGACGAAACTGCATCCCACATAATCTTCGAGTGCCCTGCACTCACCCATCGCAGAATTGAGCTCTTTGGGGCCCAAACCCCGATGAGCTCCATTCCGAGCGAACAATTAATCAAGAGCCTACCACCCCTCATCAGGGGGCTGAGTCTCTTTGACTAAACAAAAAACTCTCAGGAAAGTACAATAAGCCAACAGGCTTCCGTGCTGGGGGCTCAAAACCCCCGCCCTGAGAGTTTTCTCTACATCTACATCTACATCTACATGGTTATGACACGTACCTTGCTCGGTTTAATAACATGATTAAATAGATGATTTAAATTTGTTGATAGGAAGAATTTAGAATATTACGCTGAGGTATAAACGGTTATGCAGGTATACAAATAAGATAATTTGCTACGTTCGTTTACGGCTGTGCACAACAGTTTAGTAGAGTTAAAAGTGTTAATTAGCCGTTTAACTGCTATGCAATAGTTAGCTGGTGAATGAAACGAAAAACAGTGACGGCGCGAGAAGACTAGGTTGAACGACTCTGACTTTCAAGTAGGAAAAAACGTATCGTCCAGAAAGTATCTCCCAATTTTTAGGGGATACATTTTTTATTGGACGTCGACATATCAGCGTTACGCCCACCGTATATTTCTTCCAAATAGAACCTTTCCGTTCACTGCCAGAGCGTAATAGCTGAATGTATTGCTTGCTCTAGATGCGGAACGGATCGGGATGCGTGGTGCGTTAGAGTTGTTTCGTTTCTGTCCCCGGAAGCGTTTGCAAATGGGGCTCCAAACTAACAAGGTCCGCCGCTAGGAGCGCTAGGGGGCGAAAGACCTAAGGAACATGGTGGTTGACACGATTTTCTCCTCGTTGATACCTTGCGTCAACCCATATCGCACTAAGATTCGTTTCACGCACCATCAACCCCATCAGTACTGGTTAAAAATGATAATTTTATACAAATAATGGTGTAATAAATAGACACACACAAACAAACAAAAACCAGCAAAAATCAAAAACAACTTGTGTCTGCCATGACTGTCCTTATAGGTATCGTAAGAAGAGCAAATCGGTAAGGTCCTTGTTTACGTACTGAGCTCTACCATGAGCTTCTCATATTCGGAGCACCGTTCGTCATCGGTTTGGGGCGACTATAACACCATCTGTGTGCCACTATAACTTCTCTCTTGGAATGGCCATCAATAACGGTTGTTGGATGGTGGAGCCACTTGGAACAGCAGTTAGATAAACTGTTAGGGCACCCTTCACTTCTGTTGTCCACCAGCTGTCTCCTCCTGGAACTTGGTCAGGAAGCTGAGCGTTTGGATTATTTTGCTGTGCACATGCTCGGAGGCTGCTATTGATCCTCAAGCGATAGATCATCGGGACTACATAATAGAATTTTATAGGGATTAAAAACCAGTTGAAAATTGCAGAATTTATGCGTATCACAAGAAAGATACGTTCGCGCAAGTACAGCGGCTACTAAGCCAGAAGGCTTTAGAACGCTTACAGAAGAATAACGGGCGGACACACATTAACAAATTTCTCTTGTTCGTGGTGATAATAATTACGAGTTCTGCTCTAGTCCATGTTTTAGGGAAATTTCAGGAAAAAAATGTTCCTCTTTTTTTAAATCTTTCGTAGTATTGGGAAAATAGAATACAACTGAACAAGTGGAATTGTGAGTGACAATTACGGAAAAACTACCATATTACCCCAATAAAAAAATATATTTCCAAGGGTAGACCTTCCAATTTTATTACAGAAAGTGAACTTAACTTCATAAAAAGGCATGAACAGGATTTCTTATGTTCATAAATTTCTAATTTCAATCAATTTATTTATATTTCAATGATACAATGTTCGAATTATAAATTAAGAATGAGAAGAGCCAATATGATGTAGTTCAACTCTGGAAACTATTGTTAGAAAATGATAGTTTGAAGATGAACACGACATTGCCTTCCGCTAATCCTTCAACACATCTCTTGCACGAAGACGGTAGTACAGGTTTGTAACCAAAGATTTTCCATGATCGAGAATTTTCGCCTGGTAGCTTCCGAAACGTTTCAACCCCATCTATGACGAAATATCACAGAAAACAATCGGAAGATTCGACGGCCACGAGTTGAGTGAAACTACTAACTTGGTCGTGGATGGGTCGTAGCGATTGTTGGATAGGTAGGTACGAATCGTGTTAAATCCCGCACGCCTTCAAGTGAAAATCAAAGCTTTAAAGGTTAACTGGTCAAAGGTGGGAAAGCATTGATCTTTTAGTTTTTTCCATATTTTCATTAAAGCTTATTGAACCCCTCAATTTCGTAATGGTAACATCCATAAATGGGTGATCACGTCACCTTTCAGGTCTGATCACGATTTGTCTCTAATAGATACTCCCGATAGTGTTTTTTCAGTTTCCCTCTCTCTATCTCTCCCCCTATTCTCTCCACTACATTCTAGTTTGACATTAACGAACAAAAGTAAAATGTCCCAGTCAGATAGTTGCAATAAGAGAGTACACTTGGTACAATTGATGTAAAAACACGAAAATATAAAACCCGAATTTTATTTTTGGTTTTGGTCTAAATTTTTACCAAAATTTTTAAACCTGCAATCAATATTTTTAAGTATCTACTAACCTAATTAACTTGACTAATTTAAGTAAGATCATCCAAATTGTTTCTTATTTCACCTTTTTCGCAGTTTTTCAACCCATGTTCTAAGATTATAATTGATCATTTACCTAGTCACAGCATCGCTATAATATGCGTTACCCAATTGTTATCAGTTATCTTTTCAACATCTAAAATCCTATCCATTACAACAATCACTTAGTAATTGACAAGCGTTACCAAGCTGTACGAAATTAATGTTAATACTAAAGCTACCTGTGATGAGGGAAGGAAGTTCAACATCCTCCGTAGAGAATGTAAAAATAAACAACAAAACACTGGGAAACACGGACCTATTAAGCTAATAGTAGCAAAAAGATTCATTTACGCTGAGTCATGCTACGGATAAAATGAAGTTGAGCGTATCACTGAAATCAGATCCGTTACAGTAACTGCACAACAAACGAAGCGATGTAGGAGTTTGCGAAAACCCCGGAGAGATATTCATTAAATCGCCACTCTTCATTGAGCAAAGATGCATTCGCACAGCCAATTTTGAAATCATGCAAATACTAGGAAATAAGTAGATCAGTTCTCACGAAGAGAGTCACATGATAGCAAATTTTCTTGTAAGGAGATCCGAGTGAAATAGAACCTTCCTGCGTTGAATAGGAGAAAAAATGGATTTGGAGCCCACTCATCTGATCGATGAACTCTCATGCGTATTCAGTACTCTCCCTTGAGCCTCTCTCTCAAATGTCAGCTTCCTGCGTTGAATAGTAAACAAAATGGCTTTGGAGCTCACTCAGTTGGTCGATGTCCACTCAGTCGTCTTCAGCATTCTCCCTTCAGCCTCCCTCTCAAATTTCAGCTTTCTGCGCTAAAAAGTTGATTATGTTGATAATATCAAATTTTAAATTAATTATTATGTATTGAACAAAATAGTAATAGTAATATAATAATATTTTGCAACACTCTTTGAGGCATATAACTCGGCCTATTCTAACTGCCGTTCTTTCTATGGTTCTTTTTATGAAATTTGGCTCAAAAATAATTTATTGGCAGGAGATGTGCCAGTAATCTCGTCATCGTTTTCAGTGAACCCCACGAGGTGAAGTATGAGATCTAAAGGTTTATAACCACTCATAATAAGAATCAAATTATCATTTATTTTTCGGCGGAATCCATCGTCAGTAGCAAGTCGGTTACCGGGAGCGAGTACTTTCGATTAAAAAAAATCATCATCTGGCTGAACAGTACTCCAAGACGTCGAACCAAAAAAGGTTAACAAAAATAAACTATTTGTATTGAATTGAATTTCGAGTGACTTCAAACTCCTCCAAGGGGCGAAATTCAAGGGTTGAAATATTATAAAATCTATGTATAGATACATTTCAAAGAACTCGGTACACTGAATCAAAAATACCACTTGGAGCATTAAACAAACCAACCGTTTGCCTCTAGGAGGGTTTAAGTGTTAGAAGTAAAGAACACTGCAAATTATTACACAAAGGTTTATTACTTCCTTATTATATAGCCCTTCTACGCAAATCATTGGTATATAATTACTGAACCCCTTAAATAGTAGGTATAACATCGATAACTTTTACAGCTCAAGATCTCAAAATGTAGATGAATGTAGAGATGAATTCCCTGCTTTTAACCCTAGGAAATTTAAATTTTGCACGGAGCCTCACTAGGAGAAAAGGAGTCAAATGAAAATACGTACTCCTCCTTGATCGGCTGATTAGTCTATTCTCTCCTCCTCGCCCTAGGATGTTGAAATTTGATAGGAAGCCTCTCTTGAACTTTATGAGAAAAATGAAATGACAACTCCACTGTTGTCATCCTGATTGCAGGTTTTGATAGGTCTAGTTACGTTGTTCTAATGTCTTTCAAAATGGGAATGACAGCAAACAGTATGAGATTCCATTATTACCTATTGGATCATTCATCATTTCATACTTAATTTCCACCATAAGTAACCAAAAAAAAAAAAAATAATAATAATAAATAAATAAAATATTGAAAAGACCATGATCTTTAGTTTTTCCCATTAAGCGAGAAATTGGAACATTAAATGGAACAATAATAGTGGCTATGAGTTTATAACTCAATGCAGCAATTACTACGAGATTATTATTATCATTTTTTTTTTTTTTAACAAGAGATTAGCTGTTTTATCGTTAAGATTGTAAAGAAAATTGAACTCGATGTTCAGTGAATTTAGTCTTGATGGCTCAAAATTGATTTCAATGATATAGAAAGCATTTTTTCAATTAAGTAAGGTGGCTATAAAATTTTGCAATAAAAACTGAAATCATAAATTAAAAAAATATCCTAAAACTATATAGATAAATGACTATTTGTTGCCAAAAAGAAAGGAAAAACGGCGAACCATCAACAGACTTGCAAGACTTAGCGTCACAAAGACGACTCCTGCGCAAGTTTGAAGCTATACCCTCGACAAAACGCGATCTATCTACAAACAATGGCTCCTGTTGTAACGCATTCCCGGACGTGAGCATCCTCTTTTTGTTTTTAACCTGGTGTTAGTACTTTGTTTCACTTAACAATAACTTTGGTAATTACTATGATACGTGGGCAAGAGCCCATTATGTGTCCGTTATAAATTGGTTGCATCAGGTCAGACCTAACTGTAAACTGATTACGGTTGTTCCAGAAACCTCCGAATTCGTTTTTGAACTGGGGTACGCAATACGATTTACTGTTCTTTGCATCTCGCTAAACCAACGCTATACATCTTTAGAATCACCACTCAATACCTCAAACAGCTTTTGACAAGGAGGACCAATATTTAACGGGAGCAATAATTTCAAATAATTGACCTATTAATTTCAAGTAAAGACCTGGGTGTCCTCCCCACTGCTTTTACTTATTTATTTATTTTCTCAAGTTAATGGAGTCCGCCTTTGAGGGGAGTTTCTTAAAAAAAAATAAAAATAAAAAAAAAAGCGTTTACCTTCAAGAATTGTTTCAAAATTTATTCCTCAAAACGATTTCCACAAAGAACAATAAAAAAAAGAATATTTCAATATTATTATTTATTTATTTTTATTATGATTACCTTTTTTTTTTTTAGTTTTTTTTTTTTTTTTTTAGCTTCATTTTTTATTTTATTTGTTTTTTTTTTTTTTTTTTGAAATATTTTAATAGGCACAAACATAATTATATAGAAACAAAAGAAAGAAAAAATGTATAATAGGTTGAACTGTACCTACAACTGTAAACAACTGGGAAATTCATTGCAACTTTGGGCGTCTAAAGAAAATGAAGGTGGCTGATTGAAAATTATGACACTCATTCGCCTCAGTCACAGAAACAAAGGCTTGAATATGCTTCAGAACTCTCTAAAATAAAAGTCTCTGGAAAAATTATAGGTGGTCGGTATGTCTGTATGAATGATGTGATTAAGTGCAGTGTGCATGTATGTGTCAATTTATGTGAAGTAAGTAGAGGCTAAATCTCTTTTTTTTTTGTCCCCCTCCCCCTCAACGCATACTATTTATTGTATAGTTGTGCACTATGCCGCTGGGTTTTCAAAGTTCTCAACTTTTGGTGCGGCAGTGAGAAGAGAAGAGTGTATGGAATGGTTTGACCCGTCTCCTTATGAATAACATGGTTATTTTGAATTTTTATTTCGATTAAAAAACCTTTTGTAATTTACCAGGAAAATGTATAAAAATTTGTTTCATAATGCGTAGATTCCGAAAACAGAATGAGAAAAAATAGGATAGGTAAATACAAAATCAGTCCGTCCACCGTAACGTCTCACCTTCCCGGGCCGTCCGAAGCTTTTCACCGAAACTACTGGACCAGTTTACGAATTTTAGCTCAAAAATCACGAATTCGGTGGTTATCCCTGGAATGCCGACATCACATTTAATCGACCCAAAGATGTTTAATTAAATTCACAAATTTCTTTATTAAAAGGACTTTTGCAACTGCTCGCATTTTTAGGGAGCTCCAGTCTCCCTTAAAACCCAAGTACTTATGAAAGAAAATGCTTGTTACTCCACCAAAACTTTGTTGAATGAAAACATTTGATAGTCCATACTATGTGTTATAAGTACTTATTTAGTATGGGCAGAGATTCAGAGAAACGTGATCTATAAGCCTCCACATCTGATGATAACATCTTTCTTAGGCTGCTTAATGAACTTCAATTAGGAGACACGCTACCAGTTCTCTGAACCGCTGACACTCAACGGCACACAACTATTATAACGTCCGAATGTCTCGATGAACTGAGCGAGAATACATAAACATCACCACAAATATGAATACTATTGGTACAAACAGATGAAATTTAAGTGATATATTTTATAGGTATTTGAGTTGCAACTCCATACATATCAAACCTGAATATGGTGAATCTCGCGTATTACCGATATCAATTTTAACTTCTTCGTCTTTCAAACACTCAGAATGGGCTATAAGTTAGTTTTCAAACCACCAATCCAACAAAAAATTTTTCGGTATGGATGAAATCCACGCAAAAACTGATTCTGAATATACCCCATATCCCTATACCTAAAATAGCTTCTTCGATCCGAAAAATCGATTTTTGACCATTGGAACTGACCTAAAGTTTTTTCGTACGGAAAAAAGTTGTAGAGTAAAGAATTCTGCATCGAGTGAGACCACCGCCAGCTATCTAACTCATTCCCTCTATTTTTGGCGATTTTTCAAAGTTTCCGTGACATACCCATTTATATGGAAACCCCCAAAAAGCGAGTGGTAGGTCACAAAAACTTTGAAAAATTGCTAAAAATCGAGGAAATGAGTTAGACAGTTGGCGGTGGTCTCGTTCGATGCAGAATTTCATCTTCTACTACTTCTCTTCAATAGAAAAAAATTTGTTGGAACAAACATACTCGTTGAGTGATAGGAAGTTCGCGCCTTCTGGTTATGTTTGAAAGGTACTGGCACTACAGCCGGGGTAGGCCGGTAATGAAATTTAATGGACACCTAGAATAATATGTTAACTTTCGAGGAAACTTAGTTTCACACCTAGAATAATATGCTAACTTTCGAGGAAACTTAGTTTCAGGCCGGCGGAAGGCAGCGCATGTAACATGGATTCTAGGAAGCCGAAAGCCAAAAAACTCGGCGCTCCGCGCCTCGCCAGGGGGCAAGCCCCCTGGACCCCCGGTTACCTCTATTTACATACTTCGGACGAAATTAATGAAACACAGAATGTGTTTGCGTTGTCGCGCAACCAAGTGACAACCAAACAAGCGTCATTGTTTACTATTCATTTATAACATCAATTTATATAGTTATAGTATGAAACTACGAAAAAAAATACGAAATAAATTCGTGATAAATCAAGAGCGATTTATCAAGTAAATGTCCTAAAGAGGCTACATACGAAATTACAGCTTCCTAGAGTGTAAAGTATAGAAATTAGCTTTAAAAGCCACTCATCTGATCCGGACCCTGGACATCGTCAAGTAAATGTCCTAAAGAGGCTACATACGAAATTACAGCTTCCTAGAGTGTAAAGCATAGAAATTAGCTTTAAGAGCCACACATCTGATCCGGACCCTGAGCATCGTCAAGTAAATGTCCTAAAGAGGCTACATACGAAATTACAGCTTCCTAGAGTGTAAAGCATAGAAATTAGCTTTAAGAGCCACACATCTGATCCGGACCCTGAGCATCGTCAAGTAAATGTCCTAAAGAGGCTACAAACGAAATTACAGCTTCCTAGAGTGTAAAGTATAGAAATTACCTATTCAAATTATTTAACCTCCGCTTCACAAATCAAACCGTTTTCGTAATACTCAGATCACCTGCTATGAATCAAATCATCGAAACACAAGCTCAATGAAATCATCAGAAATTAACAAGCGGTTGCAATCATGTTCACAATATCAATTATTGAGAATGATCACCTGTGTGTAAACAATTATTTATATAACCATGCTCATAAATCAGTTTGTTGGACACGCACTTCGCAGTAGTTAACATAATATTGTTGGATAAATCGAGAGCTTTCGAACGAATGGTCAACGAATTTTGTGGGATGAAAAACGACGAAGTACCATTTCCCTAGCAACGACTCGGTTGTGCGTGAAAATCATCCGTCACACATTTCGTTACCATCCCGCGTTCCATTTTCGGCTAGTTAGTCCATGGCCAAAACACATTCTGTGTTAAAAAAAAAATAATGTTATTTATTTTTCTCCAAATTTAGACCTAAAAAATTATTTTTTTGGCCATTTTTTGTTATTTGAACGTTAATGGACTAGTTTGCGACCCTAACATGTGGGTATATTCAGAATCAGCGTGAAATTTCCTATAAGAATCCGTCAAGAATAGAATTTTTTCCAACCCAACCCCAATATCGAAGCACTGTGCGCTGGTGTGAACGCGGCTTAAAGAAAATAGGTACCGCTAGAGATTTTATAATTTTGAATTTGCTATTTTAAAGCTGATTTTTAGCATCTCCCTGAAGAAGCCCCAGTTTGTGGGGAGAAACGTCGCAGAAAGATGAAAAACTGAATTAGGGACAGACAGGCCTTTTTATTAAAATTTCCTAATAATTTTAACTGCCCAAATAAAAAACGTAGGGTTTCCAGTATAATTGCCAATTATTACGTAACGCACACTTTACTAGTGACTTAACTAACTTACTTAACTAGAGCTGATATGTAGGTACAATCAATACTAATCTAATCGGCCCAGCCTTGGAACATGCCAACTAAAAATTAATGAGACAAAATATCACCCCAGATTTTTTACCCCGTCCGATAGGGAAAAACGCAGCTAATTATTTCACAACGATTTATTATTTCTGTATGAACTGTATCACTCTCGACGAAGTTGTGGAAATCCATTTCAAAACGGAAGTTAGTGGAAAAAAAGAAGGAAAAGAATGTGCCGTTTTAAAGAAAAACTATTGGTCCATACTAATTAAAATTTTCAATAAACTCTTTTTCTTTATAGGCCTCAATGAACTGCACATTCAACACTCCACCCAACTTTTTCGGCGACATGTTGTAAAATGTTTAATATGTCGAAAAAAAAACAGCGAAAACCTGCACTACTGTAGTGATGGAACACACCGACTGGGCTGGACTGGAATGGCCGGAGGCGTTCACATTCAGAGAAGAATTTTTTCTGCTTATATCCGTCTCACCCTGACAACCCTATATCTTTATATAATTATAATTCCGAACGGTCTTTGAAATTGTGAAGAGCTTCGCGGTCCGATTTTAGTGTAAGACTGCTCATTCGAATCAGTACGGCCCCAAGTTTGTTGCAAAAGTGTCGCCGTTCGTCTCTATACCCGCCTTGATCGTGTTCTAGGCGGTCCTTATCAACGAGAGTTGTTTATTAGGCTGTGGCGGTAACAACAGTTGCCATCAATTCACGGTAAGTAAGAAACGTAGTGTAGTTACTTACATCTAGGAGAGTTATTTCTGAACGAAGAAATTAACTGAAGAACTTAGCGGACTTTATATATAATTCCGAACGGTCTTGATATATAATTCGAATCATCACGGCCCCAACTTTGTTGCAAAAGTGTCGGTAAGTAAGAAACGATTTCTGATCAGCTGAGTGAGCAAAATTCTTTCCTGTTCACTGTAGGAAGTTGAAATTTGATAGGTAGACTCTCTGGGACATTAAGGTACTACTGTTATACGGACTAGATTAGGGCTTTCCAAGCCCTAACAGGCCTCTAGTTTATTCATTGTTAAGGTTTAAGCCGCATCTCAACCAGAAGGGTCATTAGCGGTATGGAGTTTATATACATTTTGTGAGAGTTAAAATGAGAGAAAACCCTATAATATTATGACTGCTCAGACTTAACCCCCCCCCCTCCCCCTTCCTATAAATCCCCCCACCGACTGCAAATTTCTATCATAAATATGAAATTTGGACCTCCTGACTTAATTTCCAAAACTAAACCAAATTGATGATTGAATTTAAAAAATGATCACGAAAATCTAACGAGAATAGTACAAACATCATGATTTATTACTATTGCTCCCTCCATTCACACCCTTCCGTAATTAAATTTGAAATCCCAGATATGCGATCCGAAACTAGACCGAATTCATAGTTGAACAAAAAAAGAATCACGAAAATCGGATGAGAATTATTAAAAACCCACGATTTATCAGTATTACCCCTCCATTCACCCCCTCCTATGATGAAATTTAAAACTCCTCACATAGGTTTCAAAACTATATCAAACTTTTAATGTAACAAAAATGAAATCACGAAAATCAGTCGACATTTGTAGCTTGGGCAGCGCCTGAAATAATCGACAATTATCCCCTCCACCTCGACAGTAAATCCGGAATTCCCAAGGTTTGATGCTCAACTAGGCTACAATTGGAATCGAACAAAATAAGAATCACGAAAATCGGTTGGGAATTGTAAGTTGGGTGGCGTCGACAAAACTTGTCGAAAAAACCACGTTTTTTCGACTTTACCCCCTCCATTCCCCCTCTTCCATCTTGAAATTCAAAATTTTCGAGGTTTGTTGCACAACTAGACTAAAATTGTGATCGAACAAAGAAAGAATCTCGGAAATCGGTTGAGAATTGTGGCCTGGGCAGCGTCGACAAAATTTGTCACACACACACACACAGACATACACCTATGGTTTTTTCACGGATTCGGTCTTAGAATGGTCTGAAACGGATTTGTATGCGGTTATTTTTTTCTCATGCTTGGGTTGTCCCCCTACCCCCCTGAATCAATTCCAATAGGTCGTCCCGCTTAAATAAGAAGCCTTACCTGTATGGACTACTTCTAACGGATGTCATAAAAAATCGGACATGCGTCAAACTTTTCACATATAATATGGATGGCGTGGGTTCACGCGTAAAGAACATTTAGTAGCATAATATCAAACGATTTATGTGGGTTGAGCCGAACAATTTTTATTCATAAAGATATGTTTTAAAAGATAGATATTTAAACGCCTTATTAACTGCAGCAATGCGGTCGAGAATAGTACTAACGTAAATATGGTTATATTAAGTTGGGTATATTAAGGGGACGCTTGGTTGAAAAATTATTAATTTGGTACAAGTTGAAACTTGATTTCTGACATTTGAATTGAATCCTTTTTGGGACTGCTAAGTAAAGATAAGGTACGAAGCCACTTGAATAGCACAAGGTGCTATGTAATCACAATAAATTGACGATAGCGGAGCACGGGTACACAGCTAGTACTCCATAAACTTGAGTAACATAAATAACGTAAATCATACTTTGGAGTAACACTACCATAAATCATACTTTGGATTTCTATTTGTTTCTATTATCCCATAACACAAAGGCTTATTCTTGATATCAGGAAGGCGTGACATCCGACATCTGAAAAAAGAAGAGGAACGCCATCTAGGAACTAACTCAAGCTTTATTCGTTAAATTGTGCAATATGGACGTCATTATACCTAATATTACCCAACAGAATGTTGGTCGGCTTGATGGTTCGTAGACGTGTCTACAGAACTGTCATGGATAATATGAATGTAAGGTAAAATCATGGTGTTCAAATGTTTTTGCCTTGGTCTGTATAAAATGGAGCATTTTATGATATATATATATATATATATATATATATATATATATATATATATATATATATATATATATATAGAGAGAGAGAGAGAGAGAGAGAGAGAGAGAGAGAGAGAGAGAGAGAGAGAGAGAGAATGAGAGGAGAGATGTATTTTTCCGCCAGTACTGATTATATTCTACCATCCATTTCTCCATACAAATTCTTATTTGTAACGAATTCAATAAACGGAAAATCAATGCACTGGCCAACGTTCCTAACTGTATTGTCCAAAATTGTTGACGAGGTGAGATTCTGAGCACAGCACAGTGTTGTTGCCATATATCTATGGTTGTTACACGACATGGCGGCCCGTATCTCCCAAGATAAAACCCTTCATCCCCCAGGAACGCCTCCTAGACTTACCACATTTCCCACTTTCAAACTGATCCGAAGGTCCGAGCGAGCTTCTTCAATTACCAGGCGCTTTCCGTCGCCCGCTGTTACCTAATATTCGCCGGTTTCCAGAGACGTTATCTGGTTTCTTTCTTTTCCGGGCTTGGGTTGCGACATTGAACCAGTCATGAGAGATGAACTCCGAGAAAAACGCGGATTGGATAACTGGAAATTCTCAACGGGAGATACATTGAAACTGAAAACTATTATGACAGAATCATGGAGACATTTCTTCTGAACCTTCACGAAAAGTAGAAGAGAAGAAATATGTATCTATACGATCGGCTAGAAAGAAATTCCAGAAACTAAATTTAAATATTTGCCTTAGCTAGGTCTGTTAAAATATTTACAGGTACTTGAAAACAGTCAAGGATTTTCAGAAATGAAACATAGAGAGGTTTTTGTCACTGAACGTTTCAAATATATTCACCCTAAATAATATGATAATAAATAAAGCTGTTTCTCAAATAGTTGGTAGTACTAGGAACGCGTGTTGGAAAAACAAAACGAAAAATGTTGGAAGAATTCTTACTGAGTTCCCTCGGTAAATTATTGGAATGTTCGGTTCTTTCTTATGTGGAACCGAGAGTGGAATGAAAGTTTAAATTCAACAACGATATTACATGTTGGTTTTTTATTGCTTCCGAGTATATCCGTGGGTAGCAGAAGCATTGTTTTCCCTTTCGGAAGATGAAGAGAAAAACAACTATTTCCAAAATTCAACTTTGGTTTCCTCTCCCTCTCTCCCTCTCGATGTATAGGTGCTCTTAGAATTTCGGGATATGTATGTGCATCCGCGAATTCTTGAAACAAGCCCTTTCGCACAGTTTCCAGCCGATTCTGATGACATTTACATGGTGGTAGCGGATTAAGCTGTACATGGTCCCTATCAGTTTCATTGCTCAAAAATCAATAATTCACTCTGGCATGCGCAAACGTAAAATCCATCAAGCACTATTTTTGCACGTCCTAATGGCTCAATCTCGATCAAACTTGGAAGGTTGTTAGAAAAAGCGATTTTATCATCCCATATCAATGTCATCATAATCGGAACAAACATTACCGCTACAGTTTTCATCAAATTTAGATTGAATTTCCAGGGAATATGTGTGTCAGGCTGTAGATAATCTCCGTTCTTTGCTCATAAAACAATAGTTCACTCTGCACATGCGGAAAAGTGAAATCCATCCAGCCTCATTTTCTCACATTCTAATTGTCTGTCTCGCTCAAATTTGGAGGGCAAACGGGGAAAGATTATTATTCATCCCATATCAATTTCTAGATGACCGTATGATTATTAGCTGTTGTTCATCAATGACAAATCCTCGTAACACTGTACCAAGCTAAAATTTTCACGCGATTTTTATGACATTATCTGGGAATGTGCGGGATAGGCAAAGAATGACCCGCAATAAATTCCATCACTCAAAAATGGATAGTTTCCACGGCGCTTACGCAAAATTTTCTCATGGCCAATTCTTATTTCGGAAAACCATTCGTACTGGGCTTGATGAAAATCTTGCAACTGTATAGAAAGAACTTTTGAAACCTCCTTTTTCATTTGAATCAGTTTGAATCAAATAAAGTTTTTCTTTCTAGAACAACTACAATAACAGACTGAAACCCTTCCCGTGAACTAGGAGAGGGTTAATACATGTCCTCTGAATATCATGTTTCATCTGCAAATCCTGCCAATTAATTTGACGAATAGAAATCATAGACCCCAATTTTTCGAACGAGAAATTATTAACAACATGGTATGATGTTTTAGGGAAACGATTGCTAACCAAACTGACGATTTTGGAGTCAAATTTATAACAAAGAGATGATGGAAATGGAGTAGTTAATCCTCCAGAAGGGAGAGGCGATCAACCTGCTACACGCAGAGGATATCCTGAAGGTTGAATAACCCAAGGAATATCCCCAGTTGCAGCGTTTTCAAGAATCGAGAAGGAAGAACTACTCAAACCCTTCACAACTTTTAATGAGAATTTTGAAACGATCTCACTTATTTATCATAAACGATAGGCACTATTCTTTTGCAAAATTTCGTAGAAAATGAAGCAATAGCGTAAAATGGTGAAATCAAATTTTTTGAAAAAATTCTCCATTGAAATCTGTTTTGAAGAATTCTGAAAAGATTACTGAAGTGTGCGCTTTTTAATAAATAAAGGATTGAGATAAAAAGATAGTTCATGCGCAAACAAAAATTTAGCTTTCCAAACGAAAATATGAGTTCGTAAGCTAGCACTTTTTGAGCGCATTAAATTTGTCAAATTTCAAATATGTGCGGAGAAAATCACTAAAAACGACCAAAAATCGATAAATTTATAATTTTAGCGGAATTTCAACCAAAATAATATTAAAGGCGGCTAATTAGGGCATTACAAAATTTTTGCGCAAAATCATCTTGAAAAATATATTTAAGTAATTTCATTAATATTTGCGGACAAAATCAATAAAACTGCAAAAAAAACAGGTGTGCTAAAGACCACACGGGAGAAGTGTAAACTTCTATGACGATTTTCTGCTAAATATAATAAATATAAAATATATTATGGAAATGATTTTGGTTGGCATGTTGGGAAAGTAAAATTGGACATTACTTTCCACTCTCATGGGATGTTGGGAAAGTAAAAGTGGACATTAGTTCCCACTCTGTTGGGATGTTGGGTAAGTAAAAATGGACATTACTTTCCACTCTGTTGGGATGTTGGGAAAGTAAAAATGGACATTACTTTCCACTCTGTTGGGATGTTGGGAAAGTAAAATTGGACATTACTTTCCACTCTGTTGAGATGTTGGGAAAGTAAAAGTGGACAGGCTCCGCCCCTGGACCCTTGGTAACTTTCCGCCTTGAGCCTTCGGCTAAAATGCTAAAACATGGAACATGCTTTCTTCCCGCTAATTCGTAAATGCAAATAAATTTAAAACTACGACATACTTAAATGTTTTAAAAATCGAAATTAGAACAGAGTACCTAAGTAGGTAATTTTCTGTTATGGTGCGCGTTTACAATTACTATAAGCAAGATTAACTTCTCAACCAAGTGACAACAAAACAAGCGGCATTGTTTAGGATATCCATTTATAACATAAATAAATATAAAACTACGACATGAATAGAAGAACAAGTACGAAAGAAATGCGTGATAAATCGAGAGCTTTCCAACGAGTGGAGAACGATTTTTGACCGGTGAAAAATAAAGAAGTTTCATTTCCCCAGCAACGGCTTGGTTGTACGTTAAAATCAAAAGAAACTCGGCGCTCCGCGCCTCGCCAGGGGGCAAGCCCCCTGGACCCCCGGTTACCTCTATTTACATACTTCGGACGAAATTATTGAAACACAGAATGTGTTTGCGTTGTCGCGCAACCAAGTGACAACCAAACAAGCGTCATTGTTTACTATTCATTTATAACATCAATTTATATAGTTATAGTATGAAACTACGAAAATTGCGTTGTCGCGCAACCAAGTGACAACCAAACAAGCGTCATTGTTTACTATTCATTTATAACATCAATTTATGTAGTTATAGTATGAAACTACGAAAAAAAATACGAAATAAATTCGTGATAAATCAAGAGCTTTCCAACGAATGGTGAACGATTTCTGTGCGATTAAAATGGCGGAAATTCCATTTCCCTACCAACGGCTCGGTTGTACGTGAAAATCATCCGTCACACATTTCGTTCCCATCCCGCGTTCCATTTTCGGCTAGTTAGTCCATGGCTAAAACACATTCTGTGTTAAAATTTCATTTCCCCAGCAACGGCTTGGTTGTACGTGAAAATCATAAGAAAATTTCTAATGGGAATTCCAGGTAATCTTCAGATTTGAAGAAATCACTGGAAAGTTTAAAGTGTTTGTTATGAGCCTATTAAGTTTTAAAGAAATGCTTGCATACGAGTCTGCAACACATTGGGACATTTTCATGTGTGTTTTCTTATTGTATTTATTACTAGGCAAATCTCACCCGTGCATTGCACGGCGGGGCGTACAGATCAATTAAATGGGCCATAAGAGAAACCGCCCACCCGTGGGTACTTAATTGAATTCGCGATCAGGTTGACTCATTGTCAACACGACACCTGTGGGTTCTTTATTGAATTCAAGCCAGGCTACATCATCTACCCCCCTGCAGACTCGTATGCAAGCTCTAAGAGCCACTCAGCGGATCCGGACCCTGGGCATCGTCACGTAAATGTGCTAAAGAAACTACATACGAAATTACAGCTTCCTAGAGTGTAAAACATAGAAATTAGCTTCAAGAGCCACTCATCTGATCCGGACCCTGGGCATCGTCAAGTAAATGTCCTAAAGAGGCTACACAAGAAATTACAGCTTCCTAGAGTGTAAAGCATAGAAATTACCTATTAAAATGATTTAACCACCGCTTCACAAATCAAACCGTTCTCGCAATATTTGGATCACCTGCTATGAATCAAATCATCGAAACACCAGCTCACCGAAATCATCAGAAATTAACAAGCGGTTGCAATCATGTTCACAATATCAATTATTGAGAATGATCACCTGTGTGTAAACAATTATTCATATAACCATGCTCATAACTCAGCTTGTTGGCCAAGCACTTCGCAGTAGTTAACATAATATGGTTGGATAAATCAAGAGCTTTCGAACGAATGGTCAACGAATTTTGTGGGATGAAAAACGACGAAGTACCATTTCCCTAGCAACGACTCGGTTGTAAGCGGAAATCATCAGAAAACCAACCGTAACGTTACGTGACAGTTTTTTGTGCAATGTGCCAGGGCAAAGACATGAAAATGTCAAAAACAGCGTGACGGAAAAAAACGTGACGGTAAAATCGTATTCACACCCCGCTAAATTTTTCGACGCGGTGCGCCTATAGAAGTTTACACTTCAAAAACCTTTGGAAGGCACGATTCGCCATGTTTTGATCATTTACTATATTTATATGGGGCTTAATAATTATTATAGACCAGTGATCTGAGTAGAAGGGCTATCCAATACAGAAACAATAAACCTTTGTGTAATCATTTGCAGCTTTTTAAACATTTTTAAAAGATTTTGTCCTAATAATAAAGGTTTCCTTATGTTGTTCCCAAAATGTTTGATAAATTTATAGTATGAAACGTTTGATATACCAATATTTTCAAAATTTAATTGAGTCGGTACATAAGCCCCATAACTCGGTTAATGTAGATACTATTGCTTGGGACACAAAGCTTGAGTAATTACATGGGTGTATAATAGCAATCTGGTCTAATTCACGGTACAGTTTACGTCACGTCCGTCAGTGAGTCCTTACACCTAATCTAGAAACAAATCTGTTATCTTTCATTCAAGATGTTACGCTTATAATTGTCCTTACGCCATAACTTACGATAAGTTTCAAACTGTGTGTAACCCCTTCATGGGAATAGTAAACCGTTGAAATATCCAGTATGTTTCCTACTAATCATAAAAATAACACTGTCCTTTTCTTCATAAGAACCTTTTCACATGAGCCCTTTACATAATAATTGTACATAATAAAATAAGGGGAATCATAATACGTTTCTGGTTTTTTCTTTGAGTTTGTTTCCACGCCCTTTGTTGATTCCACAAACGAGGGTTCAGATTAGAAAATGAAATTAGAAATGAATCGGTCGTCGGCCGCAAGTTACCTAACTATTACGACTCTATGAATGAACAAATTAAAAAGAAAAACACGCATTACCCAGATATTTCAAGACTTCTATCACTGCTGAAAACCATAATAACACTCAGTTGGAGCTGAACCGAGCTCTTGCTGTTTTAACTCGAAAGTAGTAAATATTAATTGACATCAACTGTTGATTTATGCTGCTGTTTATTTCTCACTATTCTTGGATCGGATGATGAATCAAATTGAGATTCTAATGAATACATAAATAATGATGAAGTAACTGTTTGAGACTTGCGTGGAGTGTGGATCAGCACAGGAGGAAATATATCAGCAAAGAGGTGGTCATGCTTGAGTTATGCTCCAGCATAATAAGATTTATGATATTATTTATCCTATATCCGTCCTATTATCAAATTTCAATTACCTATTCATATGCATTCAGAAAGTTGAAATTCAGGAAGCGTTTTGAGCTGAAATAAAAACCCCTAACGATGATTCACCAGTCCATCTACAGGGACAACATACCTACATACATAATAAACTCGTATTCGCAAAGTCATAATTCCGATTGAATTACATCAGCTGATACGATCGTCGGGATTTAGAAAGCGAATTTTATTATTTTCCAATTTTACAACCACTTTAGACTTTCAACGGTCATTAATGGAACTAAGCGATTGACTCGGTAATTTAAAGATGTTGCTACAGATCAAGCAACTACTGAGTCAACTGCCAAATTTCTAGCTTTTAGAGAGAGCTAATGGATTTGTGTACACCAAAAGTTTTCGAGATCTCGTTCGTTGAATATTTCAGCCCATAAACGCTACCCGTTAGGGTTCATCAAAATTGATGCCGAGCTTCTAGGATCAACTAGACCCCAAGTATGATTTATAACCCAAGTTTCAAGAACGTTTGTCCACTAATTTTGGAGCAAAGCTCTAGACAGCGGACGGACTTTTTTCTCATAATTTGGTGAAATAAACCAAAGGGTCCTGAAACCAAAATTGTGCTTTAAAAATTGAAAATTTCATCATGAAACCTGAATTATAAGCACAATAAAGCAATACAGTCCATAAATTGAATCATTACCTTTTTTTGTGCAAAATTTGGTAGAAAAATTATATATACCTACTTTATTCTTTTTTTTTTAATTTTTAGCCGGTTTTTTTAACAACCAACTGTATAAATCAAGTATAAAATAACTGTATAAAATCCCCTTCGCTTTTCTACTTGGGTGATGATAATGGCTAAATAAGCAGATATTTGTAGGTGAAACTTTCACCACAGATTTGTCATTATAGGTCCCTACAACAACCTAAATACATCCGTAGATTAATGCTTTGTAAAGCTTTTCAGCAAACCCATGAAATTTGATAAAACTTAATCTATTTGCATATTTTATAAAAAATAGTAAACAATTTAAATGATATTTTTTCCAAATAAAAAATCTTCTCGAAGACCTTTTTATGTCCTTTGAACATAATAAATATCTTTCAAATTTTAAATCTAGGTTTACGGAGGGACCGCTAAAAATCGAGAAATATCATTGCAAAATTCCATTAAAAAAATGAAGAAATTCGAAGTTTAAGTAGGTTTTCATATACCACATTCTATTTTATATTTAAAGGGGATTACATCATAACGAATGTTTAGGTAGGTATTTGAGAATGCAAAATAACAATTTTGAGAATTATTGGAAATGAACAATGTTCGTGTTTTTTCCCGGTCCGTCGCACAGTTCGACTGATGTGCTTCAGGTGGAAAAAAGTCAAAATAAAAGTTTTGGAAAAAAACTTCTTCGGCATCTAGGGATTCTAGGGATGTAGGAGTCTCAAATCGACTATACCAATTTACTTGGAATAACCCTCTCTAGGTAACTCTATGCCTACACTTGAACGCACCAGATAGAAAACTACTGTCTAAGGACATTAATTCTCTGAAATTTAATACTTAATTTTCCCCTTTCTGCTTATCATCTTGGTTAGGACTGAAATGATTCTCCCGAAGGTTTTAAAGAATAATGTTGTCAACTTCTGAATATTAACTTTTAATTTATCTATCTTCTTATCGGAAAATGGATATTCAAATCCAGTGGTATAAATTTGTTAATGTAAAAAAATATGAGTACCGGCTCGTCAAGTCTCGAAACTAGAAGTAGTCTTTACAGAATTTAATGCAGAATTAGAATTTTCAATCCGTTTATTCCGCAAATCACTGCAAATAGGTACTGATTTTCTTCAATTTTAGGTAGCAATTTGTATGATTTGAAACAGTGAGTTTTTATTTTAAAATGGCCGTGAAACTTGAAAGCCGAATGAAAACCTTTCTAGTTTCTAAATATATAACGTAAAATTGAATATTCTGTGGGTGTTCATAAAATTAATGCAAAATTACCATCCATCACCAAAATGACATTATTATTATTTTTAGCTAACTTCATCAATGGAACGATTAGGCATCAAAATGATTTTTATCTTATCTATTTGTCTTATTCCTATTAATTTCCACCACAACATTACTATCGATTATCGTAGTTTCGGAATTTTTTCCACCAAAGCCCAGGACCGAAACACTGTGCGTCGCGTCGTCCTAAGCTCTTCTCCGAACCTACTAAGCCATAGTTTATGAAACTTGGTTCAAGCATCACAATTTGGTCCAAGAACCTCGGCAATGATTTCGATCCACCGCAAAGAGTAGAATGCGGCTCCGAACATGAGAAGCTCGAGGACGCTCATTTTTTATTGCTTACGTCCGCAGAAGTGTTGGACACAATGGATGTTCCGTATCAAGGAAGGAAGTAGGCGAAACGGAATCGCAAACCTAGTTCGGTGAGATGAAAGAGATGTTTTTGAAAATATTTTTTGAGATGTAGTTTTGTGATTTAATTTAATTTTAGATTTGCAAAATGGATTTATTAACTATCAACAGCTAAAAGAGGACCACACTTTTGTTGAGTTTTTAATCGCGGAATTCTTTTTCCAGTGGATTGCGACAGTTTCATCCCATGGGAAAACCACATTATCAGACTTACTACACCCAAACACGCAGCACGTTACCGTCGTGATGAACTAATAATTTATTAATATGATGAATAATAAATAAAATACCTAATTAACGTGTTGGAATTAATACTAAACAAAATGTTTCTTCAACTTATAATAGATTTGGTTACTGTGTATTTGTTTTCTGTTTATTTTTCCGTTTTTATTGTTAACCTATTAAGTATTATAATAACTCGATTTCAGCTCCTATTAAGTACCGAGTCACTGATAAAGTGTAGGTGTTTTATTTAATCATTTGATTCTCCTCGGTCGGCTTTTACGTTCACGTTGTCTAATAATTACAATAAATGATAATAAGTTCGCTTAACAGTAAGTTAGTACAGACTAGTAGTAAAAGGGCAATCTAATACCAAAATAATAAACCTTTCTGATAATTTGCAATTTTTTTTTTTTTTTTAACTTAACTTTATTTTTGGATTCTGCGCATTTTGAAACGTAAATCAATCAATTGGGGGGGTTAAAATTATTAGAATTATTTATTTTTTTCTAAGCGATTACAAGGTTCGTTGTTCATTATTTAAATTTCTTCGCTCCTGACTTTATTACGCGGTAGAAGGAATAGCATCGAATTGCTTTCTTTTCATTTTGCTATATTTACCATTTCATCATTGGTAAACTTAATTTCATCCAATAAGTAACTCAACCGTGTGACCAGATTTGCCTGGACGGCAAAAAAATATCCTTCGAGCCGGATTTGAACCAGCGACCTATGGATGTCTGCTTTTTTCCCACTACAGTCCACCGCTCTACCAACTGAGCTATCGAAGGCCTGACGGAAGACGAGAGAGGCAACTACTTGCACCTCTCATCCGCTCTCATTAATTTCCTATACACCTATATTTTTATAATCAATATTATTATTGAATCAATTCAAATTATGATCAACTAAGTACCTTCTACCTACGTTCTAAAGCGAATTGTATCAACGAAATCTACATTCTGAATCAGATTCACCCACATTTAGAAACCAAACCTAGCAAGCTTTTGAATCTCACTAATTTTCAAATATTCAGTATAAAAGCCCTTGGACTCTCGGTTCATCTATAATAAATTAATTCAAAACTGATCTTGCCAGACGTGCAACTGAGTTGATTCCTGTCTTGAGTAGTGGACTGCCTTTCAATGTACCTAACCTTCATCAACTGAAGTTCAAATGTAAGTAGCTACTTACCTAGACTAACTGAAAGATAAATAATTCACAGACTGCTCAAAAAATAAATAAAATAAAACTTAAGCATGCCTCTTACTTCTCAGTCTCATAATTTTGGAGGTAATTGTTTAATTTTGTTGGGCGTCCAAGAGCCAAGGAGCGGGGTTTCCTTCAGGCCATGAAGGGTTTTCGTTGTTCCCACAGACTTCGATGTTCCTCAGTAACGTAGCCGTTAAAATAACCAACTAACGCCACAAACCGACCGATCAAGGAAGGAGGAAGCGGCTGAACTGATAAAAACTATCCCGAGCTCCTATCATCACATCACTGCTCTTGAAGACATTATCGTTAGTAATCAGAGCTTTTTTGAGTGACCGAGAGGGTGCTCTGGAGTCTTGATCGAGGAGTGTGAAGCTCTGCTCTCTGTACAACTTGGCTTCAAGCTTCAAGTTCCCAAAGCGTCCAATAGAGCTTGCAAGTCCCCACATATAAAAGTACCTCCTATATTTCGAGCCTTCATACATAGATCATTCAAATTCAAGTAAATACTAACTATGTAGGAAGCCTTACCATGCATATCATACATTATTATGATTATTATAATTGTTATGACATGTTAATACAGGTACCCACGTCCCACGTGTATAGGGTAGGTGAGGGCAAAAATGCGTAGTTTTCAGTTTTCAGCCATTTTTGAGATTAATTATTTTAAAATTCAATCATACCTATACCCCCTGTTATTTTAGTTCGGGATCTCGCTTATTACTTCCACATAGCACCAGTGGTTTCTAATGAACATTCTTGGTGATATTGAAATCATTGAAATTTTACAAAAAAAAAAAGATTAGGCGGATCTTTGCCCCCCACTTAAAACAAAATCAATAAATTTGAACAATTGAATAACATGATTGTTTTGAAAAATAATTAATTCATTAGAACAACATGTTATATATTAGACTAACATAAAACTAGGCAGCTGGAATGGAAAAAGATTTTTTTTTTTTTTACTCACCTAACATATCTGGCCAAAGATCCATAGTGCCAAAACATCTATAAATGTCATAAAAATAAAAAATGAGTAAAAATGAGGATTTTTTACTCAGGAACAAACATCCTACGTTTGTACGTTGTACCTATCTAAAATGTTACTCTATCACAGCGTTAACAATTTTACCGACAATGTTACACTATTGTGTTACGAGAGTAGGTAGTGGAAATGAATACGAGTGCGATAAATTATGCTTTCCTGTTCACCCTAGGAAGATGAAATTTATTAGGGAGGCTCTATGAGACATCAAGATACGAATTGAATGACGGGTTCCATCCTGATCAGCTGACTGAGCTCAATTATCTGCTGTCCATCCTAGGAAGTTGAAATTTGATTCGGGAGCCTTCCTGAGATATCAAGAGGCCAATGAAATAACGGGTTCCTTCCTGATCACCTGATTGAACTTAATTCTCTCTAGCTCAAGTGTTCAATCTATGAAGTTTAAATTTGATAAAGAGCCTCTCAGAGACACGCACTAAATCACTCGCGACGAAGTTGTGGAAACCCATTTCAAAACGGAAGTTAGTGAATCGATTTCGACGGTTAGGCCATCATCAGTAACAAACAATAACTGAAGGCACATTAGAAAGGACACAGCTTTTATAGTCACAGGTGAAGGGAGATTGAATCCCATTGGTCAAGAGAAAGGAAAGGGGCAGGAGGTACAACCAATTAAGTGCAAACAAAGTGACGGGGGATTATAGCTAATTAGATGAAGTGAAAGGGGAAAATAACTAAATATGGTTAAACAGTGTGAAGGGATAATTCCAAGCTTTATAAAAATGGACCTATCAGTGGTAAAATATATTGAGGTATATCCTCATTGATACATTTACCAGATCTGTCACTTTTGATAATTTCGAATTTTCCAAGTACATTCAACATACCTCCCGTTGGACAAAAATGAAGAAATTCTACAAACTGTCTATCTGTCAAATCAAAATTGTAACTATGATTGGATTCCTTAAGATGTTTCGCAAATGTAGACTTACCCTTAGTAGATTTTGTGTCTTCAGTTATTGTTACTGATGATGGCCTATCCGTCGAAATCGATTTAACATTGTAACTCTTTATTTTTCGTGGAAATATACGTTTTTCCCAAACTTCCGTTTCTCAGAGACATTTAGAGACGAATGAAAATGATATTTAGCAACTCAGCTGAGTGGGACAAATGGTCTCCTGTTCTCTCTAGGTAGTTTTAATTAATAAAGAGCCTCTCTGGGATAAATATTAGGAAACGAATTAAAGGAACGATGGGCTCCACCCTGATGATCTGAGTGAGGTAAATTCTCTCATATTCACCTGATGTTAGAATTGGATAAGGAGCCTTTCTCGGTAATCAAGGGACGAATGAAATTAAGGAAATACCTACGTCCATATTGATCAGATGAGTAATTTCAATCGTTCACTCCTCTTTATCAGACTTTTAAGTAACACTGAGAAACCAACACCCAGAACAATGATTCAGGGAATCTGCAAGTAGCAAAAACCTAAAATCAGATATCTAGAGCCAGCAGATGGCTAATATGTTCCATGTTTTGAATGTAAGCTGTTTGGCTCTAAATGCTAACAAGTGGGGGCCGGGGGCCACTCTCGACATGCCTAGAAGAATGGAGTATTTTTATTTATTATTATTTGGTACCTCCTTATTATTTTTATTTATCTTTTCATTTTATCGAGTTCTTAAATATCAAGTGCCCAGACTTTTATGATCAGAAAGTTGATACCTGTCGCATCTTAAACTATTTTTTTACATTTTGGAGATATGTGAAGCTAGTTTGCAGCAAGAGCAAACATAATACTAGTAAAATGTTATCGAATATGACAAATATCTGAGTTTGGTTCTTAATCCATTGCCATTTATAAGTACGAATTTGATTAAAAAAATGTTTCTTGTAAACTTTAGAGAAGCATAAAATAAAACAAATTTTAAAGAAACGGTATAAATGTAAAGTATAAAAGTAAATGAATTAGGTAATGTGTAAAATTACGGGCAAAGATCCGCACCTCAACAGTGCGTAGTTTTGCCCCCAAAATTTCACGAGTTTAGCCCCAATACAAGAAGTTGAAATGATGGATGAGCTGGGTTCCAAAGTAAACAAATGAAATCATGAAAGTAGATTAATGGATTCAGAACATTACAACCCAAAATTACATTTTGAATAGGTACTAATATTGAGAACAACTGAAATCATAGTGACGAAATATTCATCAAAATGTGTACCCAATAATAAATTGCATCAGAACCGCGAACAAATGACTTTCTCGTTTTCTTGCTTATTCATTAGTCCTGCCATTGTGAGGTTCATAGAGTCAACTGATAGCATCAATATATAATTGCTCTGTTAGACAGCTTTCTAACTTCATTCCCTCCTTTCAAAACCCACTGTGTGCTTTTGCCCTCACAAATTAAAAAAATAAAAATAAAACGCTGCGAATTACTAAGTACATAAAGGCTAATTATTTCTGAAGGTTTCATTATATCAGAAGATTTAGCCTGCAGAATGCAATTTAATATGATTTTTAGTCTTTATGTGTAGTTCAGTGATATATGGGTACATATGAAAGTAGTATGAATAGGTGTATACAGAATGGTTCGCTATATAGCCCCCCCCCCCCCCCCTTTATTTTCCCGGATTTTCTGTGTAAAAAATTCGGACACACGCTATTCTTCACAAATTTTAGCGTAGATCTGAGAAAAAAATAGAATAAAATGAAATAAAAATTACGAAGATATTTCAAATTTGCGCAAATTGACGTCAACTCCGTTTTTTTTTAATGGGAACTTGACTTTTTGTATTTCAAATTCGAATTCTACGGGGAATTCCATGAAGAAATGGCCCATCACTCGATTTTTTTAGTGCGCGCAAACGGACACGATTCCGCTCTAAATGTGCCATTATTGTGAAACACTGAGTTTTTGAAGTTATTCAATTGCCACAGGTAAATACATGATTTTGGGGTATTTTTTCGTGTTGAACTATGTATTGTAATGATGCTCCTTTATTGATGGTTGCAACACCGACTTGGGAGAAACCAAAAAGTCATAGATGACAACCAGCAATTGAATATTTTTAAAAACTCATTAGTACCTATTTCAAATTATGGAACTTTTAGAGCGGAATTGCGCCCGTTGATGTGCACTAAAAAAACCGGGTGATGAGTCATTTCTCCATGAAATTTCACATGTAATTCGAATCTGCAATAAAACAAATGGGGGTTCACGATAAAAAAATGAAGTTGATATCAACTGGCACGTTCGGGAAAATGCGCAATGCGTAATTTTGTCATTTGGAAATTTGTAATAAAATTTGTGAAGAATAGCGTTTGTTCGAATTTTTTTATTCCGACAAATAGAGAAAATAAGGGGTGGGGGGGGGGGGGCTATGTCGTGGACCACTCTATATACCCATAATCAGCTATCACAAGTGCATCTAGACAGTGTTGCAACTAGAACGCCGAATAAGATCGAATTATTTATTATCATTTCTAAAATTCTAAAACATCATTTCTGTCCGTCATTTGTACTACGCATATAAAGTTCTAAATAAATTAGGCAGGTAGTCCTGATCCAAATTTTTCGAGGATACACGTAAGTAAACCGGTTGCTGGAGGGAGATGAGTGTGTGAAATAAGGTCATCTCAATTTCTCTTCGGATTATTGTAAGGGAGGTCCTCAGGAGTAGGAAAGTGTTTCATACCACCAGGAAAAGTGGAGCCTAATGGTAGGAAGGGGGTGGGAGTTCCGCAACTGGCACTCTATCTTTGATAGTGGCTAACTGTTGAACGAATCATTGCACATCATCGGTTTTGATCTTGAATTGTTTGTATTTTAAGTCTTTGGCCAGAAAATGTGAACTTGTGAGAAAATTCTAAGGGGTGACCCGTACCATAAATTCTACCACGAAAGAGGTGCGGGAGGTCAAGAAAACATATTTCTTTATCAATTTAATGTTTAAATAATCATCATTATTATTAATGAATAGAAATTATAAACAAATTGGTAAGTAAAAGCATGCATTAAGGGGAAGTCCCTATGAATGGATTGTATGTAATTTTGGTGAGAATTAAAATAAGAGAAAAACAAAAGTATCATGGTTTCCCAGAATCCCCCCCGTCACATCATTTCACCCCTTCACTGACGGTAAATTTGAAGTTTCTGAGGTTGCATAACTGGACTAAAATTTGGATCAAACAAACCAAACAAACAATAAAAACAGTCACGAAAAGTCTGATGAATACAATAAAAATATCACCATTTATCGTTATCACCCCTCCATTCACCCCCTTCCATCGCTAAATTTAAAAATTCTGTTACATATTCCACAACTAGACCAAAAAAATAATCACGAAAATTGGACGAGAATATTTAAAACATCATGATTCATCAGTATTACCCCCTCCATTCACCCCCTTCCATCATGAAATTTTAAACTCTTGTTAAATTTTCTATAATTAGACCAAATTCAAAGTTGAAAAAAAAAATCACAAAAATCGGACAAGAATAGTGAAAACAACATGGTTTATCAATATTAGCCCCGCCATTCAACCCCTCTCTTGATGAAATTTGAAAATCCTGACAAACTTTAATGAACTTAGCCGAATTCATAATGAAGCGAAATAAGAATCACAAAAATCGGTTAAGAATTGAAACCACGCTTTTTCGACTTTACTCCCTCTATTCCCCCTCTTTCATCTGGAAATTCATAGTATCCGAGATTTGCTGCACAAGAAAACTAAAATTGGGATCGAACAAAGAATCTCGAAAATCGGTTGAGAATCGTGATCTGGGCAGCATCGACAAAATTTGTGTCCAAACACTTATGGTTTTTTCACAGATTCGGTCTTAAGCCTCGTTTACACTTGCAGACTGTGTATGCAGACGATCGGACGACGGTCAGCAGACTGTCGGTCGACTGTCTGCAGACAGTCGGCCGATTGTCTGCAGACACAGTTTTTGTTTCAAGTTTCCGACTTGTTTTGCGTTCACACTAGAAAGCCAGTTTTGACGACATGGTGACCGAAGAGGACGTGGTTTTAGCCTCTGCGTGCTTCATCGTCCTTAATAATGTGGCTGATTTACTGAGGAAGAGGCGATGGTGGACTCGCAAGTTTCTTGAAGAAAGTTCCTATTATGGCCACAATTTATTAAGTGACCTCCGATTAGAAGATCGTGCAGGTTTCCTGTAACGCGTCACGTTTTTTGTTACGATTTTTGTACTCTGCACTAGTAACATCCCACAACAATGGACGGGAATGAAATTGCTCAATTAGTTTCATTGTTTCCTCTTGATTCCACGTAGTCATTTTAACTAATAAAAACGAAAATCCAATAAAAACTAAACAATAGTGCAAATCCACTAAACAGTGATGCGCACGATGTGAATCCTGGCTGTGAACTGAATGAAAACACTTGTACCTGTCTCCGTGTTTCCCCTTCATTTGGGAAACAGAAAACAGCGTTTTTTGTCTCCAGAAACACACATATTTGTCGGCTGACTGTTGGCGGACAGTCGGCATACAGTCGGCAGACAGTCAGCAGACTAGCTGAAGACATCGCCGGATACAATAGAAAACACCAGAGAGACAGTCGGCCGACAATGTTTCCGGAGACAAGTCTCCAAGTGTGGACGGGGTTTTAGAATGGTCCGAAACGGATTTGTATGTGGTTATATTGTTTCTCATGCTTGGGTTGTCCCTCACCCCTCTGGATCAATTCCAATAGGCGTCCCTCTTATTAACGAAGCCTTGCATATAAGACATAGCTTCTGAGGGACGTCCTAAAAAAGAGTACCTAAACAAAATAGGTACTGAAATAAAATAAGCCTACATTTAGAGGACTGTTGGAGGACTATTTCTTTCAAAAGACTAGTATAGGGTTTTAAACAGAATTTGAATATTTTGAACTAGACGATTAATAACGTTAATAGTAAATTACTACTAATAATATCTCGCACACACACAAAATGACACCTGGAAAAGTGGTGCCTAGTAAGGGAGGGGGTGGGAGTTCCGCATCTGGCGCTTTATCGTTGATCGTTGCTAATATTGTTGAACAGTTCATGGCACAGCATATTCAATTATTTTCGTAAAACCCTAGACACAGAGCCTTTTAGAAGAAAATGTTTATATCTTGAAAATAGTGTTCTCCTAGGTATTTAAAAGGTAGGTAATCACAAATAGATAGAATCTCACCTTCCACAAATTGACCACAAAAAGTTCTCCCCGACCTTTTCCTGAAAATAGCTATTTCAATTTTTTGTGTCTTCGAACTGAACGTTGGAAAGTGCGGTAAATTTCCAATATCCTTAGTGCCAAATAAATTTTGCTTCCTCACTACCGAAGGTACGGAAGCATTGTGTTCGTAACTTTTGTCCCCCAAAACCAAAAGTTCCAATTGCTTTTCGCGTTTCAAAGCTTGCTGATCAATTTTGGTTCTGTGTCTGTCTGTCTGTCTTGCCTTGTCTGGCAAGGTGCGTAACACGCACCGCTAATGCGCATAATACACATGAAAACTAATATCGATTGACACATGCAAAACTCCAAGTCTAATGGAACGACTTTTTAATGGGTTTTTTAATGACATACCTACTCAAGAAATAACTCTTTTTTCTACATGGCTTCATTCGTCATCAGCGAAAAAAAGAAAAAAATTCATGTGAGAATGGAAGTTTTATTATTTTCCCCCCAAAAGTGACCATTGTACTCCACGTGTGGCGAATGGAGGGATTTTTGAAACAATATATTTCTTCGTATTCTAAGCCTATTTCTAAGTAAACCAACAAATAATGTTGTGGAGTGTTACATTTTCTTTTTCTTGGTCCACTCAAAATAATAAACGAAAATGCAATAAAAGTTGTGGAGATCATAAACACAGTAATGAGCAAAACCAATGTCCGCCTATACCTAGAGCGCCAAATGACAAAAAAGTGATCGAAAACAGATGAGAAAGGTGACAAAAATAATGATATATAAAAAAAATGAAATTGCCCTTACCAGTGATGAATTGGACAATGATAACACCAAGAGGGAAGCTGCTAATGCTCTGTTAATGCATGGGCTACCAGTTCCACAGCTTTTTATTGCTTATTTATCTTGAACGAGGTTATTGTAACCCGACACCATTGAGAGCTCTGATTTCAGTTGTAAACGTTGATTATAAATTGTTGAAACAGGACCTATGTGTACCATAACCGAGGTAGGTATTATAAATATTGGAAGAATCGGCAATTTTTCCATTGGACAACGTTTGGATGCGGAATTTCAAGTTTGCAGTTGCATAAAACCGTGATATGGAATTCAATGGAATCCTCTAGAGATCGTTGCCAACAAACATCCAAATTTAAGCAGAGCAGAGAAAAAGTTTGTGAGTTATAAAGACAGAAGGGTATGTGTCAACTCGTTGGTAAACCATAAATCTCAGCCACCGGTTGTTTAATGTTTAAACAAGAAAGATCTGAACAGAGTTTTTCAGTGTAGTACATGTACCATAAATGCAATTGTGGGATATCAGCAAAAATAATTCGAAACAAACAATCTTACAATTGGTCGTAGTTACTTTATATATGCTGGAAAACTATCCTGATGGTTGCCTATTCTCTATTCAACATATTGAAACAGATGCATTCTGAGTCGCTGGTTCAAGAAACCCTTTGAATGCGACGAGAAAGCGGCCAAACGTATTTGGGAGCATGTCTTTTTGAATATTCGACATTGGAAGCTACGGTTTGTGTGAGCAACAGTTGGCCTTCCCTGGAGCAGCTGCCCAGATTTTGAGGTTCCAAACAAAAAAAGGATCCGATGCTCTTCCTTGGAGCACCGGGACCAGCTGCCGTTCCCCCTCTTCCTCACCTTCTCATCCAGTGTCTTAAGAAGCACCTGGCTTGAGGTAACACGTGCCTTCCATCTGCTTCCAGAGCGTCTCACTTCAGCTGTAATCACAGTTTCCTGGGTTAGACTCAAAAATCCACAACCCACGTCCGTGCACGAAGTGATCACTACCATAGTTGATTGCAAACCAGTTTAGAGTTGTTTCCATAATCCTACGGTGCGTCCTATTCAAGAACTGGTGTATATCTATATCCTATATATACCTATATAAATATGTTGTACCTTATCCCCAAAAACATCCATTCGCCGAAAAGTACGCTCAAACGTCTAGGGCTGGGCATTTGCATTCGCTCAATCGCCGAAATAAAGTCAGAGATGGTGTGGGAAAAAATCGTGTTGGTTCACCTGCTTCGAGTTCTGAGTACCTAAATATTTTAAATGTTTGATGCCCGAAGAAATGCACAGCCTTTCACATCAGCAATTCAGTATAAATAATTCCATTCTTACTTAAACAGCTGTACCATTCACTACCCGGGAGTCATTTTTGTCTACCATTCACGCCAGCTTTCCATTCCCCGAGTCAGAAAACTATCTCGATTCACACCCAAGCCAAAATTCATATCCCCAAAAACCAAATTTAACAGGGTCCGTTCACTCCCAGTTTAGCCGAAACCCGTAAATATGAGCAACGTTAGTCCCCCAAACATTGAGGGTTCCTTTCATGGTCCAGCAGTTTCGACGCGTCGTCTTGGAAAGTGAAGTTTTGATGTCGAAAAATATAAACAATTCTATCGGCTGCTTAGCGAAACATCTTATCAATAAGACAACAATTTTCGTTCTCATTATTCAGATCTATTGACGTGTGAAGAAAGTTGTTCAAATTCTCGAGTTTCTAGTTCAAAGATTGAAAGGTTTTACAATAGATTTTACAATTTTATTACTTTAAAATAACTATACATTAATTTTAGATTACTCCATAATAATTTCATCACGATAGCATTATTCTTAGCTGATGCGCTTGTGCTAATGTGAAATCCTTTCAACAAGCATAACTTTTAGAGTTGAGACATAACGATTTGATTACTTTATATGAGTTTTATCACGATCTATCATCAGTAACTACTGCGCATGCGCGAAATTCAAATCCTTGTAACGAGCATGACATTTATAGTTTCCTTCGATTTCTATATTTTTTTGTCGGTTTAGATAGAAGATGGTCCCCAATGAATGACTATGTCACTGAGTGACTATATCACTTCTTAATCACTGGTGGTTCTCAAGCATGTGCAAACGTAACATCAAGACTTTGTGAAGTCTTGTTATAATTTGAATTGTTCAAATAAAGAAATGTTGGGAACGCAACATTTACCGAGCATCATTTTCGAAATTGCCTGATTGAAGGTTTAGCTCAAACTCAAAAGGAACCTCTTTGGAATATTCAAAGATTATTTGGAACATTTCAATGATCCATACATTTACTGTTACGGAAACGTGGAAGCTGTGTGTCACACCCAACATGGCAAACCCTTCTTCTTCTTTCCTTTGTAACTAATCCAGTCAATTTTAATGCCAAAATACTTTACTGTATCAGCTTGCGGAGTTTCGTTTGAATGTAGTACAACATCCAAGGATGAGATTATTCAATTAAAGAAATGATGTGTAAAGATTTCCATCAATTAAGCTTCATTCACAACCAACTGGTTTATTTAGAAACCTTTTAGTCGATGTAGGTAGTTTGCGGGTTTCAGCTTCTTTGTCATCTAACTGTGTCATCTGCAAATGTGACAGCGGTTGTATTTTCTTCTACGGGTAAGTCTCGTGAGTACAACGGATAAAGTACTGGCCCTGAGACACTGCAGTTTGTACAAGGTCTCTCGTGCAAAACCTAGTCAGAAGACTAAGCTACACCCAAGAAAATGCTGGCTCATTTTCTTTTACCTTCTAAGCTTTTCTATAATGTTAATGGTTTGGTAGACTTGCTCTGTTGTAGACGGTCGTTCTCGGAACCCGACTCGGTAATTTGGAATAAAATGTATATCCTCTATTGTTGGTTTAGTTCATTTAATGAGCCCCTTTTCGAACACATTTGACATGACAGGAAAGAAGGATATTGGTCGGTAGGGATCTTTTCGTTTTGCGACTTTTCTGGTTTGGGGATCTTAATAACCTCTACAATTTTCCATTGGGAGGTTACATGTTTCAACATAACCGCAGAATTGATAATATGAAATGAGTTGATCAATGCCTCTTTGAGAAGCTCTTTCACTTTACGACCAATTATCAGGTCGTAACTGGGAGCCTTTTTCGCATTGATAGTGCTTTATATTCCAAATTTGAGTACCTACTACTAAATATTGGTCTTTTTCGTGATTACTTCTGGACCATGTCCCGTCATCCTTCTCGAAGGTGATAGAGGCTCAGGCCTTTTTAATGTTTTTATTAATGTTCATAGTTATTTAGTTATGCAAGAGTCAGAGAAATCTGTTGCACTAAATGATATAGATTCTCATTTTTCGCCCCACAGGCATGGCAAAGCGTATTTACTGCCCCAACTAGACGGCATGAAAATATCGGTCGTCTCGGGACCCAATGCCCCCTGAAGTCCGTTCCATCCACTGGGAGGAAATGGGGAATTCATTGCATTTGGAGTTTTTAACCATCCACTGAATCATGCAGTACAACAGAAAACTGAGCAGACGAGCTGGATTTCGGAGCTGTTGGAGTTGTTTGGAGTGCATTTGGACTAGCAGACACTGGCGCTCCAAAATATTTTTGAATTGCTGAATATAATTTTGATCAAGTATTTTATTAGTCATAAAATTGTTAGTTAACAATTTTTTCGCACAATGTGTTCAAATTTCCAAACAATGTAACAAAATCCAACTTGACAATTAACGAAAATTCGCTCATACGGTCATGCTGCATGACTGGACCATTTATTATGTTTATAGTGGTAATGTTGATTTCTATGGTTCTCGTCTTAATGAATATAATGAATTTATCGATAAACCTTTGATAGTTACTTGGGGGATAAAGTGTCCTAATTCTTGTAGGGGCTAACTGCCCTCGGAGGTAAAGTGAGCATTTTGTGAAGGGGGGTAAACTCTAGAAAATTTTCCGACACTGGGGTAAAGAGGCAACCTCCCGTAAAATTAGGATTGAAATAATAGAAAATCGAAATCTCGAAAACTTTCAAAACGATAATGTTCATTTCGTTGGATTTAGATAGAACGTAGATTAGTGAATCGAATGAGACCATGAGAGCATTGTACGACCAACGTTCGGGCCTAAGAAGGATTTGATTGTTGGAAGACAGAAATCTCGCAATTATTTACTAAATCCTCAAAGTACTGGTAGCAAATATAAATACCACAAAACCAAAGATTGTTCAGAATGGTAAATGAAAAATGCGATAGGAGATTTTGTTTTTGGAGACAAATTATTTTTCTCAACCACCGAAATTGAAAACATGTTACCTCTAAATTATTACTCATCAATGATACCATTAATTCATCAATTAAGTGAGGTTATACTTAAAAACTAAAAAAAGGACTTAGCTCCGGATCTCACTAATTTAATCTAGGAAGCTTTAGACTTAAAAATTCGTTTCTAGATGTCCCAAGAGGACTCCATTTCAAATTCCATCTTCATAGTTTGAATACCAAAGAAATTTGAAACATGGTTACTTTAGTCTCGAATAGCAAAGAACTTAGTTCGCTCAGCTGATCTGGGGGGCTCTAGACTTATTGATTGTTTTCTAGACGTCTCAAGGGTTCTCCATTTCTAATTTCAGCTTCATAGGTCGAATAGCAAAGAAATTAGATGTTTCACTACTTTAGTACCATTTTTTCGAGACAATATCTTGTAACATTGGAGAGTTTTTGTACTCCTCGTATTCATTTTCTCGTATACGAAAATGGCCTTTCCGAAACGAGAAGAGGTTTTCGTAACGTGGAAACGCTTTTCGGAACGGGAAGAGTCAGCTTTACTCGTGCTCAGCTTTTTCGGAATCGTAATTACGAGACGTCAACATGACTTTTCTCTAGAATTACACTCCAGAATAACAGCAACTTTCATGCAGTTGGCTTGGACTCACACACACACACACACACCCGACAAAATCGCCTGACTTTTCCCCGTGCCGTCTTTTGTTGTTGATTTAACCTTTGTATTTGTCTTTATTTTGTGTTTTTTCCCGGCACCTCAACCAGAAGGGTCATTAGCGGCATTTTGTTCTTGCTTTCGACGTTTTATCGAAGATTTCAGCTTTTTCATTCTCAATATTTCGTTTCAAGGTTCATTTTACACGTTTTAAAGATCCGCGTTCTTCACGGCTGAATCTTTTTTAAATGATGTAGAGGTGAGTTGTCGTTGTTTCCTACTTCATTTTATATTTTGCAAATTGTCTACTGTGACTATTGATTCACTACAAGAGTCACGTTGACGTCTCTATAAGAGTTCTCTTTCTCTCGGGCTTATGAAAACGCTACGAGAAATCAATGCGAAAAGGTTAGCATTCATCGTGCTCGCTCTAACAGCTTGATTTCGTGTTTACAAGAAATACCAATACGAGAAATACAAAACTTCTCCATTTTTCACTTTTAGGTCCCGGTAAAAGAGCATTCCAATTTACTGGAGATGGGAACTGTATCTGATTACTCTATTGGATTCCTGACATTTTTCTTAGAAGTGAATTCTATTGTAAAGGGTGGAAGTCCCTTAAACAACGCCGCACATGACTTTGCGAGTGTCGAACAATATCTGAAGTGATGGGCTCAACAATACGATGCGACGAGCTGCTGGGTGGGAGGCTGAAGGATCCCGGAGCGATTTAAACGATCTCCCTCAGCAACAGCCACGGTCCACTTGGCGCACATCTGTCGTTGACGTCATGCGGTCCCATTGTGAGCCCTTCGACCCCGCACTCGCCGCGGCTACACTTCTAAAGTGGCCACAACGGGGGCGGCCGTGGACTGACGCGAGGGAGGATAGTTTTGATGAATGGCGCGAAGTATGAAACACTCTCTTCCTCCCTTTTGCGGGCGTATCCCAGAAAGTCGCGCGTTTCAGCTGAACTCTCTGACGAGAAAATGGAAAACAAGGGAAAAAAGACGACGTCGTATTTTCGTCAAGGGCAACTTTAAAAGCGTTTATAGTGCGTAAAGTCGATTCTGTGGGGCGAAAACTATGGAAAATGTATCAAAACACAAACGGTGGGTACTGCTTTCGTACAAGTACGCAACCACAAGGGACATTTTATGTCTTTGCGCCCCCTCCCGCACCCACACCACGTACCTCGTACTTTATTTATTTATTTATTTTTTTTTTAATCTTTTGTTTTAAAATAATAAATGAGAAACACGAAATTACAATACAAATGTTAATTTATTTACATATATACATACATCATTCTATACATTTATCATTATTATCAGAGTTTGTAATGCTAAGTAGAGGCCGATGATGTGAAAAGTATGACGTGTAAGCTAAGGTTTGTATATTTGACACGTTACGGGTAAAGACACCATCGGCGCATGTCATATTTCGCGTTGTTGAGACGACCGCATCATACCGCAGCTTGTCGACCACGCACTCCGCAGTGGTTAACGTAATATGGTTAGGTAAATCGAGAGCTATCCAACGAGTGGTGAACGATTTTTGTACGATGATAACTGGCGAAGTTAAAGTTCCGTAGCAACGAATCGGTTGTACGTGAAAATCATTAGAAATTTTTCATAACGCTTTCTTCGTCACACCGTAACGTCACACTTTTTGAGTTATGTGCCATAGTAAAGACATAAAATGTCAAAATCCGTCCGTTCCAAAATACATGTTTGCCACCTAGGAAGCCGATTTGCGATACTTGTATGCACAAGTTAGTTATTTGTGGTAGAGTGCCCCACATTTGATGAAATTGTCAGTGAATGTGTGGGTTAGGTTGTAGATGGTCCCGTACTTATTTCATTGTTCTCAACTCATTAGTTCATTATGCGCATGCGCAAATGTAAATTACATTGATTATAATTTTTTCGTTTCTTAATTGACCAATTACCTTGTTTTTACTGTTCTCCACTATGGAATTTTTCAAGATCATTTAAAACTTTTCAATGATTTTTACATTCATGATACGTAAACGAGGAGGATACGTGCCACACCCAACGACCCAACTTGGCAGATTTATTTTATTCATTTATTTAAATGATTTAAGCGGCTCCTCAAGCAGAAGGTTTATTAGCGGCATTGAACAAGGTGTCCAAAGAGACACTGACACTATAAGTGGCACCATAAAAAAAATGGAAAATGGGAAAAAGATCCGATCGTTCCAAAACACATGTTTGCCACCTAGGAAGCCGATAAGCGATACTTGTATGCACAAGTTAGTTATTTGTGGTAGAGTGCCCCACTTTTGATGAAATTGTCAGTGAATGTGTGTGTTAAGTTGTAGATGGTCCCGTACTTATTTCCTTGTTCTCAACTCATTAGTTCATTATGCGCATGCGCAAACGTAAATTACATTGATTATAATTTTTATCATTTAATAATGATTAACAGGACGTTTCCATTTGTTTTCGTCTCGTCACGAGCGTCACGTCACGGTGGGGTTTTCTATTGATTTTCACGTACAACCAATGCGTTACTAGGGAAGTGTAACTCCCTTAGTTTTCATAGCAGGAAAATCGTTAGCCACTTTTTGGAATGCTCTCATTTTATCACAGCATCTCATAATCCCTAAGCCTTTGAAGTGTCAAGGAAAGATGATATATTACGCTCAATTATAAACTAATATTGCTAAGTAACCATAATGAACAAATAATGTGTAAAATTAATCATTATTAAATGATCTGACTGTAGAACCGTAGGTCTACCGTCCGTTTTTTTTTCGTTGCTTAATTGACCAATTATCTTGATTTACTGTTTTCCACAATGGAATTTTTCAAGATCAGTTAAAACTTTTCAATGATTTTTACATTCATGATACGTAAACGAGGAGAATTCGTGCCGCACCCAACGACCCAACTTGGCAGACTTTTTTATTTAGTTGTTTAAATTATTCAAGCGACTCCTCAAGCAGAAGGTTTATTAGCGGCATTGAACAAGGTGTCCACAGGGTCACTATAAGTGGTGGTTATGTCATTCATAGGGAAATCATTACCTTACGAAAAACTCCTTATTATCAGATATTATTTACCCAAGCTCTAACGCCGTCAAATATGCGTAAGAATATCATGCAGATACATCAAACGTACGATGATGAGGCTAAGTAACTATACCCAAGAATTGTGAACCGGTTCCTTTTGAACCGACCTGTTAGCAAGTATGATCCCTAAATCAGATTATTTGACGAACATTTAAGCTCTAAGCTCCCCCCCCCCCCCCCCCCCCCCCCAATCGAGGCAAAGCAAAAGCGCTTCCTCGCACCCCTCCTCGGAGCCTCATCGTTGTTTGTGATCAAACAAGAGTGAACGTGAAATTATCCCTTCCAGAATTTCGGAACTGAGGAGTTTAAGGGTGTATCATACTATTATGGCAAATGGCGGGAACGGAAAATACAACCGCGGCCGATTGCTGGCTGGCAATGTTTCTCCTTCAATTGTAGACAGTGACGAATAACACATAAATAACCGCAACCACGGTCGCAGAATCGACGGACCATGGTTTTTTGGATTAAAAAGGGGACCGACTGTTGGTACCTACTTCTAGTCGAAATACGAGACGAAGATACCCTCATTCCCATAATACACAGAGAGCGCCAGTCCGGATCTGTCATACGTTCTGACCACATTGTGACGGATGAGCGGCCTGAAGGAGCTTCAAACATCAAACCGTGAACAATCAGCAAAATTATGTGGATCCGTCCATGAGGGCGCTCATTCAGTCCATCCAGCGTTCTTGGCTGGATACCAAAAATAAAACTTTAAATCCAATGTGAGGCACAGCACTTTGCAAAACATTCGAGAAGTTTACCGGGCATAATTAGCGAATTTTTTAAGAAAATTAAGCTATTGCTCTCGCCTCAAAATTTGTAGAATGTGAATTTTTGAAAAAATTTTATGCAGAAATCCGTTTCAGGCTATTCTGAATCATATTCTGAAGTTTAACGCATTTTTTTATATATGTATGTATGTATGTATGCATGTATGTATGTATGTATGTATGTATGTGTCATTCCAGACGATAACTGACCGTAGAATTGTGCTATAAACTTCAAACAAATTTTAAAATGTTAAGGACACAAAACGAAAGTTCAAGTTCGTTGGCCAGCATGATCGGATTACATCTTCAGGTTGAAATTTTCAGAAATGTAGTCAAAAATTTCAAAATAGCCTGTTTTTTGCGATTTGTTGTGCGAAATAACTTTTTCAGCATACTAACATGTGGTATATTCGGAATCAGCGTAAAATTTCCTATAAGAATATGTATCAAGTTTTCAAAAATTTCAAAGTTGAAAAATCAGTCTAAAATCGAAATAACGCCGTTCGCTAGTTGTAAAAATCGGTAATATTTGCATGAAACATTGTCCAAATTCAGATTGAACTACTCTTATGGAAGTATCCCTGTATAACCAATCCTAGAACCATGCTGTTTAAAACGTAGGTAGTAAGTGCTTTCTAAAAAAAAAAAAAAAAAAAAATGTACTTAATCACAACTGATGAGTTTACTCTGTGAAATATTCCGTCCTCCGATTCTCTCGGTCGCTCTCTTTAATGTTTTACGCTCAACTGTTTTGGACTCGATGTAGCTTAAATACTGACTGTGGCTTAGTATTAGTAGTATCCGAATACCAATCCTGGCTCACCGACTTCAATCTCTGTTGAAAATTGCTTTTCTGTTAAACCTCTGATAAAAATGATTCCGACTTGAATCCTGTTAAAAATGATTTCGACTTCAATCTCTGTTAAAACTACTTTTGTGCTAAACCCTGTTAAACCCCTGATAAAATTTTTTACCACAAAACATCAAAGCACCTTTTTTAACACAAAACATCAGAACCAGTGACTTTTTTCGGTTTAGCGACTTGAATCTCTGTTAAAACTTTTTTATCATAAAACATCAGAGGCATTGACTTTTTTTTAAATATTTTTTATCAGAAACTCTAGTGAACTCTAAAAAAGCTTTAACAATTTAGGGGTCGATATTTTCAAAATTTATCTCTCTCTGATGTTTTCACTAGAAAAAAATAAAATGACGTCACGCTAAAAAAATATTTTTTGAATCTAGAGACCCAACTTTAAGTATCCAATTCAGATGTTGGGTAAGTTAAAAGGATAAATAGTATCCATACAAGAATAGGCAAAAGAAAAAGTGGGTGGATAAAAAAAATGAGGGGGATAGTTAAAAGAATATATTCTATAATAAAAATAAAAGATGGATAACAAAATTGTATTACCAACTGAAATTTACATGGAGATTCGAGACAAGATCACAGATGCTTATGACTATTTCATTTTTTGCAAAGCTATGAATATTCCAGCAAATAAAGAGAAATGTATATTCTTAAATGTAAATCCACAAACCTTCATATTAAATTTTGATTCGATCAAACATAAACAGTTTATTAGAGATTTTGTTGAAGAGTCTGGTTATTTTATACCTTGGGATGAGATTTCTAGACATCAAAAACTATCTGATGAATTCATCAGAGAATTTCAAGACAAAGTAAATTGGTATGAGATTTCTAGACATCAAAAACTATCTGATGAATTCATCAGAGAATTTCAAGACAAAGTAAATTGGTATGAGATTTCTAGACAGCAAAAACTATCTGATGAATTCATCAGAGAAATGCAAGATAGAGTATATTGGGATGAGATTTCAATTCACCAAACACTATCTGATGAATTCATCAGAGAAATGCAAGATAGAGTAGATTGGAGATTGATTTCAATTAGCCAAACACTATCTGAAGAATTTATCAGAGAAATGCAAGATAGAGTAGATTGGGATGAGATTTCAATTAACCAATCACTATCTGAGAATTTCATTCGAGAGTTTCAAGATAGAGTAGAATGGCATTGGATTTCTAGAGAGCAAAAACTCTCTGAGAATTTCATTCGAGAGTTTCAAGATAGAGTAGATTGGATTTTGATTTCTGTAGAGCAAACACTATCCGAAGACCTTATCAGAGAAATGCAAGATAGAGTAGAATGGGATGAGATTTCATTTAGTCAAACACTATCCGAAGACTTCATCAGAGAGTTTCAAGATAGAGTAGATTGGGATGATATTTCATTTAGTCAAACACTATCTGAAGACTTCATCAGAGAGTTTCAAGATAAAGTAGACTGGCGATGGATTTCATTTAAACAAACACTATCCGAAGACTTCATCAGAGAGTTTCAAGATAGAGTAGTTTGGAATTCGATTTCATTTAAACAAACACTATCCGAAGACTTCATCAGAGAGTTTCAAGATAGAGTAGACTGGTATTGGATTTCTAGACATCAAAAACTCTCTGATGAATTCATCCAAGAGTTTCAAGATAGAGTAGTTTAATATTGTTCGTTTTAATGGAGATTCTCCATTAAAACATATTGAGATACAACGAAGTGAGCTTCTAATAAAGTGATTTTAAAATTTCGTGAGTTGTAATTCCTCGGGATAAAAAGTTCCTTGGATTTCCTCTCCGTTTAAATCTCTTATTCTGTAAGTAACTGGAGTCGTTTTTAAAACCTCAGTTATTTCAAAAATTTCTTTCGTCCAATTTGCCTCGTATTTATTTGCAAAAGTTTTCTTCGATTTCGTAATTCTTACACGATTTCCAATTTTAAATTTCTTTTTTCCATTTTTTCCACTCTTTTTAAATAAATTTCTTAGGATTTCACTTTCATTTTTCGCATCAACTTGAGCAGGTGTCATCCCAATAGAACGATGAATATCTTGTTTGTTGTACTCATTAACTAATTCCTGTAGAATATCGATCCAATTTTTATTTCCATTCACCTCGAAACGAATTTTCATTTTCTGATTCAAAGTTCTGTTAAATCTTTCTATAATTGCGGATTTTTCTAAACTTTCCGTGTGATACATTTTTATGTTATACTCGTCTAAAAGTTCTTTGAAAAGTCTATTTTCAAATTCTAAACCTTTGTCCGTGTGAAGGAGTTTAGGGGTAGAATGGTTATGAAATTTCACATTTTCCAAAACGTCTTTGAAAGCTTTTGAAACTGCTATTCCGTTTTTCTTTTTCAATGGAATTGACCAAACGTACTTTGAAAAAGTATCAATGATATTCAACATGTAACCGAACCCCTTGTTTTCATTCTCGTATTGTTTCATTATAATCAAGTCCGCAGCCCAAAGATCATCTTTTCCATGAGTAACAATTTTTCTTTTCTGAAATCTTTTTCTAACGGGTTTATGTAACTCTTTCGCAAATTCTAACTTTTCGTTTTCAGGTAAATTTATAACTTCAGTTTCAGGAATTACGTTAGTTTCCTCATTCGGATTTTTTATAAATTTACTTTTGTTAGTCTCACATTTAACACATTTAGCTGAAATTCTCCACCTTCCGTTTGCAGTTTGTACAATTTCCGCGTTTATATTTTTTGTTCTTTTCTTACACTTATGACAATAAATTTCATCCTCCATGTTTTATTTAAGTCTAATACGATTTTTTTTTAATGGAGATCACTCCATTAAAAATATATAGCTTATAAAATAATTATAAAATTTCCCGTTTAATCATATTTTTAGTCGGGTCGTACACAAAATTCGATCCACTTACAATAATAGCGTAACACGTAGTACCTACTGCGCTACTTGTTGCTGCTGTTACAAATGTATTGAAATCAACATTGAGCATCAAATTATTGCTTTTACCACTAGATAGACTCTGAGGTTGATCAGACAAATCGATGCTAAAAATTGGATATTCTTTTTTGAAAAAATGAGGCATGATGTATGGAATAGATTGTTTAGAACTTATAGTCTTTTTGAACTCTAAAAATGCATCGTAAGCCAAACCATATCTATTTTTATTGAAATCTAAATCCTGCGTTTCCTCAGGATACCTTCTACCTCCTAATTCAAGCCAATAATTTTTCACATCTTTATGATGGAATTCAGAATTGTTTTTTGTCTGATCGTCCAAAACATCAGTTTGAAATACCACAAAGCACCATAATGGGTTATTAACGTTTCTGTAAACGCTAGATAAATCGAACTGTAACGAGTTTCCAGTAACGTTCCTAACTATGCATTGCCAACTTTTAAATTGGAGTTTATACGGAATGTTTCTCAAATCTGTGATCAAATTAACTTTTGCTTCATCCATGTATTCAATCACCGGAACTCTCAAAACGAAAGACTTAATTTCTACAACACCTTCATTAGGAATAGGAGATTCTCTATCTTTTTTCCATCTAAAAATAATATTATTATCGCTGTTTCTCACAAAAGTTATTTCAAAACCTCCCTTGAAAATTGGAACTGTTAAATCTTTGAAAAAACCCAAACCTAAGTCACCAAGGTAACCAACAGCATTGAAATTCCCTCCTCCGATAACTATTGAGTTGAATCCTGAATTCATACCTTGTCCGTTATAATCTTTTGGACATTCTTGAGTAGCAAAACCTTCCACCAAGCCACAAATGCCCGGATTTTCAATTTCATCTACTATCACATTGTGTTTTTTCACTTCTATACTCGAAAACATATGACCTACGAAATTATCTACCAACTTAACAGTATCTAAACCTGAATACTCCTTGGTTGGATCTTTTGACTTTAGAACTCCCTCCACGTTATATTGTATATCTTTAGACAGAAAATCGTCGCTTAAATCTATTTTGAAAATTGTTCTTTTATTCTCTGCATTTAAATTCTGAGTTGAAGTTGGATTAATGGTACGAAATTGCTTTCGCACAATAAAGTCTTGATATTTATCAAATACCTTTTTAGTTTGATGCATACTTTATTATAGTAAATATAATTTTTTTTTAGACCCGGTAATTTACCGGGTCTAAAAGTTTTAAAAATTTCTTTTAACGTGAACAGTATAATTTTTATTTACTATGAAAAAATTAATTACTTTTCAGCAACAAGTAAGCTTTAATATCGTTGAATCGAATGGGTTCGTTATTTCCCGTGGTCGTTGACAATTTTATCATATTTATTTCTTTCAGTCCTTTTCTTAGTGGAATGAAAACTACTTTCTTTGGTTTTTCCGTGTAAATAGTATTAGGTGACAGTGGTTTCTCTATGAAAGAAACGTGTAATAACTCATGTTCATCGTGCGAAAGTGGGTGTTTCTCGTGATTAGTAAAGCTGTATTCCGTAATGTTGCAATGCCATTCGATTATTTTGCTCGAAAATACGAGTTGAGTAGCATTGTTATTTGACACGTAGTTGGTGTTCTTTTTGAATGAATTATCGGAACAAGTTCTCAATTGGAATATGTCACAAAAGTTACCTTCATTTATAATTTTCATATCCATGGGGAAGTTAGCTGCAATTCTGTAACTATCGTCAGTTAGGTGTTCGAGATTGAATTTCAAATTATTCGGATTAACTTTCTGTATATCTTTCTGTATATCTTTCATTCTTTTTGTGTAGCTTTTTGTATTTCTACCGTCTGGTTTTCGGGATTTTTCAAAGTATCTACTTTCGCTAACAAAATATTATGGAAACTAGTCAAATGACTAATCAACTCGGCTTTGAACGAACTCATTGTGAATTCGCCATTAAGTTCATGCACATAATCGTAAGTTTCATCGGAGAAAGGAAATATGAATGAAAACTTGAAGTTTTTTATCTCAAACGTTTTCCTAGTTGTAAACATCAATGCTGACATGCCCAACTGATACTCTTTATTCGGATCGAGTGGAATCGGTTCCTCAAACCATATTGTATCTCCTGAAATTTTTATAAACATTATTTATTTATTATATAATATATAATAAATAAAATGAGTCATGAATACAATATTGATCCTCATCCATTTGAATCAAACAAAGTTCATAATGGATTACTACCGCTTCCTCTTCGATGTTTAATAGTTGGAACAAGCGGATGTGGAAAAACCACTCTATTGTACAACCTGATTACTAAACCATGGGGAATTCCCCATGACAATCTCTACATATGTTCCACAACTTTAGAACAAGAATTTTATAAAGGCTTGAGAAAAAATAGTGAAAAAATAGAGGCTAAATTTGAAATGAAAATAGTGCATTTTTACGATAGTTGCGACGAACTAATTGTACTAGATGAATGCCTACCAAACAGTCTTGTAGTTTTCGATGATTGTGTTAATGTTGAACATCAACGAGTTATAAAAGATTATTACGCGAAAGGGCGTCACAGGAATATTTCTTGCATTTATCTAACTCAATCATTCACTAAAGTTGATAGACAGTTGATTAGAGGCAATCTGAATTTCCTGTGTATTTTCAAGCAAGATCCAGATTACATGAAAGTGATTTATGATAAGTATGCTGGAACAGATTTTACTTTCAAACGATTCAAAGAAATATATAACGAATGTTGGGACGATGATTTTGGATTTCTAACGATAAACCTAACAAAACAATTAAAAGACGGTCGATACATGAAAAAGTTTGAGAAAACGTTTCTCGAGTCGGTGAATAAACGGTCAAAAACACCGTTAAACGATCAAAATAACCGTTAAAATAACCGTTAAAATAACCGTTAAAATAACCGTTAAATTTGGATTTAAATATTCGACAAAAAAAAATTTTTTTTTACTATAATAAATGTCTACTGAAAAACATTTACAAAAACTTTTGTTGAAAAAATGTAAGGAAATTAAAAAAAAGATTGAAACTCGTGATGATTCAGAAACTAGTAATCAATCTGATGATTCAGAACCAGAAAATAGAATTTTCCTGAAAAAACCTAAAAAAGAAATGACTGTCAAGGAAGCTAACGAAATTCAAAAAAAAAAAACAAGAGTTGAGACGTGTTTTCCGAGAAGCTAGAGTAGATAAGTTTAACGAAAGAGAAACTCGTAATCAACCTGATGATTCAGAACCAGAAAATAGAATTTTCCTGAAAAAACCTAAAAAAGAAATGACTGTCAAGGAAGCTAACGAAATTCAAGAAAAAAAACAAGAGTTGAGACGTGCTTTCCGAGAAGCTAGAGTAGATAAGTTTAACGAAAGAGAAACTCAAGAAAAGATGTTTGCACCCATCACTGAAAAAGTAGTTGAAGTAATAAATGCTGTGAAACAAGTTGATGAAGACATCATAAAGAAACAAGAAATTGTTCCCTACAAGCCAACTAGTTCTCCTAGAAAGAAAGTTGTAACTTTTGGACCAACTAATACTTTTGACATTAATCCAAACGAAGGAGCTTCTGCACTAGTTGATACTGTGCCAGATGATACCGTAGTAAACACGAGAAGTAGCTTATCAAGCATCATGGATATGGTTGATAGAAATGAAACCCCATCGAATAGCGTTGGTCCGAAAGGAATTGGTCCAATTGCTAGACTTTACATCAGACAGGATGATAAACAATTTGGTATATGGGGAAATGAGGACAAAATTTATATAGGAGACAAACAAATTCAAGTAAATGGAGATACAATCATCATTCAAAATGAAACTTACAAAGGAACTCACGGATTATGGCGTTTGTTAACTGATCCTCTAGGACCTGATCCTGATAAATACACTCAAGAGGATTTGAAAGTTTACAAGAAAATTCTCATTCAAACGAACTCTCTATACCAAAAGAACGATCCAACTACCAATAAAGTAAAGTCTAGTACGGGGAAAAAATGGAAAGAGTTGATCGCACCTATTTGGAAAGAAATCAAAGCAAGTAAAGTTGGTTCGGGTTTGATAGAATATTCCGAAAATCCAGTGGAATTTAAATACATCGACAACCTCCAACAGCTGCTACAGCGTTTGTTCTATTTGCACGCACAAGAACGAGCTGGTAATAACAATTTTCACAATGAAAAATTAGGAATTGTAAAGTTTATAAGCGATCAGTTGGAAAAAAACATAGATAATCCCAAAGGAATAGAATATCTGATGAAAGTTGTTAACAGTTTACCGAAAGGAATTATTAAAAGTGGATCCGGAGTTTTAAATACTTTGCTGAATAAACTAGATGGTTTCGTACCTGAAATGCATTTACCCGGATACAACTATTGTGGCCCATTTACAAAACTAGATGAACGATTGAAAAGAGGAGATCCTGGAATTAATAAATTGGACGAAGGCTGTAAGCTACATGATATATTTTACAGAGATCACACAGACGTGAAAGAAAGACACATAGCGGATAAAGCACTGGAGGAAGTAGCAAAAGAAAGAATGTTCGCGAGTGATTCAAGTTGGAAAGAAAAAGCTGCTGCAGCTGTAGTGATGGGTGGAATGAAAGGTAAACAGGTTTTAGGTATGGGAGTTGAAGGTATGGGAGTTGAAGGTATGGGAGTTGAAGGTATGGGAGTTGAAGGTATGGGAGTTGAAATGAGTAAACGGTCCTTTGGTATGAGAGTTCGTTATTAAAAAAATTTACTATAATAAATAACTATGATTACGAAAAAAATAGATTTAACCGAAAATCAACTAACCAAAATGCGAGCCGCTTACAAGAAGCGCAGAAGTGTTACAGTTCGTTTGGCAGCGAAACAAATTTCAGGAAATGGAAAACATAAAATCAGTCTGTGGGAAACTCAATCAAAAGCATTTGAAAAAGCAAGAGGAGAAAAGAAAGGAATTACGTTAACTTTGAATTATGAACAACTACAATTGAATCACACGGGTGGATTCTTACCATTGGTGTTTGCAGGAATGGGAGCACTTGGAGCGTTATTAGGTGGAGGTGCTGCAGTAGCATCTTCAGTAATAGATTCGAAACATAAAGCTGCTGAAGAAGCGGAAATAAAACGTCATAATCTCGAGATGGAAAAACTAGCTCAAAAAGCAAAAAGTTTAAGTATTGGATCCGGTTTAAAAAAACGAAAAAAACGGAAAACTACCAACCTTTGAGTAATTTAGATTTAAATCGTTTCGCGAAAAATTTTAAAATAAAACATTTCCGAGGTATTTTCATGAAAGATGAACTTCCTGATCGATCTAAACCCGTTGAATGTGGAATTATTAATTTGGAAAATTCTTATCAAAATGGTAGTCACTGGACTTGTTATTTTAAAAAATCCGAAAAAGAAAAATATTATTTCGATTCCTATGGAAACGCACCACCTCCTAAAGAGTTGGTAAAATACTTGGAAAATAAAAATATTTTTTACAATTCCGAACAAATTCAAAAGTATAATGATCCTCCAATTTGTGGACATCTGTCTTTGATAGTGTTAAAAGAACTTTCAAACGGAAAAGATTATGAAACTGTTTTAAAAACATGCAGAGGGAAATTGAATTCTGAAAAAATCTTAGTATAATATTGTTGTTTTAATGGAAAATTTCCATTAAAACGTTTTTATTAATATTTAAAGGTGAGGGCGATTCGCCCCCATCTTTAATAGATTGGGTTTTAAACAAACTTGATGTTATACATGTCTCTCCCATTTATTGATTTGGTGATTCCATGGTACACTAAGCAAACACCGTACTCAACTAGAGCTTGGAGTTCATTTTTTTCAAATTTTTGAATACATCTTTCTGGTATGAACACTCTAAATTCTCCTAGATTGGCTATAACAGCCTCCCACGAGTATTTTGTTGGCACGAATTCAAAGTTTATAATTTTGTAAGGTTTTCCGATTTCTAGTTCGGAAAGCTTGTTCGTGTTGTTTTCAAAATTAATTTTTTTCAATAGCTGCTCCCTATTCATTTCTATTTATTTATTATAGAATATATTCTTTTAAAACACAATTCCTTAAAGGTGGGGGACGAATCGGCCCCACCTTTAACGATAAAGTCGAATACAAGTCAGTTGATTTTTAACAGTAAATACCTAGGAGAATACAAGTCGAGAACATTTAAAGAATATTTTGAAAACTCTTAAAGAGGGGAGGCGATTCGCCTCCCCTCTTTAACTTTAAAGTCGAATACAAGTCGAGAACATTTAAACAAGAGCTTTCAAAACTCTTAAAGAGGGGAGGCGATTCGCCCCCCCTCTTTAACTTTAAAGTCGAATACAAGTCAATTAGATTTTTAACAGTAAATAAGTAGCCCCCGTCGAATCGACGGGGGGTCCTATGTAAAGACGAATACAAGTCAATTGACTAAAAAAGCCGCGGTCGGAAACCCGACTGCGGCTTTTTCATTTCATACGAAATTTTGCGGCTCACATGTGAGCCGCAAAATTTGATCTCGGTTAACAATAACGAAACTACCACAAACTTGATGTTATGCATGTATTTTTTTCATTTTTTGATTTGGTGATTCCATAGTAAACTAAACAACCACCGTGCTAGTTAAAAGGATCTCTACTATAATAGACAAAAGAAAAAGGTGGCGTCGATTCAACGCCACCTTTAAGAATTCAAAAAAATGAGGGGTTAGTTAAAAGAATCTCTCTTCTAATAAAAATTATATATCCTATAATAAAATGAAACCCTATAACAAAATGTATGATGCGAGAAGGCATTGTGAAAAGTGCGATGTTAGCACTACTTATAAAAATTGGGCTAGACACCTAAAGTCTAAGCGCCATGGAAAAAACGACCCGGACCGGACAATGACTATCAGAAAACCTAGGAAAGCGAAACCTGTATTTGTAAATCCGAGGAAATTGCACAAAGTATTTAATTTTAGTGAAAAAATATTTGAAAAAAGCAAAGAATCTAGGAAAGAATCTAGGAAAGCTAAACCTGTATTTGTAAATCCGAGGAAATTGCACAAAGTATTTAATTTTAGTGAAAAAATATTTGAAAAAAGCAAAGAACCGAGAACTGAAGTTGGTGAAAAGGAAACTGCATTTAAATCTAGATTAGTGACTTACGATATTAAAAATATGAAAGGATTTAAAGATGCTTCCAAATTTCTTGACAGTATTGAAAATGTCGTAACAGGTTTAATCAACAGGGCACTTAGAAAAATGAAACTAAAAGTTAATGTAGTTTTAATCGCAGAATTTAAAAAAGGAACTAACGAAAATAACATAGAGTATCATGAACTCAATTTCAAAACTAAAAACGTAATAATATTGCAGTCAGCAGAAGTACCAAATTGTTACGAGGAAATGAAACAGAAAATTCTAAATGAAATGGAATCGTTCGAAATTAAAGGATCTCAATGGCAACTTCACAAAATCAAGCATTTGGAACTGAACGTTAACAAGTACACTCCTTTGAGAGGATCGTCTTACATCCCACTCCCTGATTTTCTACAAAATAGGAAAGCAATCATAAATGTGAAAAATGACGATAATAAATGTTTCCTTTGGTCTGTTCTGTCTGCACTTCATCCAGCTGATAAAAATTCTGATAGAATAGGAAAGTACATAACGTGGGAACATGAGTTTGATGAAGCGTTGAAAGATATCAGTTTTCCTATGAAACTTACGAGTATAAAATTGTTTGAGAAAAGAACCGGGATTTCCATAAATGTTTACTGTCTGGATGAAAATAATACTATAGTTCCCTTGGAAATAACGAAAGAGGAAAAGGAAAGGCACATTGACTTGTTGTACTTGAAAAATGAGGAAACTGAACATTACTGCTGGATCAAAAATCTATGGAAACTGGTTGGTCATAGTCAGCTAACAAAGGATGGCCACAAACGATTTTTATGTAAAATGTGTTTAAATAGCTTTGGAACTCAGATTAAATTAAACGAACATAAAGAATATTGCGGAGCTCATAAAGCTGTTAAAGTAGAACTACCAGAACCTTACGATAATGTTTTACAATTTGAAAATTATAAACGCTCCATGAAAGTACCATTCGTTATCTACTCGGACTTTGAAAGTTTTCTAAGCAAACTTCAAACTTGTCAACCTGATGAAACTAATGCGTTCACTAATAAAATTCAAAAACACGAAGCTAGCAGTTTTTCATATTACATAAAGTATTCCAACGGATATTATAAACCTCCAGTCGAATATTCTGGTCCAGATTCTCCAAAAGTATTTTATCAGAAACTGAAAGAGGAAGTTTTACACATTGCTAAGGAATATTACGATAAAATTGTACCCATGAAACCATTGACAAACGAACAGAAACAAGAATTCAAAAATGCTAAAGCTTGTCACATTTGCGAGAGAGGTTTTAACGAATTGCCTCCAATGCTTGAAAAGAAACTCGAGGAGATGAAAAAAGCTTTGGTCTACTTTCACATGCAAGGAGATGAAAGTAATGCAAACAAAATACAAACGGAATTGACCGAATTAAAACAAAATATCAATATGAACAAAAGTCGTGTGGCTGACCATGACCACTTGTCAGGGGAATTTAGAGGTGCCGCCCATTCTCTGTGTAATTTGGAGTACCAATGCCCGAGATTCGTACCTGTATTTTTCCACAACCTGGCTGGGTACGATGCCCACCTGTTCGTAAAACAACTCGGAGAGGATGAAGGGGGCATACGATTGATTCCAAATACTGAGGAAAAGTACATTTCGTTTTCAAAGATTTTCAGGTACGACTCTGGAAAATTGGATATGAAAGGAAACAAAGTAATGAATAAAATTGAAATAAGGTTCGTGGATTCGTACAAATTTCTAGCGAGCTCTTTGAAAAAACTAGTAGGAAATTTAACGAAAGATCAATTTAAGGAACTGGTAAAACATTTTGGAACAGAGAACTTGGAGTTGATGACAAGGAAACTAGCTTACCCATATGAGTACATGGATAGTCCGGAAAAGTACGATGAAACCTGTTTACCACCTATTAAAGCATTTTACAGCAGCTTGAACAAACAAGGAGTAAAAGAGTCCGAGTACAGAAATGCGCAGGAGATTTGGGAAAGATTTGGAATCAAAAACATGAGAGAATTCACCATGCTTTACAACAAAAGTGACATCTTACTGCTTGCAGATGTAATGGAAAATTTCAGAGATATTTCCCTGAAAACATACAAACTAGATCCTGCATGGTATTACACAACACCTGGATTCTCGTGGGACTGTATGTTGAAAATGACTAAAGTTAAGTTGGAACTTTTGACCGATTACGATAAAATTTTAATGATTGAAAAAGGAATTCGTGGTGGTATATCGCAATGTAGTAACAGGTACGCGAAAGCAAACAATAAGTATATGATTGATAAATATGACCCAGCTAAACCTTCGAGTTACATAGCGTACGTAGACGCTAACAACCTTTATGGATGGGCAATGTCAAAATACTTACCATATGGTGGTTTTAAATGGGTAGAGAACTTGTACATTGAAAAGATTGATGATGAATCTCCTAAAGGTTATATTTTAGAAGTTGACTTGGAATATCCTAAAGAACTGCACGATTTACATTCGGATCTACCACTTGCACCTGAAAACAGGATTGGAAATACAAAATTACCTAAACTGATGACAACTTTGTACAACAAAGATAGATACGTTTTGCACTACAGGAATTTGAAACAATGTCTGAGCATGGGGATGAAACTAAAGAAAGTACATAGAGTTCTGGAGTTTGATCAATCGGATTGGTTGAAAGTGTACATTGACTTCAACACGGAACTGAGAACGAAAGCGAAAAATGATTTTGAAAAGGAATTTTTCAAATTGATGAACAACAGTGTATTCGGAAAAACGATGGAAAATATCAGGCAAAGAGTCGATATCAAATTATGTTCAAATGGAAAGAAACTGGAATCATTGATAGCAAAACCAACTTTTGATCGTAGAACAATATTCACTGAAAACTTAGCAGCAGTTCACATGAAAAAGACCAAAATTCTTTTCAATAAACCCATCTACATCGGAATGAGTATTTTGGACATTTCAAAAACTCTAATGTACGATTTTTATTACAACACGATAAAGAAACAATACGGAGAAAATGTTAAATTGATGTACTGTGACACGGACAGTTTGATCATGGATATCAAGACTGAAGACTTTTACTCGGATATTAAAAACAACATGATTGATCAGTTTGACACGTCCGATTATCCGAAAGAAAATGTCTACGGTATACCTCAAGTGAACAAGAAAGTACTTGGAAAATTCAAAGATGAAATGAACGGAAAAGTAATGGAGGAATTTATCGGACTAAGATCGAAACTTTACGCACACAAAACGTTCGAGAATCAAAAAGAAACAAAGAAAGCAAAAGGAATCAAGAAAAATGTTATTGAACAGGACATTAAATTCATTGATTTCAAAGAATGTCTGTTGACCAAGAAACCGATCTACAAAACGCAAATGATGTTTAGATCAAACAAGCACGATATTTATACCATTGAACAGAACAAGAAAGCGCTCAGTGCCTACGATGATAAAAGGCATATTCTGGAAAATGGTATGGATACTCTTGCTTGGGGACACCATAAAATTGGAATAGGAAAAGAAAATTTCGTAGATCATCTGAAGGAACTTACGAAAACACAAAACGAGAAAGAAAATGGAATTATAGGTAGGATTAAAGTAAATACTAAATTATAATTTTTATAAGGGATCCCTTATAAAAACCTAATGTGGACCTCCTCTTACAAATATACTGTGCACAAAGTTTAGCATAATTTGATTATCCTCTTCGATGCATTCAAAACAAATATTACCATTTCGTACTCTAACCCCACAATTTTTGCAAACGTTAATATTTCTGAAAGGAGTAAAATTTAGGATATTTTCAGTTAGTTTATTTTTTCCATTGAGAAAGTTACGTTTCACAGTTGGTAAATCCAAAAACTTGTGATACTTCCTCACGAAATAATCAGTCAGTTCTCCAGATTCAGATACTTCCTGCCACTCACTCTTGGAAAGACAATTTCCATCTTCGAGTTCTTTTAATGCTTTAAAGTGTTCCATTTTTATTAGAAGAGAGATCCTTTTAACTCACTGCCTCAATTGAATTCCACAGACTGACTGGAGGACGGGCGAGCTGGAAACCAATCTTATCTCAAAAGATAACAAGACCTCCGACAAGATACGACAATATCATTCCCTCTCTGTCTCGCAAAAGGGGAACGATTTTTTCAACGAGCTGAGAAATATTTCACGAAAAAATATTTTTTTTCATCGTTCCCTTTTATTTTATCGTTCCGCTTTTAGGTGGAACGCCTTTTTCGCATCCCGCGTCCGCTAGGCAGCATGAGCTATCTCGTTTACTGCGTCCGCTAGATAGCATGGGCTGTCTCGTTTACCGTGCATTCACACATTTCTCCTATTAATCTAGTTGTTCTTAAAGATGTACCGCCTTTAATAGGACCCGTCGAATCGACGGGTCCCGTATCGCCTTTAATGGCTTGGACTAGATTCAAAAAATATTTTTTTTAGCGTGACGTCATTTTATTTTTTTCTAGTGAAAACATCAGAGAGAGATAAATTTTGAAAATATCGACCCCTAAATTGTTAAAGCTTTTTTAGAGTTCACTAGAGTTTCTGATAAAAAATATTTAAAAAAAAAAGTCAATGGCTCTGATGTTTTATGATAAAAAAGTTTTAACAGAGATTCAAGTCGCTAAACCGAAAAAGTTACTGGTTCTGATGTTTTGTGTTAAAAAATGTGTTCTGATGTTTTGTGGTAAAAATTTTTATCAGGGGTTTAACAGGGTTTAGCACAAAAGTAGTTTTAACAGAGATTGAAGTCGAAATCATTTTTAACAGGATTCAAGTCGGAATCATTTTTATCAGAGGTTTAACAGAAAAGCATTTTCAACAGAGATTGAAGTCGGTGAGCCAGGATTGGTATTCGGATACTACTTCATGGGGTCATGCTGCATGACTGGACTTTTTTTAATTTCTTCTGGTTTGACGACAGCATCATCTTGCTGTACCCATTCATACTACAGGTACATGTACACGTGTATTCGAAGTAATTCTATACTGTCAGTGAAAGAGAGAGGCCCATCATATTGGAAGAGCACCGCGTTTTGGACGTTTTTATTGAGCGAAAAAAAGTGGAACGTTGTAGGCACCTTTACCCTATTAAACGGAGAGATGGGGTACCTAGATACGGAGTAATTACAAGGGTCCATCGGGAAAGAGCTTAGATCACTGTCAATGAGTTATGTAGGATAAGAGTCATAATGCGTCAAATGCAGAGTATAATGTCAGATGTTCCCAGATCTTCCGATGCACAAAGAAGCGCTGGAGAGCACCTGCATCCGCCGCCAGCACCTGCTAACCCGCTCGGATCAGGCCGCGGGGGTTTTAACCGAGTGGGGACAAGAACTCGACATCGCTGTTAAAACTAAATCTCTCTCTCCTCGCCACCTTATTTCTGACGTCATCCCATCCGTCATAACTTCTAAAACGATGATCCCAGTAATGAACGCGAAGACGCACTTTTGGTTAGTGGGTTCTACATTGCACAATCCTTTTTTTTTTCTGAGTCCATGAAGGAAGCATTATTTTTCTCTTCAGGAGAACAAAAAATAATTATCAGTAAAAATTAAAATTTCCACTCGTATTTTTATTGAATTTTCGTAGAAAATTAAGCTATTGTAATGGGTAAAAAAAGTGTAATCAAAATTTCCGAAATTTTCTTTACGGAAATCTGCAATGAGGCATTCTGAAACGATTCCCGGAGTTTGTTTATTTCACACCTTTCACACCCTTTCACACCAAACGAATCCGAATCAATCTGGATCGCTCCGAATCAAGTTGAATCTGATTCGTCATCTCCACGCTTTCACACCTGCTGAATCAACCTGAATCTATAAAAATCCTTTCATCTTATTTTTGTTTTCCTCCTTTAAGTTGCTTTTGAGCTATCATCATGGACGCAGTTGTTTTAAATGCAATAGTGTTACGTAGGAAGCAACGGCGGAAACAGAAAACAAGAAAAGTTAAAAAAAAATTATTTTCCATTTATTTTATTAAAATATTAGTGATAAACAGTGTGGTGTTGTACAATTTTTTTTCATTTATAGCCGAAAAACCCAAATGTTGCAAAATTCAATGAGTTGTTGTTAACAGTCAACTGTTGTCAAGAGGATGCAAATGTTTCCTATGGAGTGGAGTAAATGATGATATTGCTTTACGTTAAGAATATTGTAACCGGCTTATTAAAATTGTTTATAGTCCAATCAACTTAGTTTAGGAATGTAGCCAGGTACGTAGGGAGGGGGAAATTGGTAGCTTGAGATGTGAACATTTATCACATAAATCAAGCGCTTTCCAACGAGTGGCGAACGATTTCTGTGCGATGAAAACTGCGGAAGTTCCATTCCCCTAGCAACGGCTGGGTTGTACGTGAAAAAAACTGAAATTGTGACACAAATTTTGCGTCACGGAAATTTTTGGTTGACCCCCCAGAGCAAAGACATATCCATGTCAAAATACTTTAAATCTAAACCCTTTGTTTCAAAAGCAGGTGATCATTGAGAACAAGTTTTTAGCCATCAAAAGTATAGTAACTTTTGTTTTTTGCGTTCAAAGTGCTCACATTTTAAAGTAATTTTAACATAATTGTAATAAGATAATTTAAGAAAAATTGCTCATAGTATACGATTATGCGTTTTACGTTTTAGGCTAATCTGAATAACTTCAATTTCTTGTCTGTCCATGGGTCCGCTATTGGGTAATTAGCTTTATCCATACAATTGATAAATTGTTCAGAGATCGTTAGGGTTTAAAATCTGTAGACGGTTCCCTATCTTTTTCATTTTTGAATAATAATAATATTTTACAGTTTTATTTCCCACGACTTAATTCTTCGCTCTGCTCATTCACAAACATTAAATCCATCAATCATCATTTTCAAACGGTATAGTTGTTCGATCGCGATCAAATTCGGAGGGTAATAAGGAAAAGACGATTCAACCATACCATATTATTGCCAATTACGATTGTATCATTATTTTATTGGGAATGTGCGGGTTGAGATGGAGATGATCCCCTATCGATTCCATTACACAAATATTTATAGCTTTCAAGTCGCATGCGCTAATCAAAATTCTACCATGAGTCACTAACTTCTCAAGTGAAAATATGAATGAAAACATTATTGGCTGCTGTTGCCTATGCCTATTTTAGTTGTAGCATAAACTGGTTGCTATTAAAATAAACGTTTGTATTTTGTAGGCCTATTGCTCACACACTGCATTAAGTGAATTTTAAAAAATACAAGCTTTATTTATTTTCTATTATCATTTATTTTTATTTATTTACTATTTGTTCGTTTGTAAACAAAGTGCGGAAAAATGTATTCAAATGTCATTATAATGTGCCTAGAAAATCTATTAAAACAGAAAACAAATTGTAAAAATCCAAAACTTCGTTTTTATAGAGGAATAGTACACGTACAATGTTTTTTACTATAAGATCCGAGGTTAACCATTTCGGTAAACACAATGTGCTCATAAATATGTCTAATATTGTAACATGGATATAACGCATTCATTACACCTACATGTTGCCATGTTTTGTTTCCTCCTTATTGGCAGTAACTTCGATTCACTTATTACAGTCGTTATTTCAAACTTGTTCCTAAACATTATGAAGTGATCAAAGCGATGATTTGAATGATATTCTCCGTAAATATAGCGATAAAAATACAATCTCTTTGTTATCCAACAAATCCCGACCCTCTTCCCGTCGCGCAGACTCTATGGGAACATGGCGTCCTTGAGTGAGATCCACTTATCATTGAATATTTCTTGCTTGATTCGTCCGTTCCCACGACGATAGTTACCGCTGAGTCCTTTTGCCCATGTTCATCATTTTTATTCATTATTACGGTAAATTTTGTTTAGGCCCAATTTATGGTGGTTATTCGATAAAAAAAATATTCTAATCAGTGGAGGAGACTAAAGAAACTGTCAACTTGACGAATTCGTCAGCATAGGCTCCTATTAATTACAACCCTCATAAATCAATAGTCCACGCTATGCATGCAAAAACGTAATCCCATCAAGCATAAAAGTTTCAATGTTTCCGATCTCTCCCAAATTCTGAGCATAAGTAGGTAAATGACGGTTTGATCATCCCATATTACTATGAGCATGAGAAAATTTGCAATCCTTGCAACAAGCATAACTTAGACAGTTTCCATTCTATTTCAACGAAATTTTCTGGAAGTGGGCGGGATAGGCTGATGATGGTCCTCTATCAATTTAATCATTCAGAAGTCAGTAGTTTTCCTGCGTATGAGCAAACTTAAAATACACCAACCGTCATTTTTTATTGCCTTCTTGTCCGATCTCACTCACATTCTGAGGGTAGTTCGAAAATGGCGATATAATTACCCCGTATTAGTTTCTTCACAACCGTATCATTAGTTGCGCCTGGGGGAGCCTCTAATCCTAATAACAATCATGTCATTTACCATTTCTATCCAATTTCGATGAAATTCCAAGAGGTTTAGACTGTGAATAGCCCCCAATGAACTCTTTAATCCCCAATTTCTAGTAGCTTTTACGTCTGCTTTTACGGATACATTAAGCATCCTTTTAGCATTCCCTAATTGATCGATTTGGTCAAACTCCAAAGGAACCCTCCGAGAAATCTTTCAGATTTGTTGAAACTTTTCAATGATCTGTACATTTACGTATACATACTTGTATGCCCAACTTGGCAGACTTTTTTGTCATTTTATACTGCATCAAGCGTACCTACATATACAAAAATAAATTCTGCTGATTAAGCAAATCACATGAGAAACAAAGAAATTCTAATTGTCCAAGTTTCATGATACCTATTCACTTACTACTTTTTTATGCCTGTTTGTCTTCGTATGTTCGCACATGTTGTGAAATCTAAATGGTTCAACATGGAAAGTGAAGACAATTTTCTATGAACACGCCTTTGAAATGGTTGGATTCGTTGCAGTAGTTTCATACTATACTTATTTTCATTGCAATTTAATAGAAAATTGGACAAGCTATTGCATTTTACAAGAATCGCTTAAACAGGCTTGAATAAATTTGCAAAGGTGACTTGACATGAGGGGAATTGTCAAACTTGTCGAACATGAACAGTGTTAGGGAGTCCGCTACACATGGTTAGTTACAATATATATTATAACTGAATAAATCTGCTGGTTACCAATAAAACTCGGCGCTCCGCGCCTCGCCAGGGGGCAAGCCCCCTGGACCCCCGGTTACCTCTATTTACATACTTCGGACGAAATTATTGAAACACAGAATGTGTTTGCGTTGTCGCGCAACCAAGTGACAACCAAACAAGCGTCATTGTTTACTATTCATTTATAACATCAATTTATATACACTTAACAGCAAAAAAACCGGCGCACCCTATATTTTGTTATTTTTTCACCTTAGCTTCAATTGGTTAATTTTTTTTGCATGTGCCAAGTAAAGTCGGTATCTTATGAGAGAACAGCAAGAAACAGAGTGGCAAATAAAAAATACCCGTTCGAAAAAATCAGCTTTATTCACAAAACTTCGATGTTTGGACAAAAGTAACAAAACATTCTTCTGCAGTTCTCGTGTGAAAAACAATTGAAAAATGAAATTTTTTTTTAAAATAAATTTTTTTAATATCGGGTGGTACCGTCCCTTGCTTGTACCACCGCCTGCATTCTTCTCGGCATGCTGTTGATCAAATTTGAAACCGTTTCTTGTCTGATGAGGTCCCATTCTGCGACCACCGCTGTCCTGAGGTCTTGGAGGTTTACAGGAGGGTTCGGTCGCCTTCGGATGCACCTCTCTAGCTCGTCCCATAGATGTTCTATGGGATTGAGGTCGGGGCTGCGAGCTGGCCATTGTAGGGTGCGCATGCCAACCTCTTCGAGGTAGTCAGTAACCACGTTTGCTACGTGTGACCGCGCGTTATCGTCCATAAAAATAAAATTATCGCCGGTGTAAGGGGCGAATGGCACTACATAATCTTCCAGGATGTCAGAAATGTACCTCAGTGTGGTTAGACTCCCTCGGGGGTACACATGGAGTTCCGTATTCGCCTCTGAAGTGATTCTACCCCAAACCATTTCAGAACCTCCCGCGTAAGGCACCGTTTCAGAAATATTGCACTGAGCGAAACGCTGCCCTCGTCTCCTCCATCCTCTAACACAACGATCTGAAGCGAATAGTGAGAACCTGGACTCATCGGAAAACATTAAGAGTGCTGAAAGGGTGCCTTACGGGAGTGGGTCTGAAATGGTTTGAGGTGGAATCACTTCAGAGGCGAAAACGGAACTCCATGTGTATTCCCGAGGGAGTCTAACCACACTGACGTACATTTCTGACATCCTAGAAGATTATGTAGTGCCATTCGCCCCTTACACCGGCGATAATTTTATTTTTATGGACGATAACGCGCGGTCACTCGTAGCAAACGTGGTTCCTGACTACCTCGAAGAGGTAGGCATGCGCACCCTACAATGGCCAGCTCGCAGCCCCGACCTCAATCCCATAGAACATCTATGGGACGAGCTAGAGAGGTGCATCCGAAAGCGACCGAACCCTCCTGTGAACCTCCAAGACCTCAGGGCAGCGGTCCTCGCAGAATGGGACCTCATCAGACAAGAAAGGGTTTCAAATTTGATCAACAGCATGCCGAGAAGAATACAGGCGGTGGTACAAGCAAGGGAAAGTACCACCCGATGTTAAAAAAATTTATTTTCCAAAAAAAATTCATTTTTTAATTTTTTTTCACACGATAACTACAGAAGAATGTTTTTTTACTTTTGTCCAAACATCGAAGTTTTGTGAATAAAGCTGATTTTTTCAAACGGGTATTTTTTATTTGCCACTCTGTTTCTTGCTGTTCTCTCATAAGATACCGACTTTACTTGGCACATGCAAAAAAAAATTAACCAATTGAAGCTAAGGTGAAAAAATAACAAAATATAGGGTGCGCCGGTTTTTTTGCTGTTTAGTTTAGTTATAGTATGAAACTACGAAAAAAAATACGAAATAAATTCGTGATAAATCAAGAGCGATTTATCAAGTAAATGTCCTAAAGAGGCTACATACGAAATTACAGCTTCCTAGAGTGTAAAGCATAGAAATTAGCTTTAAGAGCCACACATCTGATCCGGACCCTGAGCATCGTCAAGTAAATGTCCTAAAGAGGCTACAAACGAAATTACAGCTTCCTAGAGTGTAAAGTATAGAAATTACCTATTCAAATTATTTAACCTCCGCTTCACAAATCAAACCGTTTTCGTAATACTCAGATCACCTGCTATGAATCAAATCATCGAAACACAAGCTCAATGAAATCATCAGAAATTAACAAGCGGTTGCAATCATGTTCACAATATCAATTATTGAGAATGATCACCTGTGTGTAAACAATTATTTATATAACCATGCTCATAACTCAGTTTGTTGGACACGCACTTCGCAGTAGTTAACATAATATTGTTGGATAAATCGAGAGCTTTCGAACGAATGGTCAACGAATTTTGTGGGATGAAAAACGACGAAGTACCATATCCCTAGCAACGACTCGGTTGTACGTGAAAATCATCCGTCACACATTTCGTTACCATCCCGCGTTCCATTTTCGGCTAGTTAGTCCATGGCTAAAACACATTCTGTGTTAAAATGAGGGTGTTTTTGTTCTCATGTCAACCTGGTCGCATGGATTTTCTTAATAATCTATCTCGGTAAATATCATCCAAAGATGTATTTATCAAATGAATTTTCATTCGTTCCCCCAACCACGATGGTGAAATTGAAATGAGCCTTGTAGTCATAAACTTGAATTTGTTTGAATTGAGGTTTATGAACGTAAAACATATTTGAAGGTAAAGTTCTGACATTTTGTCCAAAACTCCAAGCATCTCAGAGTCATCTCTTGACTGTGCTCTTTTTCGTTCTGCACTTCCACGACTTTCATTACCATCAGTAACAGTCGAAAACTTCAATACATATGCATTTTCTCTTATTCTATATCTGGGAATTCCTTCCATTTCTTATTTTTATCCACGTCAATTACGTGAATTTCCTCTGGTTCTTCCAGTTATTATAGCAGTGAAAAGGTATATTTTTAGCGTTATATATTTACAGAAGCTTCAATAATATTAGCGACGAGAGGGTTTCTATTTAACAGCCATCTAGAAGGAAGTTAGGGAATCTCTTGAACGCAGAAGGCCAATATTCAATATTTGGAGGTAAGATTCATCATGCACGATTAGAACTTCACTAATTTACCTTCTGCTCAAACTAACCAGACCATGGATCAGTTCACAGAGTATGAACCAAAGTGACGACCAGCTGTACGGTAATGATGAGTGGTTATAGGTAGTCACCGTGGAACTTCACTCCTAAACCTCAAACCCCACACAAACTTCGTCAGTTCATCTCTAGCTGGTAAGAGCCCGAAACTCCTGATCGGCCAAACAGTCGAAGGTTGAGGAGAATCGATCGGTCAATTAGACATCGGTTAATCCGATTGGGAACTTCCCAAACTCCACTGCTCCCCCAGTCTGCGAGGCATAAACGATTCCTATCTTATTTACATAAGTGAGGCGAGAAGTGGGTGGCTGAAGTTCGAGTGGAATTGTGGTGATGACGGCGAGAAGGGCTTCGAAACGCCCAGCAAAGAGATTTGATTAGCTGGGGCAATCTGATATTCAATGGAATTGATTTCGCTCGGCAGAGCTTCACCTGTCGATTTTGACGACATGTAACAACCAATCGTTCATGGGTTGTCAAATCTGCACACACACCGATAATTATGTGGGATAGAATGAAATCATAAAGTACCGTTGTAACTATTTGGTCTTTTCTGTTACATCCCCCGCATGTTCAAACTATTTTCTATAGAATGGGATTGATCGGATTGATGATCCCCAATAATTTTTTCGTCCACCGTGGTAAAAGAAATCAGAATGCTGTGTATGGTTCGGTGGTCTGGATGCTCGCAAGCTCGCATCTAAAAAATACATTACACCAAGTAATCAATCCCTTAGTGAAAATTCAGATTAATCGGACATGTAGGTCAGAATAATGTGTATAGTTTGGTGGTCTGGATGCTCGCAAGCTCGCATCTCAAAAATACATAACATCAAGTAGTCAATCCCTTAGTAAAAATACAGATTAGTTCGACATACAGGTCAGAATGAATGAATAGTAGAGAATTAACGGAAATATGCGGGTATATAGCAAAAAAGGCCCAAACTATTTTATAATTCATTTTATATTGTTTCAGCTTATCTCAAAAATTGTATACTCACTAATTTGTTGTATGAACAATAGACGTTCAAGACCACGGTCGGACCCCCGACCATCAGGGCCAAAGTACCTACTATAGTTGGGTGAAGGACGAAGTGAAGTAAAGTAAGTAAAGTTGGTATACAATTAACCAAATACCTACTGTAGTTGGGCGATGTCTTCTAAGAACCACCGTGGCTGAGTGGCTATTGCACTGGATTATGGAGTAGAGTTGAGGGCCTCGGATTCGAATCGAACAAGGTATCAATTTTATCTTTGGATTTCAACTTCGGAAACATATTTTTAAACGTAATTCTGCTCTACTTGCCCAACTAATCTATATTTTACTCAAAGGATTGCTTTAAAATACTTATTATTTTTTAAATGCGAGCTTCCGAGCATCTAGACCACAAAACTATACTGCAATACTAAGAATAGATCCCATATCTGACCAAACCCTACTTTTAGGAAAATTCGTCTCTAGGTGTTGAGTCGAAACTTCCTGATATTAGCTCTATTTTATGTTGTCTCGAATTCCAAAAGCTCTTATTCCAAAGGGAATTTCTCGCTGAATCGCGTGGTGTGACTGAAAAAACATTAATTTGACAGAAAATTGCAAAAACAAAGTGTAGAACATATATACTAGCCGATTTCCTCTTATCTGGTGCACATTCGAGTTTTCGTTTTGCAATAAGACTGATACGTTTTTCTAATGCCAAATTAGTACTGGCGAAAAAATTGTTTTCTCGTATGTGCCGGATACTAGGAGAAATACCCGTGGTTGCCAACCTCCGAAATCCTTGTTTGATCTAACAAGACAAAATAGATTCATATGACCAAAATACTGGGAAGAAAAATCGTATCTTCCACTGACTCCGAAATCTTATCAGATGCCACGAGTCCTAAAATACTAAGAAATCAATTCTTATCTGAACTTTCAGAGTGTCGCAATTCGTATGTACCTGAATACTTATAGAATATTTGTATCTGACGACCAGATGCGGGTTTTTGCTCTAGAAGAGGCCAGTTACGGGATTTACATTAGTAAATTGAACCAAAACGTAGTTAATGCGATAATTGTAAGACGTTTTTGAGGCATGTCCCGTTGAGATCCGGCTTCGAGGCTAGCAAAATCGAAAGAAAATCGAAAAGAAAGAAGGGGGGGGGGGGGTGTACCATTAACTCACTATGGCCAAAAATGCACGGCAGTATGTACACGTCATTCTCATCTTCACGGAGGCCGATTATGGTTAACATGGAGGCCGGTGGAAGGAGGTCCGATCGTGCTGTTGAACGTCCAGTTATACAAAACTAACACCATGAAAATGGGTTGTGGAAGACATTGTCAACTGTTGAAATCAGTAGAAGCATTATGTAAGTGAGCGTAAACAAGCGTAGTAAACAGTTACTAGCTATGAATAAATTATTAGAGAAAAACATTTAATATGGATTTTGTCTTTATAAATATGCTACAAATGATTACCTACACTCGAGTTTGATACTTTTCTTATTGAATAAACTTTCCGCGCAGAAATTTGATCGTTCCTGTTCTATAACTTTTAAATAACGATATATTTTTTAAATTCTATCTGATCCTCCTTCTTGTTGAGAATTTGTGATCTCTATTTTTTTTTTTTGCCATATAAAGCTTGTTTTGTTTGTTGTGAGTTTAATGTTATTGAATTTAACGTAGCATTGTTATTAAATCTAGATACAAATTATTATTATTACCATATACTGTAAATTGGGCAATTTTGCCCGTAAATAAAATTAAATAAATAAATAAATCCTTTGTACTAATAGACTTCAGTACCAACCTCGGCAGGCATGTGATTTTCATCCAAATCGCATGAGCTTCTGTACAATACATTGATTACTTTCATTGGTTAGGTTCCCGCCTTAAACAACGAAACGGGACTACATCGCGATCTATCGCGAGGTTCAACGTAACTTCTTGATATTCTGAGGTTAGCAGATTAGTTTTCACGGTCTTAAAAAACTGAGGAATGAGGCTCCTGAGAGCTGCGCATTATGCACAATGGTCGAAGCCGCAAATGAGTGTTCACTTGACGTTACATTTTGAAAATTTAGTTCTTTCTGAGCGAGAAAATCTTTACCTGTCATTTCAAAGCAGTTGCTAGTAGGTAAACATGGTGGCATCACAAACATAGCTGAAACTGCGGGTTTTCTAGTTTTTCTCCAATAATTCCTAAACCATTAGACATTTCTCTCTCCCCCACTTTAAGAATTTTCTCCTTCAAAACCACCTAGCCCCCTTAATACTGGTCCGATTGAATTTGCTGAAGCTTATTCGACGCAGGGTTTAATATTTTCCAACCTCTAGTCAGAGCTATACTAATTTTGACTTATTGCAAAAACAGCCGTTTCTGCGAATTTTATTATGTGAAACTAAGCAAAGCATATCACTCCTACAATGGCTGTAAGTCGATTCTAGGCTGTCATTAATTTGTGAATCATATAAACGTGGTTTATTTCCTTCTTTCATACTAATATTGATGATCTAATGAAATTTCAAACCGCAAACATTGAAGAAAAAAATTACTTACTTCCTTCGCCAAACTTTAGTATTTTGTCCAAACTCAATCGAGCTGAAAATCATAAACTTCACTTGTATACTATGATAACAAATATTCCATCCTTAAGATTGAAAAAAAAAAACATGCACCTAACAATAATAGTAAATTGATCAATAATAATAAGCCTCCCGAAGTAGTTAAATATCTACCTAGTATTATAAGTATAGTGTTTGCTATCACTAAACTAACTTATTCGAATGTGAGAAGCCTCGACTAATAGCTCCCAGTAGTTATATGTCGACCTGGAAGCATTCTATCCTACGCTTAATGTGAAAAACACCCTCAAATTCAGTTCAAAGGATTGGATGTACAAACCTAAACCATAAATGGAATTGGGGGTGGGGTGTATAGATTCGTTCAACATGAAGTTCAACACTTCAGGAACTTTTTAGTTTTTTGTAGAGCAGAGAATTTTAGAGGGTAGGGTCAGAATCGAAGGATTTCAACCACATATATAAGCTGATCAATCTTTTTTCTAATTTTGTCATGGATCCCCCAATATCCCCCAATTTTAAGCCCCAATAGTTGTCCCACTTTGATAAAGAGTCGAGTTTCGTGGAATGGAAACTGATGTCAACGTGAATACAGCACAATAATGAGTAGGTGTAGTATAAACGTTGCATACCAACAGGGGAAGTCGTTTGGAGTTAGCCGGTTAACTTATGTCACCAACACTGACACTTCACTTAATGCAACTGGCCAGAACAGAACAACAATGGCAAATAAAATTAATATTAGTATCTACGGCACAAAGTCGCTACTCGATGAAAACATTGCGCAGAACATTTCAACATCAGTTAAGACTCTTATTATAGCATGAAAGAGTTTTATTTCGTCTTTTTCATTCTCCATTGGCAAAAAAGAACAAGCTGTGGCTTCGGATATTGTTCCACCCCCTCCTTAGCCTTTAACTTCCTCAGTAAACGGATTAAAAAATGATTCATAATTTGTCATTAAAGTTAGTTGCCCCATAAATTTTTGCATAGGTTTCAAATATAATATCTATTTATTTGGTGCAGTAAAAAAATAAATTAGTTATTCCACATTTTAGTATGTAAATTTAAATAGGAACAAAATTACGAAGCCCACAAGGCTGATTAGTGATTTCTCAAGTTGTATTTATACTTTACTTCATCCGGAGAAGCCCCGTTCCAAATTTAAGCATCTCGAGCTGGAATGGTACCAAATTAGGTCCAGAGCTCACTCATCTGATTAGAACGAATGGTTCCTTAAGTTTTAATTGTACTCTACCACGCCCAGAAAGGTCCCGTTCCAAAGTTCAGCATGTCAAGTTGAATAAGATCAAAATCTAGCATCTACAGAGCTCACTCTGCGTATTATATTGGTTTCACATGTTGTAATGTGCTCTAACACACCGCCAAAGGTCCCGACCAATAGTTCAGCATCGGGATGGATACGCTACTTCTTGATTTACTCTTTTCCGCTATGGAATTTGTCAAGATCATATAAAACTTTTCAATGATCTATACATTCATGATAGGCAAACGAGGAAGCTATGTGCCACACCCAACTTGGCAGACTTTTTTTTTTTTTTTTTTTTTTTTTAATGAAGCAAGAACGGTAAAACTGCACTGAAATTTAACCTTTCCAACGGTGTAGTCAATTTTACTTTTACTTTGCTAATTAGTGGAGGAAGCTATGTTTTATTGTTGAAAGTCCATAGGTGTGATGTGTACAATTCGCTTAAATTTCCGGAAAATTCATGTTTATAATGTCTTCTAGTGATGCGGATTTCTTGGCGAGCTGACATTTCTCAATCAACTTACTGAATTATTTACGGGTTATTTTTTAATTCATTTTAGATTATGAAAGAGGGATATGTTACATTTTACCAAACACTAATTCCCAGCGCAAGCTAATTACCTTAAAGAAAGGACCAGTATGGATTTATTGTGAAAAAGTAACTGAATAGTGGCTTAGAGAATGTATCAAAACACAAAAGGTGGGTACAGCTTTCGTACAAGTACGCAACCACGAGGGACATTTTATGTCTTTGCGCCCCCTCATAAAAACTTCATAAAAATTTTGTTAAACATAAACACAGTCCGAGCTTCATCTCCAAGACTCGTACATCTCCAAGAGATAATTCGTTTATCGGTTGTTTGGTCTTAAAATTATGTCTTTACTTATATAAAGCTAGCAATCGTGTTCACAATCTAAATAATTGCGAATGATCACCTGTGTGTAAACAATTATTTAAATAATCACGCTCATACCGCAGCTTGTCGGCCACGCACTCCGCAGTGGTTAACGTAATATGGTTAGGTAAATCGAGAGCTATCCAACGAGTGGTGAACGATTTTTGTACGATGATAACTGGCGAAGTTAAAGTTCCGTAGCAACGAATCGGTTGTACGTGAAAATCATTAGAAATTTTTCATAACGCTTTCTTCGTCACACCGAACGTCACACTTTTTGAGTTATGTGCCATAGTAAAGACATAAAATGTCAAATGTCAAAACATCGTTTTTTTTTTTTTTTTTTTTTTTTTTTTTTTTTTTTAATGAAATTGAGGGTTTTCTTGTTAATTGACCTTCTATGAAAATACGAGTTAGGGGTCTGTTCCTACGTATTTTTTCACGCTGAATCGAGAGGTAACACTTGCATATCTTCCCAACCCCGTTCTGTAAACCTCTTCTTAAATTTAAACCCACATTTTGACTTTTTCAATAGTCCCCTGTCATCTCTGAAATCTCTAGTACTCTCTTCTCCCGCTTTGTTTTGACTATTATCTCCAAATCGCTCTACTGTCTTCATAAGTTAAATTACTGCTATATTATTGATGTTTCTGTTAGAATTGTTCTTTTTCTTGTTGTTTTTCTTAGATGTGTAAATTCTTCTGTACATTATTGAATCGCTACTTTTATTGTGCTGTTGTAAATTGGGCTTGCCCGTTAATAAATACCTAAATAAATAAATAACGAGTTTTACACTTTAGCTTACCAGTTTCACTCCTAAAAACACATAAGTAAAATTTATCACAATACATTAACTCAAATTTGGGAGTTAAAGGGTAAAAAAATACGTAAAAAGCGACCCCAAACTCGTATTTTCATAGACGGTCATTTTTCAAGAAAACCCTCTCGATTTCATTGAAAAACCATTGTTTTTCAGAACTAAAACATTGTTTCCTCCCATAATTAGCAGAGTAAAAGTAAAATTAACTACACGTTGGAAAGGTGAGATTTCAGCGCAGTTTTTACCGTTCTTGCATCATGAAAAAATATTGGTTCTCATAATTCAATTTCCAATTGAAAAGACTCAAGGTTTTGCAGATTGGGTGAAATCTGCTTTTCAGAGGGCTTTTTCATGTCTCAAACCTTAATTCTTAAGAATGCTCAGGCATGTATTCGATAGCAAATTTAAGTTTCTTTCCAACGGTATCCTCAAATTTGAATTTACACACCAAATTGAGAGAGTTATATGATCGTTTTAGTGACAAAAGGTCAAAAACACGAAAGAAATCGTAGAAATTAAATTACTCGAAAACTAAGCGTTTAAAAAGAAATATCTATGAGGAACTTTCGATCATAAAGAAGCTCGAGAATTGATCCCTAAAGTTATGGGAACTTAAGTTGAGACACCCTGACCCTGTACACAAACACACACACACACACCCATATGTATATATATATATATATATATATATATATATATATATATATATATATATATATATATATATATATATATATATATATATATATATCCTTTTGTAGACAGTAATTTAGGTATTTATTATTATTTATTTTTTTTTAATTTCATTTCATAATTCTGACACATGAACTGAAAATTGCTCATGAAAACAAGTTACGTTTCGTAACAAAGAATTGCTCACAGATACTTTATGATAGTCTCATATCTTAGCCCTGAAAATATACACATAGGTATACTGAAAATTGCCCACGGAAAATGGTTACGACACGGTACGCAGAAACCCTCACGGATATTGAAATTTTCTTATATTTACTTTGGCACTTTTTAAACTGAAACCGATTTGACAGGCACATCCTCGGCCAATGTATGATTTGTGAGCCAAATTTCATTAACTTTGGTCAAGTTGTTTTGGAAAGAAGCTCTGGACGGATTTTTGTATTTATTTACTTCGATTTTTGTGTTTTACGCAGCTTGAAACGTGAACGAGCAAATTTGGAGGAGGCGGTTAAAAATTAGTTTTCTTGGTCGATTACAATGGTTCATTATTTAAAAAAAAAATTTCTTTACATGAAAGGGTTTAAAAAAAGCGTAACAGTGTATCTCATCATTTTCGCTTACAATCAAATCTTTGCTACTGAACGTATCTTGTCTAATTTTTGTCACTCTTCTACGTACAAAAATCGTTCGCAATCGTTGGAAAGATATGAATTTATGCTAAAAACTTACACTGTTTAAACTTCTTTGAAAATAAAAGCAGCTGAGCTACTCGCAAAGTTATTAATGAACTATAAACAATTCTCGAAGATATAAGATAAACAGAGAGAAAACTTTTTAATTTCTCCCTGGATGGGAAAACATTAGATCATGGTTATTTCTAGTATCTACTGCTTACGAACACCTGAAGTACCTAACTACTCAATAGTAATATACCTACCACGTAGTGCATTTTTTCACATTATTAGTTCATTATGGTAACTTAGCAATATTAGTTTATAACTCAGCGTAATAAATCAGCTTTCCTTGACATAACAATGTTGCTTAGGGATCATGAGATGTTATGATAAAATTAGAGTATTCCAAAAAGTGGCGAACGATTTTCCTGCTATGAAAATTAAGGGAGTTACATTTCGCTAGTAACACATTGGTTGAACGTGAAAATCAATAGAAAAGAAAGCTTCCTGTACACTTTTTCAGGCTAAAAAAAAATAACACAATTTATTTTCAAATACCCCAGCTAAAAGATATATCCATGACAATAATATAATTACAATGACTCTAATGATATTTATGATTTGGTAGTACCAGGCTGGCTTACTACGAAGACGAATATGGTAAGCGAAACAGGAAAATTTCTCCCGGATTCGCGGACTTGTAAACCAGCTGGTTTCTTTCTGATGATTCTCGCTTACAACCAATTTATGTTCAACTTCCAACAATTCATCGCTAGATTAATTTCCTATATTAGAAGCAACGCTAGCCAAAATATCTAAGGACGATCTAAACTAGTTGGTCCGCTGACCAGGTACCTCACAATGTTTTAGGTAATTTATCCTCATGCACGATCTAGTCTGAGTACTCTATAACATAAACCTCAAGCGTAATCTAATAAATCTTCATCTTCATTAGGTTCTTCTTCATTAGTTTCAGCTCCCCCATTGTTTTCTACTGAAGCTCCCGGTTGATTTCTGAATGAATTCAAAAAATAGGCTCCATGGCTGGGAAGAAAATTCAGCGAGAGCTTCGATGTCTTGCAGCTTAGCAGAGGTAGGTAATTATGATGTAAGGTAAGGATCAGCAGGTAAGGTAGTTGAGCTTTCAACAGATTTGGTTTTTCGTTATGACTAAAGACTCCCGACTCCATTTGCTTCACGTTTTAAACACCAGAACTGCGGTTCCCTTACAATCTACCTTCATAGAAGAAAACTTATAAAATCGGGTTCCAAAAACAATCGACTTTTAACATGTTTAATGTTTTAGGGCTGGGGGTCGTTCTGTGAATTCCGACACGCAAATCTGCAACGTTTTTAACATGTTTAATGTTTTAGGGCTGGGGGTCATTCTGTGAATTCCGACACGACACGCAAATGTGCAACGTTTTTTTCTGATGATTTCCGCTTACAACCGAGTCGTTGCTAGGGAAATGGTACTTCGTCGTTTTTCATCCCACAAAATTCGTTGACCATTCGTTCGAAAGCTCTCGATTTATCCAACCATATTATGTTAACTACTGCGAAGTGCGTGGCCAACAAGCTGAGTTATGAGCATGGTTATTTGAATAATTGTTTACACACAGGTGATCATTCTCAATTATTGATATTGTGAACATGATTGCAACCGCTTGTAAATTTCTGATGATTTCATTGAGTGAACATTAAACATGATTTAATGTTTTTCCCTCTCAAGGGAGAAATTATGATTTTTTTCTGATGATTTCCGCTTACAACCGAGTCGTTGCTAGGGATATGATACTTCGTCGTTTTTCATCCCACAAAATTCGTTGACCATTCGTTCGAAAGCTCTCGATTTATCTAACCATACTATATTAACTACTGCGAAGTGCGTGGCCAACAAGCTGAGTTATGAGCATGGTTATATGAATAAGTGTTTACACACAGGTGATCATTCTCAATTATTGATATTGTGAACATGATTGCAACCGCTTGTTAATTTCTGATGATTTCATTGAGCTGGTGTTTCGATGATTTGATTCATAGCAGGTGATCCGAATATTTAATAGGTAATTTCTATACTTTACACTCTAGGAAGCTGTAATTACGTATGTAGCCTCTTCAGGACATTTACTTGACGATGCCCAGGGTCCGGATCAGATGAGTGGCTCTTAGAGCTAATTTCTATGCTTTACACTCTAGGAAGCTTTAATTTCGAATGTAGCCTCTTTAGGACATTTACTTGACGATGCCCAGGGTCCGGATCAGATGAGTGGCTCTTAGAGCTAATTTCTATGCTTTACGCTCTAGGAAGCTGTAATTTCGTATGTAGCCTCTTTAGGACATTTACTTGACGATGCCCAGGGTCCGGATCAGATGAGTGGCTCTTAGAGCTTGCATACGAGTCTGCAACTAAAGACATAAAATGTCCCAATGTGTTGCAGACTCGTATGCAAGCGTACTTTGGTATGAGTCCCATCGGAAATATCTAATGGTAAAATAAAAATGTATATAAATATAATAAATTGTTTTGGTTAATTAGAATCTTTTCTTTTTTCTTGACCTTAAAAAACTATATCTAATTTCTCCCTTGCGAGGGAAAAACATTAAACATGATTTAATGTTTTTCCCTCTCAAGGGAGAAATTATGAAATCGTTGTAGATTATGTCTATACTTGGCACATAGAATCGAAAAGTGTTACGGTTACCGAAAAGTGTTATTTTTTCTGATGATTATCGCTTACAACCAAATCGTTGCTACGGAACCTTATCTTTGGCATTTATCATCGTACAAAAATCGTTCGCCAGTCGTTGGAAAGTTTTGAGTTCACCCTTCTGGTTTTGAGCGTCTTAAAGATAGTAACTTGCGAATAATTTCTGATGATTCTCGCTCACAACCAATCCGTTGCTACGGAATTGTATCTTTGTCGTTTTTCATCGTATAAAACGCGTTCGTTGGTCGTTGGAAAGATCTCAATTTACGGTGAAATTTTACGCTGTGTAACTACACCAAAAATGAAAGCCGCTAAGCTACACGCAATGTATATACAAGTATAAACAACCTCCGAGGTATTATATATATATATTAAAACATTATATATTATCCAACGCCAGTATGAGGCGAGCAGTTCATCTTACTGTTCATACTTGCTGCCCCAATAGCGATTGAAGGCGCACACGTGTATGGGTGATATTCTCGAGACTTGGACACTAGCGCATCCTTACATCGAGGCAAGGCGAAGTCGAAGTTATTTCACCTCGTTGTCATGGGGACGAGTAAACTATGCAAAAATGCGTCATTTGTAGCCACAGCTGGACAACTGCATACCATAGTCTGACCTAGTTCCTAGTCAATATTTTCATTATTTGTAATATGCAAGGTGATAAATTGTATGCAAATTACATCAAGTTATTATCAGTTGATGACCTCAAACGCTACGAACGCAAGATGGGGAACTGATGACATACAGTAAGTGTTCTAGATGATCCAGACATCAGCCGCGAAGATATTGTGGATTAGGTACCTATCTAGTTTTAGAACTGTTCTTTGAATTAATTGAAACTAAAAATCTTTAGAGTACTGTGAAAGTGGTCTTGTGAAAGGATGTGTTATGAGAGCTCTGTTAGGCGGGAATAGTAAGTAGCACATGTGGAAAGGTACCTAGAGAGAAGGTATACCTACATACTTTCCGTATATGTACTACTTGTTCATGTATGTATTTCATTGATAAAAACGAAAGTAGGTACCTAATTACCTTTTTTGTCCCTAAAATTTGCGTAACTGCAAAACTCGCGCAATAACTGCACTTCCAATGCCGTCTTTATGAAATCTTACCATCAGAAGAACGCATTTCAAGATTTTTTCCTTGCACCTAGTTTTTAATTCATGTTGCATATTCCCTGATTCGATATTTGACAAACTTGCTAATCAGCGGTTGTATTCGTCGGCAAAGCAACGACCCACCTATTTTGTTTAGGCACTTTAAACCAACAGCAAATCTGGTAGGACGTACGTACCTACCTAAGTAGTTTCGTTTCTTGGTGTAGCAACAACCTGCCTTGTTTATTTTGACAAACTATCAAATCTCTCCTTTTATTCATTCAATATAACAAGTAAAGCTTCCTCAGTTAAACATAGTACTACGAACTTATAATAAAACGCTGATGAAGCTACCTGATCAATGGCTAGGTACCTACACAGCAGTACAGACACCTGAGGAATTTTCAATCATTTTTTCATTACAGGTTAATAGTTATTCTTAAAGCCTAAACGAATGAAGTTCTTTAGTTTTCTGACACTGATTAACTACAATAGTTAGTAGGCTCCTAGTCCAAATAAAAACTCGTTCACGTTAGATTGGTATCGTTGACAGCAATCTACAATAAATTATTGCGCTGGCAGGCACGATTATTATAACATTTAGTCGAATAGAAACTTTGCATTGCTACAATATTATACTTTTTCAAAACAAAACTGTTGAAAAATGGCCGTATAACCACGAATTATGTTGTCGTCAGACGGCAAACTTCTTGTGAGAAATAGGTTGGTTGAGTAGCGATTCATTGACGTAGGGCAGTCATGGCATGGCCGACGTTGGCTGAAACGCGAACCTACTCCAGGCGTGACGTCACGAGAATATGGGCCATATGTATATTACCGTCACATTAAGGTTGAGGTCCCGCATGCATTTAGTCGCGTACCACTGACCAATGCACCGATTCAGCCTCAGACAGCATAATGGGCCTCTTCTTGAAAGAAGCGCCAGCACCTAAAAACACTATCACCGCAACACCACCAGCAGAGAGAGCTCCTTTCATAATAATTCATTATGGCTGTGTAGTGGTGGAGGTCAGAGTTGAGAGTCTATCGTGAGTCAAGTTCCCACGCTTCTTCCATCTCATCCCGGGAGAGTCCTCTTCTAACCCTTTCCCGCTCTTCTTATGTGACAATCCCGATGCTTTGGGGCCATGACTGGATTTCTCCTTCAAGTTTGATCTATCGCTCAAATTATCTCTTCAATTGATGGGGACCCCACAGAATTGGAAACGGCGAGTTGCTAAGATGATTTTTTGCATTTTTAGTGCCACAAGAAAATAGACCCTGGATCGTCGGCAAGCAACAGTGATAGGACATTGATAGGTTAGCTACTTATTGAATTGAGCACTTATAAAATTCCAGACGTGGAATATGGTTATATGAACGAACATTTCATATAGATAGGTATGTCTTTGAATTAACATTTTTGCAAAATGAATAAAACAACGCAATTTTAATCAAACCCGTCTCACTTTTAATCAAACCATTCGCAATTTGAATCAAGCCTACGCGATTTGAAGAAAACCAGCTTGGGTGATACTATAAAAAATTAAAGAGGAAACAATGATCTATCTTCAAAATACTTGGCATCGCACACCTTCTCCATTTTGTCTGGTAAGGTAAGTTATAAAAATATCAGTTGAATTTCTATCAATTTAATTTGAATTTCCTGGTGTTCGTGGCATGTTCCTCTTTCATCCACTTCGTGTCTTGGTTTTTTTCTTTTCTTTTTTCTTTGCTGTGTGTTATTTGTTTTGGAGTTGAATATGCTGGAAAAAAAAGAAAAAAAAAAAAAAACATTCATTTAGCATGACATTATAAGCGAATTTATAAAATACTACACTTTCATTACCTGGTTAGTAATTTTTCTGTCTTGATTAATACAGGCTAAGCCAACCAATGTTTCGTATAATTATATGTAGTTAGTTGAATGGTTACCTATTTTTTACGAATAAATTAAAGAAATATTCTTATACTAGCCGCTCCGGCTCGCTTCTCTCGCCTCCACGTCCAGCCCCGAACCCCCCACCCTCCCCCCTCGCTTCGCTCGCAAACGGTAGATCACTAAGGGTAGGTATAGCGTATGTAGGGGATGTTGCTCGCTTCGGTCGCTCGGTATGGCTGTATACATGTATGTGTTGGAAAACCTCGTTGTTATCCGACGTGTGTGGGATGTTGCTCGCTTCGCTCGCTCTTTATGGCTGTATATGTGTAGGAAAAACTACGTTGAAATCCGACGTGGGTAGGGAATGTCACTCGCTTCGCTCACTCGGTATGGGGTGTATAGATGGAATGGGATACAGTGGGATGACCTAAAGCATGTCAGGAAGTTATACTGCCCACCCAACTTGGCTGACATTTTTTCCAGTTGGAAATTACTTTCTAACAAATTAAACAAAGGGAGGCCATTATTTATTGCTGTGTAATAATCATTTCCACTCGTACTTTGTTGCTCTACTAATTCTATATGTCCGTTTTACTATATATGAGGAAGTTATACAGCCCTCCCAACTTGCCAGACTTTTTTTTCTGTTGGAAATCACTATGAAACGCGGCACCTTATGTGGAACTTCGAAAAGTATAGTTTTGAGAACATTTCAGTACTAACAGAACAGTCACTTCTTCTATGGAGGGTCATCAACGAAATCGTCTTCATATTGGCCGACATCAGTGCTCGACAGTTTTTCGTAAAATTCCTTCAAATCTTCTCTCACCAAATACTGGGAGAGGTACAAAAGATCACGGTATTTAGCGGCCTTAATGGGAGTTCCGCCATTGTAAGACTTTCGCAGCTCAATTTTTCTTATGTTGGCTCGAGATGAAAAAAACGCTGTAGATCACTGAAACTGAGTAATAAACGGACGTGTGAGCTACAGAAAACATCTGGAGCGAGGATTCACTCTACTTTCCCTACTTGTATCCATTGCAGGTTCATAATTACCCATTGGTGGGTGTTACAGCTGTGTTGAGAAAATAAAACAATCCCAATTACTCAGCTGCTTTAATTTAAATAGCGAATTCTTAAGAAAAGAAAAAAAAAAAAAAAAACTCGGCGCTCCGCGCCTCGCCAGGGGGCAAGCCCCCTGGACCCCCGGTTACCTCTATTTACATACTTCGGACGAAATTATTGAAACACAGAATGTGTTTGCGTTGTCGCGCAACCAAGTGACAACCAAACAAGCGTCATTGTTTGCTATTCATTTATAACATCAATTTATATAGTTATAGTATGAAACTACGGAAAAAAATACGAAATAAATTCGTGATAAATCAAGAGCGATTTATCAAGTAAATGTCCTAAAGAGGCTACATACGAAATTACAGCTTCCTAGAGTGTAAAGTATAGAAATTAGCTTTAAAAGCCACTCATCTGATCCGGACCCTGGACATCGTCAAGTAAATGTCCTAAAGAGGCTACATACGAAATTACAGCTTCCTAGAGTGTAAAGCATAGAAATTAGCTTTAAGAGCCACACATCTGATCCGGACCCTGAGCATCGTCAAGTAAATGTCCTAAAGAGGCTACATACGAAATTACAGCTTCCTAGAGTGTAAAGCATAGAAATTAGCTTTAAGAGCCACACATCTGATCCGGACCCTGAGCATCGTCAAGTAAATGTCCTAAAGAGGCTACAAACGAAATTACAGCTTCCTAGAGTGTAAAGTATAGAAATTACCTATTCAAATTATTTAACCTCCGCTTCACAAATCAAACCGTTTTCGTAATACTCAGATCACCTGCTATGAATCAAATCATCGAAACACAAGCTCAATGAAATCATCAGAAATTAACAAGCGGTTGCAATCATGTTCACAATATCAATTATTGAGAATGATCACCTGTGTGTAAACAATTATTTATATAACCATGCTCATAACTCAGTTTGTTGGACACGCACTTCGCAGTAGTTAACATAATATTGTTGGATAAATCGAGAGCTTTCGAACGAATGGTCAACGAATTTTGTGGGATGAAAAACGACGAAGTACCATTTCCCTAGCAACGACTCGGTTGTACGTGAAAATCATCCGTCACACATTTCGTTACCATCCCGCGTTCCATTTTCGGCTAGTTAGTCCATGGCTAAAACACATTCTGTGTTAAAAAAACAGGCCATTGTACAAAATTACTTTCTCCATGGAAATCCGTTTTGAGGTACCATTCTGAAACGATTCCAGGAGTTAAATATTTCTTCAGGATGGTCCCTCATCAGTGAAAACCTGAAATGTCAGGGAATTTCCTGCGTGGAGAAAAGTCATTAAATTTCAAAATTTTAAAATTCATTTAATACTGAGGGTGGTCCCTCATATGATGCTCAATGTTCCTCAATTTCTTCACAGAATTCGCTAATGGGTGTCTCAGGTACTTGCATATTGAAGCAAGAGACTTATCAAACCGTAGCCCATTCTCTTTCTGACTGCCAGTACTATTTATCTTCTTGAGAATGGTTGGTCTAATTGCTAACCTTGGCCTCAGAGCAACCGTTGGCTGTGTATCCATTGAAATTGTAAGGACCCTTGGTCAGTGACGCTTCCTGCCATAGCCACATTGTTTCTTTCTTCGCTACTAACGTAGAATCTGTCACCGGTGATATTGACTCCACTCCAGTTCGTTTGATGCTAATTTCTTTGCTGTATGGCATAGTCAACTCCACCGTTGCCATAAATTGCTACTTGGCGCAGTTGGTAGGTACTCATTAGAAAGTAAATCTTCGATTCCCATAATCATTCACTGTTCGAGCATGGCCAGTCATACTTTCCTTACATATTAGAAGGCTACTGAAAATAGATTAAACTACAATCGGCCTACAAATATTTTCAGGAACTCTGCCAGGATATGCGTCTTTCATAACACATGATCGTTAACGATACCATCTTATTGTTTCATACAAATACATAGGTACCTCAAGCTATGTTATTGTGTAGGGCTAGATCGAGAGATTGGTATTCACACAATATGTAGGTAACTAGTGAATAAGGTTGCAACCCACTGATATGACACAAAAATTGAATTGAAAATTGATTCACAAAAACGATAGGTACCCATGAAAAAACACCCTGTAAAAATTAGCTCTTGAGAAAGGTAGGTAAGTTAAAATTATTTGTACCTAACATTTTAACTAGGTAGGTAAAAAGCGACAATTTGGAATTTTCTCCGGAAAGGATCGAAGGATTTTGAAGAAATTTCCAGAAGTTATTCCTTTTGCGGGTACGTGCAAACCTCATCAAATATCTCGCATCCTCTGGAAAACACTGTAAAAGCTGTTTTTTTAAATCGAAAATAGTAGCAAAATTAGTGGAAAAAAACTTTTGATGTAAATAGAAAAACACTCACGCTGTTCGCGTAAGTGGAACCAACTTTTCGAATCAATCAGCTGGAGCTCTAGGTGGAGTCTGCCATTTCATTCTTCCCTTGATGACTCCCTCCCTATCCCTTGAGGCTCCCTATCAAATTTCGTTGTTATCAGACATAACTTCAAACACACTCAGCTGATCAGGATGGAGCCTGTAAGGTCATACGACTCTTGTTATACCAGAGAGGCTTCCTATCAATTTTCAACGTCCTACAGTGAACAGGAGAGACTCTAGCTCATTCAGCTGATCAGGATGGCGCTCCTCACTTTGCTTGTGTCTTGTTGTCCCTATGAAATTTCGATGTCCTACGGCAAATAGGAGAGATTTGAGCACGATTTTGCCATCATTATGATTAATATTACGGCACGTGGTCAGCTGATCCTCACTGAAGCCAGCGAGGCACAAGTTCCGACATCATATCAAAATTTGGTCCAAATTTTGTCCATAAATTTATATATAGAGAAATCCGAAAATGAATGACTATTGCAAACGTGTTCTACACTCTCTGAAACGCAAAGAAAATTCATTTCCACCCCCAAGTGCCGCCGTGCCGACGGCTGTTATCCCCCTTTTGTACGAAAAGTTGTGTAAATTTCAGAAATAGTTTTGTACGTGCCAAATCGGATTTTAATTTTGGCCGTGTTAGGAAATTAGGTTTTCTGAAAATTGATTTCAAACCACAGCAGGAGAGTAAACCTGGACACTTACATTCGAACGCTCATTAAAATTGACATCATCATAGTGGAGCTGTTTTTTCGCATAAAAACGCACGAAAATAACTGCGATAAGGTTGATTTTGAGCTCAAAACCGGTCTACCCTGAAGCTTTTTTTGCTTGGAAATGCACACACAGAGTAAAATTACATTATGCCAGCTTTTCGTTTATTATTTCCAATAATAAGCCTATGCGATCGTGTAGCAAAAAATTTGTATAACCCTCCCTCAAACTTTGTCCCTTTACGTTTCAAGGTGCGTAGAATCCAAATTTGAAATGTCCGTCCGCCGTTCGCCGTCCGCCGTCCGGGCCATAAAAGGCCTAAGAATTTACTTTAAAAACCCGTTCTTTCGCACATAGACTCCATTTGGGGTCTAGTTGGTCCTAACGTTTAACCATCCCGATCGCTTTACTCGCATAGATGCTATGGGCCAAAAACGGGCGAAAAAGTGTCTTTTTCAATGCTTTGAGTGTAGACTTACGCATGGCACGCTTGGCAGGGGGTCACGGTGGGTGGTGAGGGGGGTGAGCGGGGGGTGGAGTGAGAGGAGGTGCTGCGGCACCTTGTGGTGGCTGGAGTGACCAGGGGCGTAGCAGAGGGGTGTAGGAGAATGGATATTTATTACTTTTACGTGTTATACCCATATAATACACCGCGGCACCATGAGGTGGATACAGCGTTCCTTCGAGGCATGAATATATGTTTTTTTCTAGGTCATATTTGTGTGTTAATACCAATGCTTTCCTACGCATTTTTAATAACATATCCTCTCAACTTTTCGTACGTAATTTGATAATGATATTACTAAGGCAATAACTATTTGAATAGATAGGGGCTCAAATCGAGAAATATAATCATGCGTATACAATTATAGAAGTATAGGTTGTGGCAACTCGAAATAGGACACGCCGAGGAGTCTGGACGGGCTTTATGCGTACGCAAGACATTCAAAACTACGATCAAACTCAATTGCAAAAATAATAAACCTTTGTGAAATAATTTGCAGCGTTTTTAATGTAATAAGTGGCTGATTTAAATAATCACTATTTATAGTCGATTAAGCGTAGCAGCAACATACCGAGGTGGCAGCAACATACCGAGTCGTCCTGTACAGTAAGTTTACAATGTATCATAGATTATAATGGGGATGCCCCCAAAAGCACGAAACGCCCACAAATTGTCCAAAAGAGCATTTACCATCGTATTGAGATTTTTATACGCCTGTTTGCTGGCGGCCACACCATCAGTGCGCGCCAAATTAATGTATTTTTCAGCTCCCGACTGTGGTTTTTAACATGGATATGTTTTTGGGCTGGGAGTCATTCTAAAATTTGCGAAACGACACCAAAATTTGTGGCGACCCGGCACTTTAGATTATTATTCTCGAAAAGTGAAGGCCAGGTAGAAATCAATGAGGTACTACCGCAATGTACTTCTTTCCCAACATCCCAACAGAGTGGAAAGTAATGTCCATTTTTACGTTCCCAACATCCCAACAGAGTGGAAAGTAATGTCCATTTTTACTTTCTCAACATCCCAACAGAGTGGAAAGTAATGTCCATTTTTACGTTCCCAACATCCCAACAGAGTGGAAAGTAATGTCCGTTTTTACTTTCCCAACATCCCAACAGAGTGGAAAGTAATGTCCATTTTCACTTTCCCAACACCCCAACAGAGTGTAGAGAAATGTCTACAACTTTGACATATCCATAATCTATTGTTTTTCCCCTCAAGGGAGAAATTTATATATTTAGTATGCGTGTTTATTTTTTGTTTATTTTGTTCCTTTTTCACTAGGTAACTAAAAAGCAGGCATCATGTAATTTTACTGTTTGTGTGCGTTTCCAAGCAAAAAAGCTTCAGGGTAGGCCGTTTTGGAGCTTAAAATCAACCATATCTCCATCATTTTCGTGCGATTTTATACGAAAAACAGCTCTAGGATGATGATGTCAATTTTAATGAGCGTTCGAATGTAAGTACAGGTTTATCCTACTCACTGCGTACCTATTTGCTGAGAATAAGAAAGTTGTGACAGGCTTCGCACTTTGTTAACATGGTAATTATTCGATGCCTCAACAGTAAGTACTTCGAGACTTGGAAGTGCTCACAGAATTACAGAACACTTGAAGTGCTTCACGCGGCCACACCATCAGTGCGCGCCAAATTAATGCATTTTTCAGCTCCCGACTGTGGTTTTTTGTTCCTTTTTCACTAACTAAAAAGCAGGCATCATGTAATTTTACTGTTTGTGTGCGTTTCCAAGCAAAAAAGCTTCAGGATAGGCCATTTTGGAGCTTAAAATCAACCATATCTCAATTGAGGCGAGTAGTTTCAAAACCAGCTCAATCCAGATTTTCTCGAAATACACTTTTTTCCAATTTCTTCCAGTTCACGATGCACTCTATCACCCTGTGAAGTCTTACGGACCAAATCAGGTTCAATCCAATAGAAAAACCCTACTGAAGAGGTGGTTTCGCGCCAAAACTGGCTCAATCCAAGCTTCTCAGTTGAGCCGCGCCTGCCTTCGGCGTCGGACGTTTTTGTTCTGGTGTAAGTACACAGTTTCACCCATTTTCCCGCTATGAACGCTTTTTTTTTTTTTTTTTGCTCTTTACTGTTTAATACTAAATTACTCAATGTACTATCATTTTTCGGGGTTTTTGTAAAATAAAGAAGTTCTCAAATGTTTCTACAAGCCTGGTTTCTACATAGGCTGTTGCTATGCAGCAATCTTTTTTGCAACCTACAAGCTTCTTACCATATAAATAACGAAAAAATGTGATTTCCAACATGAATAATAGAATTTTAGAGGATACTCTTAGGAATATGGCAACAGAGCTAAGTCGAACTACCCGAATTTCATCAAAACCGGCTCAATCCAAACTTTGATTTTGAATTTTTAGGAACCCGGACCATTTTCAAAGTCAAAACTTGTGATAAAACACTCTAGGGCCTCCAGTATAGGCAATGAAATGGAACTAACGAGGTTAAAATGAAGTGCTGTACAGAGAAACGTTTTTTGTTTCCTGAACATTTTTCAAGTATGGATTGAGCCGGTTTTGAAACACTTCGCCTCAATTATTTTCGTGCGTTTTTATGCGAAAAAACAGCTCTAGGATGATGATGTCAATTGAAGGGTCACGGGAAAGAACGATCAGAGTCAATTTTTGGTCCGAAATGATATAGTGGTGCCATCTTGCAGGTCTTAGAGAAACGAATCGAAGCATGTATCGCCTAGGGAAAGAATGATAAAGGTTAGCATCAAAATACAGAGGGAAATATTTTAGGTGTCTCAAAGCAAAGATCAGAATCCATGCGCTGACGGCTAAAAAGGGTCAGAGTCCTAAAAAACCTCATTTGTTGATGAAGTTTAACGTGAAAGAAAGATCAAGGTCCAGCATTTTTCTTGAAAAAATCCGTTTTTCCCCATTTTTTTCTATATTTTGTAAGACGTTTTGATTTTTGTTTCTTCACTAAAATGTGTTTTTTTTTTTTTTTTCAATGAAATGACTATTTGGAGTTGAGAATTATCTATCCTAAACCAGAAATATAAAGCCTAGTACGCACTGGGATTCATTGTTCGGACTCTTTGTTGCAGACGCTCGGATTCATGTCTCAGATTCTTTGCCCCGCGACATTGTCGCTCTGCAAATCGTGTACGCATCTAGTTTGAACCTGAGCCATGTCGAACGAGGTTGCAGTAGCAGTAGCACTTTACATAGCTCTACGGAGTAAAAAAAATGCTACATGATGTTTTATTATATCTGCATTAGATAGCCCATCTGCGCCAACCACTAAGAAGGGTGTAATGATGCTTCATGGGTAAATTCTAGAGCTCATTTCTGATCGAAAGTACTTGTTAGAGATTTATTTTAATGCTTTGTTTTCTGAGTAATTTCATTTTTAAGATATGTTTTCCACCTTCAAACGACCATAACTCCACTTGAGATCACTGCAAAATCAAAAATATGACCACCGTTGGAAACAGCGTTAATTGGATAATCCAGCTATTTGATGTCAAATCGATTTTATAAGACGACTTAATAAGTTAGTAAAAAGTTCCAGTCATTCAGCATAATCGTATGAGCGGATTTTCGTAAATTATCTTAGTATATACCTAGGTATTGTTAAATTGTTTTGAAAATTTAGGATTTTAACTAGGAAGAAATGTTCACTACCGATTTTGACCTAAATAATTTTCGGAAATTCAAAAAATGTTTCAGCGAATTTTTCGAAAAAAAAATAAAGCTTTTTTTTTTTTTTAAAGCAGTTTTTATCCATTTTTGACAAATGTTAATGAAATTTAAGTTCCTACTTTTTTCAGCACATTGTTACCTAATAAAGTTCTTTTGACTAAAATTCTGCTAAAAAAAAATTAACAATTTTTACCCGTTTTTAGATACAAGCATAACAACGATAACTACTAAGCGATAACAACGAAGACACACCGGTGAGAGGCCCACTTTGTTCGATATTCGGCACTGACTCAATGTTGCGCGACATTGTTCAAAGAATCCCATTCCGTATGGGACTCAAAAAATACTAAAACGCAACACACGAGATGCAAGACTCAATGTCGCGGAGCGTCCCGGATGCAAGAAAATGAGTCCGAGACGCAGCTCCGCGACAAAGAGTCCGAACAAAGAATCCCAGTGCGTACTAGGCTTTACACTTGAAAGTTTAAAATTTGGAATTTTGCTGATTTGTGAAGAAGTGCACATTGTTATCTCTCGCAACCCTTCAATTTTAATGAGCGTTCGAATGTAAGTACAGGTTTATCCTACTCACTGCGTATTTGCTGAGAATAAGAAAGTTGTGTCAGGCTTCGCACTTTGTTAACATGGTAATTATTCGATGCCTCAACAGTACTTAGAGACTTGGAAGTGCTCACAGAGTAACAGAACACTTGAAGTGCTTAACGACTCTTGTAACAACACTTGAGTGGCAGCAACATACCGAGCCGTCCTGTACAGTAAGTTTACAATGTACGAGGTATGATCAAAAAGTATCCAACCTTAATTTTTATTGGTCTAACAAACGCAGCTATGGGGGCGGGGCTCGATGTGTGGTTGTGAGCATGCCTAGTGCTCATTTTTTTCTACAGCTCCAATACAAGTCAGTCGGCGTCAGGCCATTCATGATTGAACAGGTGCAAGTGAGTGTCGTCAGATTTTATTGTTTTTAAAATGTCAGAAAAAGTCGAACAGCGTTATTGCATAAAATTTTGTTTTAATCTTGGTGATTCGCAAGTGGAAACAATTCGCAAGATTAAATAAGCGATTTTTAGCTTTTCCCAAAGCTGAAAATGCCACTAAAAGGGACCAGATTTCAGACCAGAGAAGACATGCAGAATGCGACAGACCATCTGAGAGCCATAACGAAGGAGGACTTCCAGCGATGCTTTCAACAGTGGCAGAAGCGTTGGGAGAAGTGTGTGGCAGCCCAAGGGGACTACTTTGAAGGGGATTTGTATTACATAATTATATCATAATAAACGTTTATTTTATGAACAAAAGTCGGATACTTTTTTATCATACCTCGTATCATAGATTATAATGGATGCTCACTAACTAAAAAGGCATCATGTAATTTTACTGTTTGTGTGCGTTTCCAAGCAAAAAAGCTTCAGGTAGGCCGTTTTGGAGCTTAAAATCAACCATATCTCCATTATTTTCGTGCGTTTTTATGCGAAAAAACAGCTCTAGGATGATGATATCAATTTTAATGAGCGTTCGAATGTAAGTACAGGTTTATCCTACTCACTGCGTATTTGCTGAGATTAAGAAAGTTGTGTCAGGCTTCGCACTTTGTTAACAAGGTAATTATTCGATGCCTCAACAGTACTTCAAGACTTGGAAGTGCTCACAGAATTACAAAACACTTGAAGTGCTCAAGTGCTACACCATCAGTGCGCGCCATTTTTCAGCTACCGACTGTTTTTTTTTGTTCCTTTTTCACTAACTAAAAAGCAGGCATCATGTAATTTTACTGTTTGTCTGCGTTTCCAAGCAAAAAAGCTTCAGGATAGTCCGGTTTGGAGCTTAAAATCAACCATATCTCAATTATTTTCGTGCGTTTTTATGCAAAAAAACAGCTCTAGGATGATGATGTCAATTTTAATGAGCGTTCGAATGTAAGTAGGTACAGGTTTATCCTACTCACTGCGTATTTGCTGAGAATAAGAAAGTTGTGTCAGGCTTCGCACTTTGTTAACATGGTAATTATTCGATGCCTCAACAGTACTTAGAGACTTGGAAGTGCTCACAGAGTAACAGAACACTTGAAGTGCTTAACGACTCGTTTATTCAGGCTTTGACTGTTCCATTAGGAAGAGTTGGACGGTAGCAGGATCGGCGTAGGGATGAGGAAAGGAAGAGCCGCCCAAGGGGAGGTTCGCGCAGCGCCCCGGCGGCCCACGGGGGAACTATGGCGAAGGGGGTGGCGCTCTAACAAGTTGTTGCTCGTCAGTCCTTCGAGTGTCGCCGACCAGTGAAGTCCCGGGGTCCGACAGACAATAACAGTAACCATGGCCACGGGTGCGCTGACAATAACAGCCGATGCCGACACGATCGAATACAACATGATCTGTCTCTTCGACAAATTGGACGAAATGAGGCGACAAAGCCGACACGCTTCGTCCAAAATGCTCCTGCCGGCTCGGGCCGAGCTGACGACTTTGGAGCTTTGGCGGAGCATCATTTCCGAGTGTCTCGCCTCCTTCTTCTACGTGTTTACCGTCTGTGGGGCGGCTGCCGGGGTCGCGTCCGGGGGCAGCACAGCGCAGACCATCCTCGCTTCCGCGTTCGCTTCCGGTTTCTCCATCGCCGCTTTAACTCAATCATTCGGACACATCTCAGGTAAAAACTTATTTAAAAAAAAATTTGGTACTAGTATTATTTATTTATTATTAGTACGGGCAAGCCCAATTTACAAGGAAAAACATAATACAGAGTTGGAAAAAAAAAATACTGAACTTCAAGAAAAAACAGTGTGGCAAGTGAATGAAAAATGGAAGAAAAATATATAGGTATATACTATTGGAATTTGATAATCATTAAAAAAAAAAAAAAAAAAAAAAAAAAAAAAAAAAAAAAAAAAAAAAAAAAAAAAAAAAAAAAAAATAAAACAAGGGATGATAATACAAGGGATCTAAGTTGGGATACAGAACTATTGAAAAAGTCAAAATTATTATTAATAATTGTTAAATTATTACAATATAACAAAACTTACCTACGTTTCCTTGAGATGGATGACCGCCTTTAATGGTCAGAACATATTTCAAACGAACTAAATCACTCGCGACGTAGTTGTGGAAACCCATTACAACTAAAGTAGGTTTTAAAACTAAAAATAGTCTTAAAGCATTACTAGGATCCGTTAAGGACAAAACTAGTGTTCAGGATAAAAGTGGAGTTTATAAATTAAAATGTTCTTGTGGCTATGAATATTGCGGTCAGACTGGTAGGAAATTTAGGGAAAGAATAGACGAGCATCTGGAGCATTTCAGGGAAAATAAGGGTAAGTCTACATTTGCAAAACATCTTAAGGAATCCAATCATAGTTACAATTTTGATTTGACAGATAGACAGTTTGTACAATTTCTTCATTTTTGCCCAAAGGGAGGTATGTTGAATGTAATTGAAAAATTCGAAATTATCAAAAGTGACAGATCTGGTAAATGTTTAAATGAGGGTATACCTCAATATATTTCACCACTGATAGGTCCATTTCTGTAAAGATTGGAATTATCCCTTCACACTGTTGAAACCATATTTAGTTATTTCCCCCTTTCACTTCATCTGATTAGCTATAATCCCCTTTCACTTTGTATGCACTTAATTGGTGGTTGTACCTCCCCTTTCCTTTCTCTCGACCAATGGGATTCAATCTCCCTTCACCTGTCACTATATAAGCTGTGTCCTTTCTAATGTGTCTTCAGTTATTGTTTGTTAATGATGATGGCCTAACCGTCGAAATCGATTTAACATTGTAACTCTTTATTTTTCGTGGAAATAGACCACGTTTTTCACGAACTTCCGTTTTATATTTCAAACCTTGCGAAAAAATTAAGAAATACTTCTTTAATTTATTATCGACTTAAAAATATTTTCACCATAAAAACCCTACGAGTGGTGTACATGGCGCTCGCACAATCCCATCTAACGTACGCAATAATCGACTGGCGATCGGCTCTGAATTGTCACTTAATATTATACTGTCAGGTACTTAAAATATTCAAATTTCAATATAAAAGAGACTTTATTCCATCCATTTCCCAAATCTTTCGACTACAAACAATAAAATTTTACTTAAAGAGACCCGAACTGCTAACGAAAGTAACCACCCTGACAAATTCTCGCCGCCCCATGAAATTTGAAATACACTACAGACGTACCCAAGTTGGCCAAAACCACATTTCATCTCTCGGTCCACGATTTTTAAATACACTGCCTGATGACGTGATGAGCAATCACTCATCCAATATTGGACAAATTAAAAAACTAAAAACATGGAATTTAATGCACGACTGACCTAAATATAGCCCTGTATGTATTTCATTACGCTCAATATAGTGCTACTGTGGTATATGGTTGTGATGTTGAGTGTTTTTAGAGTACTGTAGTGCCTGCCTCAAGCTGTTTTGTATACCTATATATGTACATGTAGTAGTGCTATAGAATAGAATGTATTCAACTGCTCTGTGAGAAGTTCTGCCCCATTAAAAATACCCACACACAGGCACCTGCCTATGTGGGATTTCAGAAAGAGTTGACAATTTTAGTTGTATTTGCCTTACTTATTGATATATTGACATGGATATGTCTTTGCTCTGGGGGGTCAACCGAAAATTTCCGTGACGCAAAATTTGTGTCACAATTTCAGTGTTTTTCACGTACAACCCAGCCGTTGCTAGGGAATGGAACTTCCGCAGTTTTCATCGCACAAAAATCGTTCGCCACTCGTTGGAAAGCTCTTGAGTTATGTTCACATCTCAAGCTACCAATTTCCCCCTCCTTACATACCTGGCTACATTCCTAAACTAAGTTGTTTGGACTATAAACAATTTTAATAAGCCGGTTACAATATTCTTAACGTAAAGCAATAGCATCATTTACTCCACTCCATAGGAAACATTTTCATCCTCTTGACAACAACATATGAAATCCCCAATCAAAGACACATATCCATGTAACATGGTATCGAAAGCCGTTCTGGATGCCAAATGTCCGGTTTTTGAAGAAACAGTAGCAAATTTCCGGTTTTTTGTTTTCAAACAACGAGTCTTCATTAATGGGAAATTTCGACAACAACTGTTACCGTAAATAACTGGCTGCCCTCTTTCAATATAAGATCGCTCCTTTGATATTTGAAGGACATTATTTTCTTCAATTTAGCCAATAAGCCTTCATTTGTACTGGTGCCTATTCTTTACCTTAGTGGAAATAATCATAGCTCCACGCCTTGGGGGTTCCCAAACGATAGATTGCATTAAATTATTATATACAGTACTAATTTCGGAATAGGGATTTATAAGTAAGTTCCTGCATATTTGAGATTATTGGCGCACAAAAAAAGTATTTCAAACATCTCTTAAAATGTGTATTAAAATTGCATCTAAGAGAAAAAAGTGTCCACATATGTCCCATTTTGACAAGGTGATGACAGGGGTTTTATATGGAAAATGTCTACATATCTATGTTTAAATACGTAGGTAGCAATTAATTACCTATCTATGTATGTACGGTGTTTTTTCTCATTGTGTCCGGTTTTTTATCCCATAGCACCTGGCAACCATGTGTGTTCCTAGAATTACCTACCTAAGCGTATTTCTAGCAAATTTTGGCAAATTCTAACAGTATTTCTAACATCATTGTGTCTACCTCACTTGAAATAAAATTGAGACCGAGTGTCTTTTTCAATTATAAAATCATAAAATATCGCAGAAACATTAAGAGCTGACTTACTTAATGGATATCTTATGAATTTGTTGGATGACGTTAATCAAATCAATGGGGGGGAGGAGGGAGTGGAGGTAATAAAATAATTTCAATAATGAAATTGCCAACGGAAATTTCACTATTAAGTATTTATTTAACACTTAAATTCACTTTTTTTTTTACCTGCCTTATTCAAATGACTTCCCGAACGACTCCCCAAAGTAAATTTTAAGATTAAAGCAAAATAACTGTGCTCAATGACTCGAATAGAAAAATAACTACAAAAATCGACTTAGAACTTCTGGGCATCCCACACATATACGAGTTTTCAATGTTACCTCTACCAATTCAGTATACCACCTCCAAACAATCAATTTCAAATTCCCTGCGACTTAGTTCAAAATTTGGTTCCAAATTAAAACTAAGTCGAAAAAAAAAAGAAAATAAATTGATTGAGAACAATAATTAGGTAGTGGGAATCCCGTATGGACAAATATCGATACCCCCCCCCCCCCAACAAACATTTTTACCACCTTCCGAGTTTAATTCCAAAATTTCATTGTATTTTTGAATTTTCTACATTTATTCTATTTTATTTTATTTTTCCCCCTTAAATCCATTATTAGCCACTTCAAAATCGCTCTCCAAGTTTCACTTCGATATCTCAGTATTTTGGGGGAAAGTTGAAGAGAGGAGTTACTGTCGTATAGAATTGCCAGCGCTTAAATTGGGTATAACTCAAAATCCGTTCAATTTTGTTGAGACCATGGAGACGTTCGATTGGGGTGTCTAAAGCTATCTTATGAGTATAGTTTCATAAGAATTCTACGAAACCCTAATTCCATATGGAATGTGTGGTGTCATTTGTGGCAAAAAGAGCTAAATGACACCCCCCCCCCCCCACCCCCCATGGTAATAAATAACCCTATTCAAAGAAAGGTAATCGTCGTCCAAACTCACTCAACTTTCGAGAACGTTAGATGACCTTGTAGGTACGTACCTACTCTAATGGAAACACGTGTGTGTGGCTCAAAGAAGACGAAACCCCCGATTTCCCAACTAAGTTACCATCTCTGTGGCCAAACCACATCAAACGGCGAAGGAGTTTCAGTTTTGAGCTTTGAAGGTGGGAGGTCGTTTGTCGGGGTTGGGGTGTTGTAGGACTTGCAACAAAAAAACTTCCAACTCTCACCTGCGCCTGCGGATGCCAACCGGACTAATGGGGTGGTTATCTTATTATCTTACACCCTAGGGTATATACCTCACCAGGTAGGCAAGCAAATGAGCTTGTGCCCTTTGCGATGTTCCTTTCAACAAAATCCACGTGGCAACCTACTCGGACTTGTCCAATTATTGTCTATTTCAACATAGTATATTCTAGCTCAGTGTTACCACGTTGGAGAACACATAGAGACTGCGAGAGTCTAGGAAAACATTATTTTTTATAACAAACATTATTTTTTGTAAATTTATTTTTTTATTTGACCAGAAGGGTCATTAGCAGCATTGGGCGTAGTGTAAAAGATGGAACTGGAAGGATCACAATTTTAAGGGGTGCCGTTTTGCTCTCCTTCACTAAACGGATTGTCATTTTGGTCTTCACTGGCAGGTCGGTGGGAGAAAAAGAAAACATTGACAACATTCCTCAGAAAAAGGCATTTCCGCAGACTACAAGGGATAAAGCGATGAACACTGGTTAACCCCTACAGCGAGTAAAAAGCCCAAAAATGAGAAAAATCAACCAACATTAGATGAGGTGTTGACTTATAACTTACGATATATCACCATTATATAAATAATCAGCAAAGGTGAATAAAACTACTTATGCCTAGATGCACATAAATATATCACGTAATCAGACATCACAGTTCGTAGTAATGTGTACAGCGGTTAAATATATCACATAATCAGACATCACAGTTTGTAGCTACGTTCGTACATTAGTACATTAGTACAGCGGCTCTCAAGTACAATAGTAGGGACTGGACCTTGTCTGGTCCAGATAGAATGTTAACCCACTGAGGTCTGGTTAGTCCTCCAAGAAGTTGCGGATGGACAGATCACCCCCACAACTCTCACCCCTTTCACGTAAGGCATTGAATAATATTGGACTGGCTGTTGTTGCTGTTGAGCTGAAGGTATACTGTTCTGAGTGTTTCTTTGGAGTTTGCTATTTATAGTTTGGTCTACGATTTTGATGGGGTACCCATTAGCCGTTAGGATCACTTTTAATTTGTGTGTGTTTTCTTTGTGAAATTTGGGGTCTGGGAACGGGGTATCTTTGTCATCACTGAACAAGCTGGGGATTGGATTGTCGAATATGTTTGGATTACTCTAATTCAAGTCAAAGACTACCTTTTTCCAAATTTTCAAATCTGACCCACAATGGAGGGGGAGGGGGTGGGAGAGCTTCTGCGCTAAGCTGGTGTCTGTGGGTGCCACTGGCTACCACTGTCAAGTCCCTCCTTGAAAGTTTCGCTAAGAAAAGCCCACCTGGCACAAGTACTGTAGGACATAACGCAGACATTCCATTACTCATGCCAGTTGGAATTGGCTTTATGTTGCATGTAGGAGATTCGGTCCTCAATGCGAACATAGGCAACATTACTTTCATGCAAGATTACTTTACAAAAATGGATCTCTAATCTATTTTTAGATTTGAATATCACACACACACACACACACACACACACACACACACACACACACACACACACACACACACACACACACACACACACAAATCGGTACACTCATTGCCATGAATACCCACGTGCCATGAATTCCCACAAAGGTTTATTATTCCTGCATAGATATATATAACATTATAAGATAGCTCTTCTGCACAGATCAATGGTTTATATAAGTCAGGCATTACAAGTGTATAGACAACATTTTAACTTACTAGAAAACCGAATACGATCAAGCCGAATCAGCAGAACTTCAGCCTTGTCCTCCAAGCCAAAGTCGCTTTGCGATTCACATACGTGTTGACGATTTTTTCGCTTCCAACTCTTAAGTAAAACCTCCTGGGCGCATACGGTTGGTCCTACATCCAAGTGAACTCATTCAATTCCATGAGAGGATTTCTTCCTAAATCGATCCATTAAAAAAAATGTATTTAAAAATATTTTGAGATCTTGATTTAATATTTCAACCCTTTATTTTCACCCACTGGGGTAATCAAATTAATGCCTAGATTACAGAAGAAAAAAAAATTCTTTATCAATTACAAAGGCTATTATTGGAAATGATGGACCTAAGTAAATCCGTGACTAAGGAATAGTGATCATAACGACAATGGGACCTACAAACTTTATAAATCAACATCATACCTATAGACAAAAACACCACAAATGTACATTTTTTTAAAACAACAGATAAAAAATTTGTGATTGTATTTATAAACTGTGTAATAAATTTTAATCATTAGTCGATTTTAATACATCCTAATACAGCAGAAATACAGATCATTCACATAATATATCTACGCATCGTTAACTTTACCGGCAGATCTCAAAATATCTGCCACAAATTAACAAATTACCTACATTGATTTGTTTAATTTCTTTTGATCCCGAAGATGGGCCAAAATTAATATCTAGGTATAATAAGCGTATCAAAATCCTACGAGTTGAAGCTTTAGAGCCAGTTGAACTTTTGATTAAGGAAAATTGTTATTGCGCACTGTGTGATTAATGTAAAGAATATTATGGTTAAAATCCCTACAATGGGGAAATCCTTACAAAGTCATCAACATAGTTTTTTCTCAGTAGACTCTACATAGAATAGGTGCAAGATGCTCGTTACTTTTCTCTCTTCTTCCCTTCAAGAACCCCCTCTCATTAGCAAGACTGAGTTTAATGGTCTGCCTACCAAATGAAGGTAACAAGAAATCCAGCTTATTGTTTTATTGTGAGATCTTCTGGCCGCCTCCTTCAGTTCAAACGGAGGTTTTCATGAAGGGATTGGCCTAGTTTTTTCCTCTTATTATCGTACTGATGCAATAAAGCTATTAAATGTTAGTATCTAAGAAGCTGGAATGCATTGCCAGACGGCAACGTTGATAAGCTTTATGTAGGTACCTAACTTGTTTTCCACATCACCGTACCAATGGAGTTTCAAATTTCATTATGGAAAGAGTTGATTGTAGGGGGTAATAGGAATAAATCGTGATGTTTCAACTATTCTCGTCAGATTTTCGTGATTATTGTTTTGTTCAATTATGAATTGGGTCTAGTTTCGGAAAACATGTCAGGAGTTTCAAATTTAATTATGGAAGGGGGTGATGATGGTAATAAATCGTGATATAATTACTATTTCCATCGGATTTCCGCGACAGTTTTTATTATTTGAACGATCCTGGTTTTAGCCCCTTGGAAGTTTTAAATTGTAGTTGGAGGAGGGAAGTAAGGGGAGGGGTGAAGGGTAGCTCCGACTAATATTGTTACCGAGTCTACTTACAGGTTTTTTACGTATCTATTTTACGTTTTAGACCATTCTGAACAACTTTGGTTCCGTGTCTGTCTGTGTGTAAATGTGAGTGTGTATGTCTGTTTTTGTGTGAGTCTATATCATGTGTCCGCAAATCATTGTAACAATTATAAATCCACAGTTTTCATCCAATTTAAGATTGTGCGGACTAGGGTGTAGATGGTCCCCTATCAGTTTCATTGTTGCTTAATCCATACTTCGCTCTGCGCATGCACAAAAGTAAATTATATTAAGCATCATTTTCTCATGCCCTAGTCTCCAATCTCGCTCAAAATTGAAGAATAGCTGGGAAAGACAATCTGAGCATTCCATACCATTTCAAGATTATTGTAACATCAGTAGTTTTGGTGCATGTGTAAATATGAAATCCTTAAAGCAAGCTTAATATTTACAGGTTTTATCTGATTTTAATAAAGTTTTCAGAGTATTGAAAGGGTTGAGCCGTAGATCCTCACGTTTCCATCACATAGTTTCGAAGTCAATACTTCACTTTGCACATGCACAAACTACAATAGCTCAAATTTTATGAATAGTTGGGAAAAGACAATTTGATCTTCCCATATAAATTTCGACATGATTGTATCAATATTAGATGTTGCGCATGCCCAAATGTGAAATCTTCGTGACAAGCTTAATATCCACCGTTTTTATCTGGATTCGATGAAATTTCCTAGGAATGTATGGGTCAAGCTGTAAATAATCCCCTATCAGTTTCATTGTTTCCAAATCAATACTTTACATGCGCAAACGTGAATTCCACCAAGCAGCTTATTCTCACACCTTCGCCGTTCGATCTCGCTCAAATTCGGATGATAGTTAGGATGATTGGATGTTTGGTTGATGATGATTGGGATGGCGATTAGATCATCCCAAATCAATGTTAACAGATTGAATCATTAATAGCTACTGCGGATGTGTCAATAATCCTAGTAACGACCATAATTTCCACAGTTTTCATCCGATTTTTGAGAAATTGTCAGGGAATGAGCGGGTTATTTTTGTTTTTTATCTTATTTTAATTCTTACGAAAATTATGTACAATCCATTCATAGGAACGTCCCTGTAGTGTATGCATTATATCCAATAAGTTTACAAGTCTGAACTTGTAAAAAAATCGAAAAACTCTCAGATGAGCCCTACTCTCTCAACTTTTTAGACCTCATTCCCTTAGTGAAGCTTACAAAAGGAACAATCGTATTTTGGGCGTGTATTAATCTCATGTGAAAGGCGCTAACGGGTCACAACCAGGCCATTCTTCTCAAGGGTCTTATCAACTTCCGTTCCTAGTCATTCTCGATTATATCTTCTCCAGCTGATATCTCTCACACACTATGGAGGACCATCTGGATAATCTAAATACTCTTATTCTCTCTCCATCGCAACACGCTACTACACACAAGGCGTCAGTCTTTCCCACGAGGGTTCCTTCCTCAATTTCTTTGATTGTGATTCAACACGAAACTGATTTACTTGAGAGCTTTTCTCATTGGAAAATAGAATGCGTATTCTTAGGCAGAGATCATCACCTAGGGAAACCTTCAGTGCGTAGCGAGTTCGTAGAAATTAGAACTGCGCAAATTATTACACAAAGGTTTATTATTTATGTTATACACTGTTATACACAATCTAGACAAAACTGGAAGGGAGGATTTTTCAACGTATAATACGTTTTAACGAATTCTCGTTGAAAATGAAGCTATTAAGATAGCTCGGAAAATTCTAAATTCAAAATTTTTGAAAAGTTTCTTCATTGAAATCCGTTTTGAGGCATCCTGAAACGGATCTTAGAGTTTAACGCTTTTTCATATATATATATTTATTTATTTTTGTGTCATTCCAGACGATAATTCTCCTGGGGATTGAGATTCAAATTCCGTTCTTGCCCACAAAAAAATCAAGCATTCAAAACGAAAGGACGAGTTCGTTGGCCAGCACTTTTTAAGCATATTAAATTGGTCAAATTTCAAAAAAATGTACTAAAAAAAAATCACTAAAATCGGCTAAAACTTAATTTTGTCTTTTGGAAGTACATGTCTATAGAGTTGAGTGAAATGGGGAGCTAAATTATCTTTTATTCAACCTATGAAGCTGAAATTTGAGATGGAGGCCTCTTGGGACATTTAGAAAAAAATCGTCAAGTGTGAAGCCCCTAGATGAGCTAAGTGAACTCCGGAGCTAATTTATTTTCAATTCTTCCTATGAATTAGCAAACGTTTAGGCAGAATACTTAAAAATGTATTCTTTGCTCATCACTCTGTCTCTATCATTCTACCACAAACCCGAGACATACATTTTAGATAAACATTTCTCCTGAAAATTCATATTTTTCCAACTTCAGGTTCTTTCTCAATAATGGTTCTTCCTAGCTTGATGGTGAAAGTATTGAAAAAGGAGCTGCAACCGAGAAGTTTAAATTCACAATACAGTATCCACTCTATCTCTCTCTTCATGATAGATTGCGGAAGCTGATTGACTAAGTACGAGTAAAATGAGATATTCAGTTCATAGGAATTAGTACCATTAATTTTACTATTAATGTAATTAACTGTGCATTAGTAAAGACGTTTTTATGTAAATTATTATAAAAAATTAATAACATAAGGAAAGGATTGGGGTACTAAATCAAGGTAAATTTAAATTAATGAATATCTTGGAATTTCAGTCGAAAATAAATGTTGTTTGCCCTTAAATGTTAATTAGAGTATTTCATAGGTCAAGTTGGGTGTTTTACCGTAAACAATGACTACCTACCGAAAATGTTAACGCGCCCTCGGTTGGAGGTACCCTAAACTCCGCTACCGGCGCGCCGTGAAGATCATCCACGTGGGCGACCTTTTGCTCAGCTGGCTGGCCCCCCTTGAGCGGGAGAAGCTAATGAACTTGGGTTTGGGTCCTGGAGAACCACTGGAGTAACGACGTCAGTGGCTATCTTTCGCTTGACCATAGGTCCAGTTGAATAACTGATGGGTTTCCGGGCATAACCTTTCGCTTGCTACCTGCTGCAGCTTCGGTTTCCGTTTTTAATTTTGGTTTATTATTTTCAATAATGAAGCTTTGTACTTAATCGACAAAAAATATAAATAATAAAATAAAAAAATAAGTAATAATTGTATTTGAACCCCCTTTAAAAATGTGCCCATTCACGTTTCAAGACGGGTAAAATTCTTGAGCCGTACGGGTTAGGTAGGCTTCTAAATGAACCGTTGCTCATGCGATTAGCGAAGTTAAGGGCCCTTGTAGCCAGCTCCTGAAAACGTCGAAACTACCCCAGCGCTGCCGCTGTTACGGTTGTGCGGAAATCTGAGAAACCTCTCAACCCGAAAACACGTGTGCTCACCTCTATCTCGGTAGAGGACCAAGCCTGCGCTACCTGAGCTACCTACCGTAATTAGGATCGCAATAGCACAATGGTCTTACATTCTGACGTCAGGAACTCCCGTAGTAGTTTTTAGCTGGGAGTCGCTAGCAACTAATAGCCAAACGTAGTGAAGCTGTATTTATAATTGATTGAAATAGGAGTAGGTATTCAAAGAAAACCAGTTTGAACAAACTCCAGGGATCGATTATAGAGCTTATTACTGAACGAATGTTCCTCGTAAACATTTTCGTTTATCATTTTCAATAATGAACCTTTGTAATTGACCAAGAAAAAATTTTGTTCGAAAGTGCCTCTATTTTTGAGAACGAAACTTCTCTCAGCTCCTGCACTAGCAGTGAGGCTGCATTTAGAACTGATAGCTATGTTGACTATCTGAATTGCAGGGTTTATTAGAATAATGAAGTAATACATAATAGAATAGAATAGAATATGAAAAGAGTAAATACATTTGAAAAGGAAGACGGTCCCCTATAACTTTCATTGCCGTCACATAAATGGTAGACTGCGCGGTCGCGCAAACGTTAATACGTGGTTACGTCGACTTCTTATCAACCATTGGTCCGATTCCGTTCAAACATGGGAATTAAGTGGGTATATGTTGAGGCAACGTTGAACGTGGTGAGTGCTTGGATGGGTGACCGCCCGGATGACGATCTCCCGTCCAAGTAATTTTCACGCTTCTGTACGGCGAACTCCTCTCCACTCAAGGTGGCGAGGCAATGAGTAGCTTTAAGCGAAATCATCAGAACGAATTCTGAACCTCCATTTGGAGGACAGCTGATGACGTCCGCGACGCCCGAGGTAGTCGGACGAAAAGCCCCAACCTGGAATGGTTGTTTACTTTACTTTACTCTTTTACTTTGGATAAAATTTTAAAGTCGAAAAAAATTAATTAAAAATAATCCTTCCGCCCGCCGTACGAAGTTTTTCTCCAAAACTACTGGACCAAACTTTATGAAATTTAGTTCAAAAAATCATACATCGGCCGGGGATCTGTCTGTAACATTGGCATCAATTTTAATCAACCCGTGTGACAGAGTTCCCGTCAGAATCACAGAGATAGCGCTGCCGTCGCTCCGTTGGAAAACAACGGGCGTCGCACGCCTCTCCTCGTGTTCTTGAGAAGCTGAGTTTGGCGTTGGATGGGTGATCCAGGTCCTGGAAATCCAATCTACTCCGAACATAGCTTATTAATGCTATTAGTAGGAGTGGTATCTCTCTGACGGGATACTGTCATTCTCCTCTACCTCTTTGTCGAGGATTTAGGACCCCATTGCACCTCTGGAGGGCTACCTAGATTCCTGATACCCTAAAGGCAGTAATTTAAATCTTAAATATTGAAAAATCGAGATCTTGAAAACTTTCGAGGTAACAGTAATGTTTTTTTGGTCCTCTTTTATAGACATCATCTCTACGAATCGGATGAAACCACCTGGGCCGCTGTACCTACGTACTCGTACATCCGTTCGCTCGTCCTAAGGCCTAGAACTTTGGTCTTGTAACTACGACGCTCGTATCAGCTAATATAATTCCAATGGTATTTTTACTTCACGAAACAGGGTTTAACTTTTTTCACCTGTTTCGCTTGTCTTGTGCCGAAGCGTAGGTAGGTGATTGATTTGATGTCATTAATTTTTAGTTGGTTGGTCAGCTCGTGCTAAATATTAGGAAAATGTAGGCTGTGTGTCATTTAATTCCATTCATTTATCTTAGGTAGGCATTTACATCTATTCAGATATATATGTATTAAGAAAAAGTATAAATAAAACTCGTTTAATAATAATACTGTAGACAGGTATTCTTCGTAGAAGGGCTATTCAATACAGAAGCCAATTTTACGGGTAATCAGATTGCTCAGTTATATTTACATTAGGTAGTAAATGTGCATTAGATCTAAATTATGCGGATTATTGAATTCCAGTCTTGTTTAAGGTGCTGCTCATGGAGTTTTAACCCTGAGGGCCGCGTTATCGAATTCAAAAACTTGCAAACTGCGTAGTACAATTTGCCAAATATTAGCCGGTAGAACTTCAAGCAGTTCTCACATATCCAAATTCGGCTTAAATCGATTTGATTGTTACTGGAAAGTTGGTATGACACAATTTTGTCATTCTTTAACTATTCACGAATAAAACTCTGAATTTGGGTTTCGTTAAGTTGCCTTTTAGAACCTGAAAAACACCAACCAGTAAACTAAATTTAACAATGTCCCAAATATCATTCATCTGGTGATGTAATCGTTTAATACACAACTTTTCTCCAAAAAGTTAGTAAGAATGTTAATTTTTGTCCGTGTCTCGTGTGAGCGGCTGTGAAAAATATTTTCTGGAAGCTCCTCAACGCTGTGATGTTGCCCCGGCTGGAAATAAAGAAGGGCTTGGGAACACACCGCCTTAGATTAGGCTCATTAACGTGGGTCCCTTCACAGTTAATTAAGTTTGAATGGGCGAACGTCGAGGAGATAATAGGGGTAATGTAGTAGAGAAGATGGTAGTGTGGAAGAGGAGATGGTCAATAAGGGGACCGGAGACGAAACAGTGTGAGTTGTCACGGAGTCACAGGGAACACTTAGCGGTAAATATTGGCGGGGGAGACGCGGATAAGAATCGTCACTTTTCTGTTAGAAAAGATGGGTTATCTCTTCAACAACTTTGAAAGCCATTGTGTACAACTATAGTTCTCACGGTCCCACCTCCCTTCCGTCCCTAGCATCAACAGATAAGTGATGTATCACGTTCGAGCCGTCCCGGGTGCTGACGTTCCCGGGGAACCTAATGAGCGATGACTTGGAACGAAGCTTCCCCCTTCCATCGGAAACCCACACGATCTGTTGGGTCTCCCGCGTTTTCCTTATCACTAATGGCTGACGAGGTGAAAAGTTAATGAGAAGGTCGACCACCGCTGGCACCACATGAGCCTTTACGTCTTCGAGACTTCGGAATTACTACTTTCCAGGATTCTCCTGCCTCTTGTCGGCACTTCTCCGATAAAAATTACTTTCCCATTGGAAATAAGACATACACTATTGATATAAGTATGTCCGCATTCTGGAATGGTCACCGTGGAATAGTGAAGATTACACACTATCCAAGCTATTAAAACCGTCATGTTCTCAACTATAACAGTCATACGATTTGCAGTCTCTTCCCATGATATTATCGCTATTGAAATCCGCTTGATAACCCTCACATTTCTTTAACCTACCTTCGTAATGAAATATGAAATTTTCCCATACTGAACAAAGTAGAAAAACCCTGTCGAAAAAACGAACTCTAAATAACTACCCTTTCTTACCTGGTACCTGAATTCGGGCCGTCATAGAAAGCACATTTGACAGTATGGTTCAGTGATACCATACCACATATACCTACCGTAACATACTGTATCGCCCCATAGTTATAAGGCGTGAGATAAGATAAGCTAACATCTCTGGCACCTCAACGTTATATGGTTTCCCATAGATCGAACAAAAATTCTTTATTGGTGTCAACTATTTTCAGATTAATCCGGATTTATCGGTACGGGTTCTTTGTTGAAACAATAGCTACTTTTCCCCTCCCGTTTTTTGGCCATAAATATCAGGATCACGGTCTAAAAAGCGTCTGCCACGTAGTTTCCTCGTATCTGTTTCATGAATGTAAAGATTATTGAAAAGATTTAAATTGTCCTATACATATGAAACTCATATGAGGGTAATTATGTTGTCATTTCCCAAAAAATTACTTAACTACCCTTCAAGTTTGAGTAAGGCTGGATGTATGGGTCGTGAAAAAATAATGCTTGATGGTTTTAACGTTCGCCCATTCGCGTGACGTATTGATTTCGTGAGTAATGAAACTGGTTGGAAAATATCTGCAGCCATACCCGCACATTCCCTCAAAATGTCATCAAAATCAAATGAAAGCTATAGACGTTATGCGTGTTTCAACGATTTGCGGACACTCGGACAGTTCAAAATGGTCAAAAACGAAAAACGCGAGTTAAAATTTTGATTTTGGGGATGTTTTTTTTCTCTCCCGAGAGTGAAAATAATGCTTCAATTCAAGTGAAGTCAATGATATACATTTTTGACCTGCTCCTGCAAATGAGCGAATGGGAAAATCATTTCAATATCTGCTGTATGTCTTGGGAATTGGAAGATGCACTCGACTATTCGTCTTTCAGAAAAGACGTGTGTTTGTGTATATACGAGGGGTTTTCGTCTAGGAACAAGATCAATGGCCCGTTCTCCTCCGAATAAATTTACCTCTAAGTGACCCTCTTACACACACTCTTCCCTAGAGTGCTCCAGTAAGGACCTCAGTCTCCCCGCACCTATATACTTGCTCTCCTTGATTCTAATGAAAGTGGTTTTTCTCTTGGACCCTCAGTTTCCAAGACTTGGGTTTGGTCCTTTACTGTTTAGACGAGCCTCTTGTAGACTACTGGGAAAACCTCAGGGAGCTCGAGATCACCTAAAACTCCCTTTTCCCTCGCCAGGAATTAAGGAAACCCTCTTGTAAATCGTTGGCCATTTATAACTCAAGAACTCCTCTGCTTTTCTTGATTTAACGCTTTTCTTTCCTGTTCGTCAAGTATCACTCGATCCCCAAATTCAATAATAAGGTTTTTTTAGAGTTATTCATTTGAAACAATAGTGTTTTCTTAGTATAGATTCTTTCTTTCTAGTATAGATTCCTCACATATTGTAACATAGACTATGTAATTAGTTGTAAAACAAAGTACGAGTCGAAATTATTGAATGCAGAATATAACAGCATCTAATGCATGTGTATACGTGCTAGAATGCATATTAGTGCAATAAATAATGTCTTCATGTGCGGAAATGGCCTAAAGGGTATCTCACCAAATAGTTGAAAATGTCATCAAAATTGATTCGTTATACTTGGAGTATCATCCAATATTGGTTTTTCGCTTGCGTAATAGTTTCCTATTATTCAAGCAAATGCAATAAAATACAAAAGGAATCGTCTTGACCCAACAACCATCCGAGTTTCTACAAAATCTGACCAATTCATGTTAAGAAATCGGTATTATAAGACAGCAACGTTTGCGCACGCGCACATAGTACTATTGAACCAAGGGCAATGGAATTTATAGGGGACCGTCTAGGTAGGAGCTAGGCCCCACAATCCCAGAAAACCTCATAAAAATCGGTTCATTACACTCAGAGTTATGCCTGTGTCAATCGATATTAGTTTTGCGCATGCGCAGTGGTTATTACTACATCAATCGCATATAATTTATAGGAAATTTTTCTAGATCGTATACCCAACTATCTACCGAGTTTTAATTAAATCGGACCAACAGATGATTAGAAATTCATCGTTTAAGGAATTCAAGTTTGCGAATACGTACAAGCTACTGTTGATCCGGCGGCACTGAAAATTATCGGGAACTCCCTACAAGCTAACTCACACAATCCCTGAAAACATCAAAATCGGGCTGATACTTGTTATAACTTTTGGCGTGACGAGTATCCCAGACTGATTGACAGACAGACAGATATACAGACATCAGACTGACAGACATTCACGGAACCAATATTGATCAGCAAGCTCTGAAGCGCAAAAAGCAAGGGGAAGTTTTGATTTTCGGGGGACACACATTTTTCCGACTTCTTTCACGAACACAAAGTCTCCCTACCTTCTTTAGTGAGGATGCAATAATTGTCCTATAAAAATACAACATTATCACCAGTACCCACCACCAGCATTATTTAGGTACTCGTAGAATCATCATGGTCTCTTAGATTGAGCATTAATTCAATTTCGTATGTAACTATTTCAATATAACTATGTAGCTGCAATTAAAATTTATCGTATATCTCGAAAAAATGTTGAAACTAACAACTCCTTTGTAGATGCGGGAAAATAATAAATATATCGACCTTCAAGTATTATTTACCTTGATAAACACTGACTTTATTCCTTGCGAGTACGTAGGAAAAAATGATGAAAAGTGTACCTACGTAGAACGGATGGACGGAAAATGTATACATTTTTGTAGTCTGTTTGAAATATTGTCTAACAGGTTTAAGACAAGGTTTTACCATCTTTAGTTAATTGAAATAATTTCTATCCGATGAAATAAATGAATAAAAATCCACAAATCTTTAGAAGTAGCATGTATAATTACATTATCCCATGGATTAAGTACTATAAGGGCCTTCAAAAAAGAGCCTGAATCTTTAGAAGAAAGAGGGTTTATGAATCGCGTTGAATACTTTACGTTCAAAATTATTTTAAAAGCCAGGATGAAAGCCCTCAATCTAAAGCAATATCTTCGTACCCTTTTTCACATTATTCCATCAAAGCGGATGTTATTGACTTTCGAGGCATTTTGTCGTTTCCCAAGCAACGCTGCTTTAGCTATAAGAGGGAGATATAACTCTAAAACATTCTTTGGGGCTAAAATAAAACACATGAAACACATATGATTCCGCTGTGAGGAGCAACATTTTGAGAGGAGGGTGAAAGGAAAGCAGTCAGTTCCCGGATGTAAGTAGTGAAAAAGGTGAATCATATTTCGTAGAGCTCAAGACAGATCTTATTTTTGTTAATTGATAATATTGAGAGCTACACAATCAAGTTGTTACATAATATTTATAAAGTGCTAAGAAAAAAAAAGAGCAAAATTTTGTTCGGGTGGGATTAGAAATTTAATGTATGTCCCCCCACTCGTACACTACCTATGTTTCATTCTTATAAATAGTATAGATAAAGTGCAAAAAAAAGAGCAAAATTTTGTTTAATGTATGTACGGTCACACCCTACCATAAAGTCAACGGTAATCACTACCTATGGTCCGATCCCAGACCATATTATTAAAATCAGTCTGTTAGTCTAGAAAATTCACCTCTAAGAGCCAATTTCAGGTTTTCGCATGCGCAATGTTTACTACAGCCAATTACAACGAAATTCATAAGATACCATCCCGAGGCTTGCGCCCAAGTACCACCAAAGTACACCGAGCTTTTCTTTTGGAATTAGGATTTCATAGAATTCTCATGAAATTATGCTCACAATATAGCTTTCGATGTCCCAATCAAAATTTAATAAATTCACTATCAATTCCATTCCCGTCAGATGATTAGTATTGCATGCTAAAACGTAAATTCCACGAACGATTCATTTCCAACAACTATGATCGGTCTGCTTTCGTTCAAATTCATGGTTATACTCGTCCCGTATGCATTTTGTTGAAATTGGTTGTAGTAACCGTCGCGCATGCGTAAACTCAAAATTGGTTGTTGCAGACAAAACTATGAGTCTAATAATTTTATCATTTAATAATGAAAAACAGGACGTTTACATTTGTTTTCGTAACGTCACGAGCGTCACGTCACGGTGGGGTTTTCTTTTGATTTTCACGTACAACCAATGCGTTACTAGGGAAGTGTAACTCCCTTAGTTTTCATAGCAGGAAAATCGTTAGCCACTTTTTGGAATGCTCTCATTTTATCACAGCATCTCATAATCCCTAAGCCTCTGCTCTAGTGTCAAGGAAAGCTGATTTATTACGCTCAGTTATAAACTAATATTGCTAAGTAACCATAGTGAACTAATAATGTGTAAAATTAATCATTATTAAATGATCTGACTGTAGAACCGTAGGTCTACCGTCCGTTTTTTATATTAGCATTTATACCCATAATATATTACTGTATTTGAACTAATTCTTTAAATTCCGTGCTACGGAAGTGTAACTCCCTTAGTTTTCATAGCAGGAAAATCGTTAGCCACTTTTTGGAATGATCTCATTTTATCACAGCATCTCATAATCCCTAAGCCTCTGTAGTGTCAAGGAAAGCTGATTTATTACGCTCACTTATAAACTAATATTGCTAAGTAACCATAATGAACTAATAATGTCTAAAATTAATCATTATTAAATGATCTGACTGTAGAACCGTAGGTCTACCGTCCGTTTTTTATATTAGCATTTATACCCATAATATATTACTGTATTTGAACTAATTCTTTAAATTCCGTGTTTTAATAAATCAGGAAGCTATACAGCCCGTCCAACTTGGCAGTATTTTTTTTTCAACACCTGTATATTTAACATGTTGTTTTTCATCAGTTCAACGTCAAAGTTCAGCCAACAAAAATGTTGGTTTAAATATGGTTTGTAAAGAGCCTTAACAAGCCCCCAGTATTCATTGTTAGCCATAGATTGTTCAATGTGCGTTTTTACAAACACTTGGCTTTTATCTCGGAACCTCATTCTCGAAGAAAATCTTCAGTCGGAGTGGAGCCAATTCCAGGGATGATCTTCCTCCACGAGAAAAAACCTCTCCCCTTGTTCCAAATTAGATAGGTCCACAGTGAATCTCCTTCCATTTGTTAGCCGGAAGTTCCCGCAGCGACTACCAACCTTTTTTTTATGGGTCGTTGCATCACTCGTCTTTTTGCGGACTTTCAAAGGTCCAGTAGGTCATATACTTTCCGCGGAACGAATGATGAAGTTAAGGATCCTTGGTGACACCGACCGGTCACTTGGTTTCAGAGTTGGAATATTGTCGGACAGTAAAGTATGAGAATGGCTCGGGAGAAGTCGCTTCTATCTTGACCTTTCCTACTAATCTTTCTTCATCCCTTAACTTTTCTTGAAAGGGAGAAGAAAAGGGGATGGAAAGGGAGTAAATAATAGAGATCGCCCTTTTCTCTTTACTTGATTCTCCCAACCATTTTTGTGTGTCGCGCAAATGTTGGAGGAAGGGCTTCCTATTTTTCATCGGTAATGAAAGAGAATTTACTTTTAAAGCCTTCATTTTAACCGGTAGCTCCTTCTACACACATGATCTATTGCATCTTCACTCCCTGTCATAATGCTACAAAATTCCGCCGTACCTTAATCTCACCGGTCAAAGCCTTTGGATCGTTTCCAAATTGGGGATACATTTCACAATGGTAACCAGATTCGTCAAAACTGTTTACAAACATTTGTGTTGGCGCAGTCGCGAAATTTAATTTTATACCAGAAATGTAAACAAAATAAAATATGTGTGACCGTAACATTTTTCCTAAGTCACGTTCCACGTCTGACTCTACTAGTGACGGCTTTATGACTTCTGATTCCTTGTTATGCAAGAGCTTCCTAAGTTGGCGATGTTTAAAACTAAAAATCCAAAGTTTTTCAATTACTGTTACGATGATGAAACCTCTCAGGTATAAGTTTGATACTGTGGCTTGGTGCGTTCATGTTTTATCAATCGTGACGAGGTTTAAAAATTACCGAACCTATAATTTATCTGTAGTTTGCAGTAACAGCTTACTTTTGCAATCTTCTCTAGTTTGCTAATGAACAATTTGAACTAAAACTTGGTGGTCCAAATACTTTTTCTCAACCACTCAAGTTGATAACTTGTTACAACTGCTCTCCCCACGACTTCCAAAATGAAACATTTGTAAACTTTGGTTCTTGGTGAAAAAAAATTACAGTTAAATTACGAGTACGTTAACAAAAAACGTTTCGTTTTCGGTTGAAGATGACAAAGCTAAAATATATTCTGTGTTAAAAAATTACTGTTACTTGGGAAGTTTTTGAGATCTAGATTCTTCAATATTTCAGCCCTTAATTAATACCTTATAGGGTTGATTAAAATTGATGCCAATGCTACTGACATATCCCCGGCCAATGAATAAAAAGCTTCTTCGATTTTTGGATTCTACGCATCTTGAAACGTAAACCAACAAATTTTGAGGTGGTTACAATCTCTTTATCTTTTTATTTTTTTCTTGGTCGACTATAAAGTTCTGCTCTTCGTTATGGGAAATAATAAACTGAAACCCTGGTGCATTTGGTGTACATTACGTTTTAATGTGGGAGACATCAAGAGACTTCGTAGAGAAAGGAGAAGGGTCCAGTAGCAATAGACTAAAAGGTGCTTTTTCAGTGGCTCCAAAAACTGGGAAACATATATATTACTCATTTTTATTTATGTTTTCTAATAAGATTTTCAATGAATTGAAGTGAATTAGTAGAGAATAACATGTTATGTACGAGTAGCTGTACCTATCGTCCTAGAATAAGGAGTTAACAATGGTTAGTTACAGTCAATTATTGGTAATACCCACATTTGCTAATGAGTACCAGGTACATACCTGTGAGCATCAAGTTTTGTACAATACTATGTTACTGAATTATACAATACTGTATTGTACTGTATTGTAAAATACTGTGTTACTGACTGTAATTGCATCGAAGCTCCGTTGTGATACTTATGACCTTCGTCATTTTCTAGCGAAGCAATTACTCTTGAGTCCGGCGAAGATTTTCGATCCACGGTTACGTGATCATTGTGAAAAGAACCATCAACTCGGATTCCTTCGTGGATTCTAGCTCCGTATAAGGGCCCGTACACCCGTTCCATTCTCTGAGCGTCGGTTTGTGACGGATAGTTTTTTTTCTTGCAGCATCCTAAAACCTCTCTGTTGTTGTTGAGGACGGTTCTTTTTTGTCAGAATTTGACCGTGTCCAGGTGAACTGCTCCCCTCAGTGTGCTTTGCTGCTCTGGGGTGAAGATCGCATGGGTATAAAAGGCTGTGAATATCTACGGGACCTCCAGGCTCTATTGTTGGGCTGGGATCCCCCGAGACCCTGTTCTATGGATTGTTGTGAGGATCCGACGAAATTCCTGGAGGAATGGTCTACCTGGAGTGCCCATATTGTCGTAGGGCGACCGTTAAGGTTACCATAACTCCAGCTTGCCCTATTTTTACTCAACTTTTCGTCGAAATGTATACATAGAATGCTGTGGGAAAATCCTCAAGTATTTAGTATATTATGGCATTATTTTTATTTAATTCATGCGTACCATCATTGGCACAAGTTTTATTAGTGTTAATTAACATTTACTTGATATGTCTAAATATTTTCCCACCTTTTGTTACTTGATGAAGATCGAAATGAACTGCTGTTTTATAAATCTATTCTAAAATATACATAGCGTTATTCAATGTCTACCTTTTTGTCCCGATTCAATGTCGGCTACATGGCTATAATAAAGGTGTACACACTCAACTTTTAATTGGTTCCTCGGAAAATTAAAGGAAACTGCATAGCATGAATGGTTAAACCGGACCGGTTGAAATTAACGTATTTCTCAATTTTGCAATGAACAAATTTGTAATGAAGCCTTTTTAGGACTGCAGTAAAACACCTCTAAATCCCTGATCAGATGAGAGATCTGTCGATATTTCACGCCTTAAATAACAAAGTAAGCACTTGATGTGGAGCATCACCTAAAAAATATTCAATGTTCCAATGTTCAATATTCCTGAAACCATGGATTGAAGTACCATAAACCGTCCTCTGTAGATAGATGAGTTCACCTAATATTTGAGTCCGTTTTATATTTGATGACCTATGATCGAAGTATTACAGTGTGTAGGGTACTTATTTGTAATTTTTAAATTCCTTCACCCTTGTAGATTTGTAGGAAACCAGGCATAAATTGTCCTGTATATATGGATGACTTTGACTTGGGTACTTCTTTTCCGAGATACAATTCTTCTCCGTTTGGGGATACCTAAAATTACGATTACCTAACTTTTAAAATCCATTACCAATATATTTTCTTTAAATATTTTGTATGGCTTACGAACTTAATTTTACACCAGGCTGAAGTTTGTGAAATGAAAATCAACACATAAGATTAACACGGTAAGGCATGGTGGGTATGCTGTATTTAGCAAGCCGATGAACTCCAGTATAACTGTCGTCATTAGTTGCTGAGAGGGTCGTGTCGATCCATTGGAAAACCTAGAAGCCTCCCTTCCCATGCAAATGAGATCAGAGCAGCAAGGAGGAATTGTCTTCCCTGTTTAACCAATGCCTGATTGCCTCAACGTTCCATGTTAGTGGGCCCGTGTCGGTGCTTTGGTGTTTTAGAGAGACCAGGCTGAGAATTACGAGTTAACATCACCTCCGCATTTCTAGAGAAGGTTCAGTCCTGAGGGACTCTAAATCGGTCTGTATTAAGAATTAGTTTAGCCGTTTCGGGAGCTTGCCGATACAAAAGTCACCAAAAAATGTGTCATAATTTTGCTAATTACGGAAATGTTTCAAAGGAAATATCGTACTTAGTAGGTATTTGAAACTTCCGCATTTTGTGGGTAGAATACTGAGAAGAAAATGTGTGAAAACACAGCACATTCAAGCAATTCTTAATCCCTAGTAAATGTTGAAATAATTGACGTTAATGGTCATGGATTTGGGTTGGTCTAGAAGCAGCGTTCTAGTGTAGTAGGTATTCAAAACAATAAATTAGAGTTTTCATTATAAAGTTGTGCTCAGCATCATTAGCTGTTAATGCACAGTTTTAAGGTTCACTTATTCATTATTTTTTTATTTTGATATAAGTATTTATATTATAATGCTACAGAGTTCCGAACTTTAACTTACTTAAAGGCCGTATTTAAGCAATTCGACTGAAGAAAATGACGTCGACTAAAAAGAAGAAGGCATGAAAATCCCTGCAATGCGTCAAAAGCCCTGAGTGAATTTGCACCAGGCAGCCTTCGAGGCTGAGTTGGGGGAAGAATTTAAAGAAAAATCCACATCTTTCACTTCACATTTGTAAAGATGAAATTACGAGGATAAATGCCTAAAAAATTATATGGTATTATGAAATCTTCGACTCATTCATTGATTAATTCGCTGCGATTGAAAATATTGGTTCATTTATTTAGAATTTCTTGCGGATAATTAATAAATTGTATTTTTTCGAATTTAAATGAGATATATAGAGGAAATCGCACAATAAAAATAGAAAAATAATAGAAAGCCTCAAAAGTTGTAGCAATTCGGAACTAATCATCCTGGAGTGTTCTACATGATTGGATAAGTCTGCCGGGACAAATGGAAAAAAACAGTTTGTTGTAGGTACCTACAGGAATATTATATTGGTGGTTTTGCACTCAGGAAGTCTATTATGGCGGTGCTGGGTGATCATGTTATTTTATTGTTTCGTAATGATAACATTTATATAAACAATATATGTGGTAAAGTTTATTTATCAATAGGCTGTACTAAGATATACTCACTCCTTGCTAAGGCGGCCAACCGTAATATGGTCTCAACAAGAACGGTTGAAAGGAAATAGTGCTGCGGGAATACTTGAGGCGATCGGGTGGCACCCGTATACTCTCGGAAGAACGTAGTTTGGAATGTCTTGGATAGCCATGGATCTCTTTCCATTCCAGACATTCCTTGATTCTTATTCCGCATTGGTGAGTGTAGACAGATGGTGATTCTGTGAACTCCGTTTTGTTTTTAAACGCTAACTGTGCCTAAATATTAAGGGGATAAGTCCCACCTCCAAACAAAATAAATCTATTTCGTTCATCTTTGAGAGTGGAATTATTAAGGCTTCCGCAACCATAGTTGACTAAACATCAAAATCAAAGAGTATTGATAATATACTATTTTCTCTAAACCATGGTGGATATGCATCTAAATAAAGCAATTAATTCTGGTGTGTGTGGGCTATTGAGTATTTTCCGATGAGTAGAACATGAATAATTGGTGGTCATGAAAATTTCTCATCTGATTGATCAAGCGTTCAGTAGAAGTTCTACCACCATATAAAATATCTCAAGATGTATTGCAGCATCAGTTACAGCATCCTATTACAGGGTGTCCCCAACTTAATGTTACAAACTTCAGGGTCGATTTTAGAGCTCAATTGTGATCAAAAGTTCATCTTATAGATTTTTTCTTTTTTTTTTACTTTTTGGTTTCGAGTTATTTAATCTCTAAGATATCTTTCGTGTTTTCAACCATATTATATTAATACAGGCATACTTTTCCTACAATCACTGTAGGTAAACTAAAAAATAAGGACACCTTTAGGAAGGGCGGTTCATTTTCTGTCCACTTGATGCCAAATTAATGTTTTTTTGAGCAATTTTAAAATGTAAAAAATGCGTCTAAAGCAATTTTTTGAAAATTTCCCAAAATTAGATTTTTTTATTTGCTTTTCGGCTTTAAAATACATTCTATTTTGGAATGGCATTCCACAAAAAAACTTTTTCGCTTTCCAACGGTATAGTCAGTTTGGCTTTAACTTTGTCAATTACGGGAGAAAATTAGGCTTTAATATGGATTTCAATTATTCAAGGGATTTCTCGAAAAATTACTCTTAAAATAAAACAAGATCGAGTTTGGGGCCGGTTCCTCCGTATTTGTTTAGGCTGAATCGAATCGTAGCACTTGAGGATTTCCTTAATTCTGTTATAACCGAGTTTTTCGCTTTACCTAACTAGTTTTACCTTTATAAACACACTTGAGCATAACAAGAAAATGAAAAAAAATCGTATGTTAATGTATAAAACTGGATTATAACAGAGTTGGGGAGTACTGCTTGTGTTACCATTCCATTCAGCGAGAAAAAATTCGTAGAAACCGGTTCCGCATTCGTATTTTCATATCGTGCCGTTTTTCACGGAAACCCTCGATTCCATAGATTAAAATCCCTTTTTTCAACATTAAAGCACAGTAAAAGTTATTAGCGAAGTAAAAGTGAAATTAACTGTACTGTATGTTGAAAAGCTGAGCGACATTTTGAAAAAGTTATTCCGGTGCCTTTCCAACATGGTCAGTATTAAGAGCAGAAAGACAAATAGAAAAATCAAATACAGGGAAAATATCACAATTAGTTTTCTTTTTTTAGCCTCCTTTTGCTTCCCCACTATCGAAGGTAGGGAAGCATTTTGTTTGTGGTTGAATTCGAAAAAATTTGTGGCCTTCAAACTCAACATTTCCACTTGCTTTTTGCGTTTCAGAGCTTGCTGATCAATTTTGGTTCCTTTTCTGTCTGCCTGTCTGTGGTAAATCCTTCTCACGCCCAAAACTATACCAAGTTTTAGACCTATGAAATTTTCAGGGAATGTGTGGGTTAACTTCTATAGACGGTATAATTTTCAAAGCCGTCGAATCAACAGTAGTCTGTGCGCATGCGCAAACGTGAATTTCTCATAACGTCAATTCCTTTCGATCACCTTTAGGTAAATGGGCGTTCTTGGAAGATGCCCCACAAATTATATTGCGATTGGTAGAGTAATAACCTTTGCGCATGCGCGAAACTAATACCGATGACAAAGACAAAACTCCGAGTTTAATGGTACGATTTTGATGAAATTTTCAGGGATTTTGCCGGGTAGCTTTTAGACGGTTCCCTATAACTTTCATTGCTGTTACATAAATAGTAGTCTGTGCTCATGCGCAAAAGTTAATTTATTATAACTTAGATTTCTTATCACCTATTAGTCCGATTTTGTTCAAATTCGGGGACTAGATAGATATAGGAAAATTCCCTATGAAATATATCGCGATTGGTGAAGTAAGAACTATTGCGCATGCGCAAAATTAAAATTGATCGACACAGACATAACGCCGAGACTAATGAAGTGTTTTTTACGAAATTTGCAAAGATTGTGCTTCTAAACGTTCCCCTATAAATTCAATTGCCGTTTGAGTAATAATAGTCTGTGCGCATGCGCAAACTTTAATTTCTTATAACGTCGACTTATTAATAATTTAGACTTGTACTTTGTTCTTCAAGTAATTCTATACGTCCATGTTATAATGTGCTATGCTGCCCACTCAACTCGGCAGACGTCTCTATTTTACTTATTATGACAGCTCAAAAAATATTGGTTTGGCACCAGGTAGGCACTTTTCAACGATGTCCTTTTTCACATTTTATGTCTTTGCTATGGCACATAAACTGAAAAAACGTCACGAGAATTGCTCACGAAAATATTCTGATGATTTCCGCTTACAACCGAGTCGTTGCTCGGAAAATGGTACTTCGTGGCTATTCAACTCAAAAAATTCGTTGACCTCGTTCGAAAGCTGTCGATTTATCCAACCATATTATGTTAACTACTGCGAAGTGTGTTGCCAACAAGCTGAGTTATGAGCATGGTTATTTGAATAATCGTGTACACTCAGGTGATCATTCTTAATTATTAATAGTGTGATCATGATTGCAACCGCTTGTTAATTTCTGATGTAGCCTCTTCAGGACATTTACTTGATGATGCCCAGGGTCCGGATCAGATGAGTGGCTCCTAAAGCTAATTTCTATACTTTACACCCTAGGAAGCTGTAATTTCTTATGTAGCCTCTTTAGGACATTTACTTGACGATGCCCAGGGTCCGGATCAGTTGAGTGGCTCTTAGAGCTTGCATACGAGTCTGCAACTAAAGACATAAAATGTCCCAATGTGTTGCAGGCTCGTATGCAAGCATTTTTGACAGAGATATACGGCAGGGGTAAATTAAAATTGTGAGTTCCAAGTTTCAAATGTGGGATAATTGACAATGCGGCAATTGAATATTTTCAAAAACTCATGTTCCATAAATTTCGCACTTTCAGAGCGGGATTTCGTTTAGAAATTTTTAGATTCACAGTGATTGTAATGAGAGTTATGGCCCCTGTAATTTCGTATTGTAGAAAACACGAAAAACATCTTTAAAATCAAATTACTCGAAAACAAATCGTTTAACAAATCTCTAGAAGGAACTTTTGATTAGATATGAGCTTCAAAATCGTCCACTGAAGTTTGCACTATTAGGTTTTGGACAACCTGTATATTACCTTAATATACCCTGAAAGTCCCACAGCCGCTGTTATGCTGACATTTTCATCAATACGAATAGAATGAGTCCCATTTGTACAGCGTGGCCGGTTTTCGTGAGAGTGGAGGGATGGTGGCTTCATCTAAATGCTGACAGCCGCTACCGCCTTTGGGTAAAGACGTTCTTTATTTCCGCTGCCAAAGGAAACATCCCTTTAAAATATGGGGACGTAAGAAATACGACTGGCCGCAGGGAAATGCGGTGTGTTGAATCTTATTGATCTTAGGGACAGAGTGGCCTTACTTTGGCCTACAAAACTGTCTGTTTTCATAATATTCAAAGTACCAAAATAAATACTCCATCTGTTTTTCAAATTCCATCAAAGACAACATTTATTTGATTTTATGAAAACCCATACTTTCAATAATAACCTATTTTTTGGTTCCAAATTAAAAAAACTCTTGGATACATCATCCGGATTTTCTAAAAATTTCATAAAAAGGAAAAATAAACATTTTTACTATTTTTCTATGAGTATTGTTGAACAACTCTGGTCTCACCTAAGTATTTGTTCCCGTTATTTTTTTGAAGTATTACTTGGAGTTTCCAAATAATGCGCCGACTTGTCTATTCAATCTAGGGCATAGTATGGTACCTTGCGAATCCCATCACTGACACATCAATATTGTATCTTTTGAATACGCGCAAATGTGTGATTTACCCAGTCAATTTTCATCGGATTGTGATCAAATTATCAGGTAATGAATCAATGGTAGGAATTTACAATACAATATCACTAAATCATTATAGAAAACTCCCACCCGTGCAATATGACCTTAGGAATAAATTTAGTTCCGTTTGAAATTGTTCCTCTATTCTGAATCTTGAGCACACTTTTGGTCACTAAAATGGTTTCATTTTAACTCATTCGTCGATCGTAATACTTGATTTTTGGCAATCGATTTCGTATCCCAATATTAAATAACTAATATTCAGGCTTCAAACAAATATTGGGCTGCAAGACGCCATATGAATTCAAGAGCAGGCGTAGGATTAAAAAAATAAAAGTAACTAATAAATCGTCTGGAACGAAGTTACTGTACGATAATATATGACTGATGTATACAAATTCGGTTTTCGATGTTGAGTGGTCCACGTAGTGTTTCCATAATAGATCTTTTCAAAAAATTAGTTGCCAAAAATCCTCAAACCATTAATTTTAAACGAGATGCCGTAATAATGCCTGTATCTCATTCCCGTCTGTCAAGACTTACCATATCAGTACTTTTCCAATCTCATGTTATTCAATTTAACTGGCTATCTCTCGATTTCGTCCTTCTTATATAACGATCCACTTTCGTAGAGTTGCCCGATAACCTTTAACGATTTCTGGCTCAAATATTTTCCAAGCAAGTGCACACATAAACAAGAGCGATGAGGGAAGGACCGAAAAAGCTCGTTTATCCCCCCACAGGCTGGAGAATGAGCCACTTCAGTTGTCAGATGGCAAACAAAGCGTCCGCCCAGTGAGTGGAACAACTTCCACAAACATTCCTTCCACTCGTAACGTCTTGACTCTACCGCACAATTGATGTTGAATATCCTCATCTTGGTGCGTAGAAGGTGCCTCCGTCGGCGGTCTGGACCGTTGGTTTTCAAACTTAATGAATGCTCAGGTCTGAAACTTGGGTGGAATTTCGGTCATAAAGTCCAAGTTTGGGTAGTGGGGGATGCCTTCCCCAAAATCTAACTCGGGGCTCGGCACGAGTAGCGGTGGAAGCAAGAGTGAGAGCTATTTCAATTAAACGGTATTAGGAAGGATGTAAAGGGAGCAGAAGGGAAGGTTTGTCTATCCTGGGAATGTAATGAAGGTGTAGGGCCTTTGTTACAAATGGATTCTCACTTCACTCTGGTCTATAAACACAATGAAATTGGGTTGCTCAAGCGAAACTAGGAACTGAGGGAGTCTTGCTGGTTCTTCTAGAAAGCAGATCCTAGTCATCATTGCATAATGAACGATTGAAATAGCATTCAATTTAGGTTAGCGTCCATCTTTCTGATGGGTGTCTATTCCCATTATAAGTTAACAGGCCTCCTATATTATACCTGCCTACAGTAGTGACTTAAGACCATCGATGAGAAAAGACTATGGCAAAAAGAACTTAGGGTCGTACCAAGAGCAAAATGCAGTACATTCTTCTGCAGCATACGTGATGACCATGTGTGAATGAATTGAATTCCTAATCCAGCCCTAGCTAGAAATTAACTGTGGTAGGCCGATACCATAACAGGCTGAGGTTTATAGTTTGTATTTCCGGTTTCATTTGAACAATCCATTTTGCCGTAAATATGAACCAGCCGATTTCAATTAATACTCATAGCTTGCTCATCTTCATCCATCTCACTGGTGGAAGAGCGTTCCGAAGCGGATCGAGGTCTCAGATTATTGCTATGAACAATTCAAGGGTTTCGAGGGAGAGAAGCACGCCCACTTTATAACCCGCTCTGTCCCACTTCCTGGACATTGTTTTATTCAGGCGGGTGACCTACCCCCATTCGAGCTCGTCTCAGCTGGAGACCTATCTCATTCCTAGGGGTACGGTTGGCACCAGTATCTTTATGATGTGAATCACAAAGTTACTTTATTCGTATTAAAGATTTTTTGAGCAGTTAATTTGTCGAATGTGGCTGCGTTCTTCATACCTATTTCGATGAGCTGCATGCTTTTATGTATTACAATAAATTGACGTGATGAACTATCTAGGAAATCGTTATTAAAAATACTGTAAATGTTATTATCAGACAGAAATGTTAAGTATTATGTATGATGTAATTTTGGGTCTCTGTATTATAACACGTAATCAATATTGTGTCACATTCGGCTAGGTACTCGTTGATCTATAATCATTATAGCACGCCCCGAATATCTGGGAAAGTTTTCTCATTTCTGAAGATCTAAAAATGAGATGACCAGCTTTTTTCGTACACATTAAATATATGCCTGAAGCTTGGGTTCAGCAACGCTGTCGAAAGTCAGATTAAATGAAATGTGGATTCGATTGACGTTGAAGGTAATGTGATCAGCGTGAATTGTGCTGTGGGTGCTTGCTTCACTCGTGTTTCATGAACATGCAAATAAATTCCTTAATTTATTTTTGAGTAGAACATCAATGTGGATGTTTTACTCCTTGTGGTATTGCCTTTGGTTATACTGCGATCGAAGGAAGAGGGGCGATTTACACTTCACGTATCTTTTCCGCAGAATTAACTGGTGCTGGTGAAGAAATTTTGAAAAGTGGTTGGAATTCTTTGTGTTCTATTGAGTGAGAAATTGTGAAGTTTTAAGGTTCGATGTAGTCGGCAAACGACAGACGGTCAGCGTCCGTATCGAGGCAGCTCATCACCATGTCAGCTTTCAGAATAAAAAAGAACCGAAAACTCAAGTGCTAACGAAAACAGTTGTTGTACGGGGGAATAATATCCGGATCACCCTTAAAATTATAGTGAGAGCCATAAATATAATACTTTACTTTGTATTCTTAAATATTTATATAGACATACCCTAAACTTCAAATTCGATTTGTTAAGATTAATTCGTATTGATGTACCATCTGGAATAAAGATAATATTTTTGCATGAATTTAAAGAATATGACTAGGAATAAGTATCTAGGAAGTGATTATTTATGTTGAGTTCCGAGTAGTAAACCGAAGGATAATAAAAATAATAACCTTTGAACCCCATTGAGCTGGAATTGATTATTGACAAAAATTACAGTCAGTCCGCTGTCAGTAGAGACATCTTACGTTTTCTAGAGCTTTTCCTCGTGTAGGTGCTATATCACCAAATCGCATGAAACTTACAGCAAAATTCACAAACAGGCCAATGCTCACCCCGATTCGACTTTTCTTTACCTTAGTTTTAAATGGCATTATTTTCAAAATTTTGTAGTATAGAAACATATTTTGTTATATTTTCACACAATTTAATGTGCCAGGGGCATTTTTCACGCAGGCGTTTGCATCCTACAAGGTTAATTAAGAACGACTTCACGAGTGTGAGTAATTGAATGTAGTGTGAATTGAAAACAAGAACTCTATAATAATATTGCAAACTTTATTTTAAATCTCGATAAGTACCCATTGAAACTCAATTGATATGAAATCAAGTTTTGTTGTATATCTATACTGAACGTATGTCAATGGGATTTTGTAATGGTTTCTTGGAGGAAAAATCGTTTTGTTTATTTAGTATTTTGTTGTGTTACAGTGGGGAGAGTGTAGTATTGGAAAGCTTTTCTAGTTCCTATACACATATAGGAGAATTATCTGAGAATGCGCCAACTGCAATTTCTCACAGATCCGTATTTCAAATGACATCATGATTGTTTCTGTCTCTCAGTTTAATGTATTAGGAATTTAAATTAACTGAAAATTCTTTTCAGCTATTGATTTATAATAAATAGTGGTTTTCATTTCTTATCAAAAATTTTTTTTTCAACGTTGACAGGAGCTCATGTGAATCCGGCTATCAGCATAGCCATGGCGATCACAAGAAACATATCCTTCCTTCGTGGACTTATGTTTGTCATCGCTCAATGTGGAGGAGGAATCGCCGGAGCGGCACTGCTTTACGGGTAAGTTTGTCATTAGTACATGGAAAAAAACGTATTTAACGATTTTTTGTAGAATAGTCGAAGCCTTAGAAAGAAAGCGAGGGCGGTCCTGAAAATGGAAGAACGTGATGACCCTACTATGTCTTTTACGGTATTAATTTAATTTTACGGCCACTTGAGAGCTCGAGTAAAAGGTAAAACCCCGAGACGGTAGGATGGTTTTGGCGGGTAGCCGAGGAAAGTGAAGGCCCAAGAAAGAGGAGAAGGGGGAGTGAATTAACCGAAACCAGTTTTTCACTGAAGGAACAATGAGTAAATGACCCAATTTGAGGAAGAAGCAATTTCCATGAAAATATTCAACAAACTCTTAAACCCTCTCAGGTCTGCCCGGGGATCCTCTCATTACGAGAGGAGATTCTCAAACACTATCCTCCACCACTTTTCTCTGGTGCCCTTATCTTGAGACAATGCCTTCACCTTAGCAAGGTAAGCAGCGACTTATTATCTTGGCGTTTGCTGACATTTTCAATTACAGAAAACAGTTTTTACCATTTCCACAACCATCTTTCGTTACTATTTGCTTCGAAGGGTTATACAAAGTCAATGAAGAAAGCTCTTTTCTTGTAATTAAGTTCCATTTAAAATAAATTCTTGACTAAATATGACGGCTTTAATTTCGAGGTTATTCTGACCTTTGAGTGCTCGTAAAATGAAGGTATTGTAACGTTATAGAGAGCATTTTATTGGTTTCTCTGTGCACTTTTCCCGAACTTTTCAATTCTTTTAATCAGGTGTAATCTGTTAAGAAATTACAATCAATGATATAACCTATGGAAACATTCGTATCTAACAATTGTCCGTTTACGTAGCGTGCGCCAAGTTCTCCAACATACCTTTGTAATAATATACAATTATGTCCCACAGTTTTCAATCGATGTCGATATTTTCAGGAATTATGGGGGCCGGGCCCTGGATGGTTTGTTGAAAATGTACGTATGTGGAAGCTAATTTGTATGTCTCCAGTTCCCAACGAGAAAGACTGAGTATGATTGAGATATAAATTCATGTATACGCGAAATTGATGCATCATCTACCCCACAACATAAACTGCTCTTCTTTCATTGCGGTCGATTATTCGACGCAGCAGAAAAAATATATATGTATCGGTCAACCGAGATGGTTTTATCAGCATAAACATCAGAGAGATCGGAGGGAACTGAAGTCCGTTTTACCCCGGGTTTGGTCGGGAAATTGAATTTCCTCCGGATTTTCACCGCGCGGGCGATGAGCGGCTTGGGACAAGTGAATGGATGGGGATATAACAGTAAGGGGAGGGGGGTGGCTATACAGGTCAAGCCTAATCCCATTTTTTCCCTCGCTCACTCGGAAAACCCTGTTAATCGACTTGATGTGGATACGAACCTCATATCTCAAAACTGGAAAGTAGATACCGCGGCCAGCTTTTCGGAGTAGAAATAAGAAAAATAAGGGACCCCAGCTTATAATGCGGCTCAATTTAGATTGTGAGTCAGCGATTTCATATTGGAAATTTAACGTTAGATCTCTTAATTACTAGTTTTGGGAACCGCTTGAGGTGTTTGGTTGCAAACTCCTTCAGTACCTTTGGACTAATCATTCGAATGTTAGTAAATACATGGAATACAACATCGTGGACAAAAATAGATTTTAACTCAATAAGGCGTTCCTTGACCCCGCTATTTTCATCTGTATGTAGGGGATTATCGAGGATTACAGGGGCGTTCTCATTCTCAGAGTTGCCTCCGTCTTCCAAGCCTGTTGGAATTTGGAAGATGAGAAAATGGGCAGGAATGAAGTCAGCAAAAACTTGGGTAGGTTGACGAGGAGTTGGTTGTAATTTGAATAATGACGTTTACGAGATTCCATTTGAGCATCTCCATTTCCCGCTAAGGTTCCTTGAAGGGCTTTATACGTACCAAGGCTTGATGGTCATGAATCATTCTCATAAAATTATCCAAATTGTTTTATATTAAGGTACGTATCTTGAAAAATTTCGTAAATAACAATAATTCACATATTTTCAATATATATGCAGTGAATGTATAATGATTAATCAATACAATTATTTCCATCCTCAGAACTCCAAAAATACCAATGTATCTCTAGTAGAATCGCTGAAGTGGGAGTTATTTACCTGGTGACATTATGGAATATTACATCTACACCCTCTTAAATGTATTAATAGATTTTAATTTGTATATAGCTATTAAGTTTTACTTAAAATATTCGTAAGTCTCGATCGTGAGGTTTGGCAGGACTGCCCCCTACTGTGATTCATGGAATACTCCTCTGTAGCTCCCAGAAAATTTGTCTGTAGTTCACGCAGGTCATTTCTGTGGTTCATAAGTCTCTTACTTAGTTAAAAGTATCAAATGTTACACTAAGATATGCCACCGAGGACACAGTTATATTTACCTTTTTTATTTTGATTGGTTAATTAGCGCAATTTTGAACCAGTTGTAATTAATCACGCGACGGAGTGTGAATGTACCAGATAACTTTCATTATGTGCTTGTAAAAGTCACTTCTTTTGTAATATAAAAGCGACGTATCAATATCAAGACTCTACATTGGAGAAAAGAGGGGGAACTGGAATATAGAATATCATGGGCTCCACAAATGTTTTCATTATTTGTAGAGTAGATGTGAAGAATTGGTGGTACAGAAAACGACATTCTATGCATGTCTATAGGGTACCCCAACATTATTTCTACAGTGAGAGTGGTGCCGCATGGAAATGAGTTGCCAGTTCTTGAACCCCCTGGAAGTTTCATTTTGAACGAAGATTTTCTGGAAGAACGCGTGATAGCTCTCCATTGAATGATGCTGATTTTTGCCTTTGAAATACAATCGAAAGTGGCAATGAAAACAGCTAGAGTCAATCGATCTTACTGAAGTAAAGACAAGGCAGATTTTTTGATCTCGACTAAAAAAATAAATTTTTGGTAAGCTGGTGAAAAGGTAACATGATGGAAGAATCCATTCCTTTACGTAGTAGACAAACGGGTTCGTTGTTGTGATTGCCCAGACTGTATTTTGAAGTTAAATCGTAACCGCCCTGCACACCAAGATGAGATCGAATCGAATTGTGCTGAAAAAATGGATCAATCAGGAGACACCATCAAACAAATGAAATGCAAGTTTCTTCGTTCGCGTGGCGTTAAAGTTATTTTTGACAGGCCACAAATCCTCGTTCTTCTCAAAGATTGCACATTTTTCAATGCTCTCCAACGGGAATATGTTATTCGTGCTTTTTTGGGCAACCGCAGAGATGAGAATTATGATGTTCTATTAGTGAAAAATCTTCTTGAGACGTACGAGTATAAAGATCAGTTGTTAAACATGCTACTTAAAATCTATTCACTCTATTCTCAACTGAGTTGCTTTATGGGGAAATGATTAACACAATGACAGATTTCATCAAAATACTTCTTTATTGGAACAAAGATACCAAGGAAAGTGGGAAATGACAATGATAACAGACAACTTCTGGAATGCCGTTTGCGAGAAGTTCGATGATCAGTAAATAAGGCCAGCTAAACGAAGCGTTCTCAAGAATGAAGACTTTTACATATTGATTTCTTGTTATTACATTTCAGCTTATTCAGACTATTTTAGTGATGAAGCCATTCAACTAATTCGCCGAAAGCGTGACCAGAACACTGAATTTTAAGGTGTGGATTGATGCCTTGGTGATAAATTAAAAATGTTCGAAGCCCTCCGCATCATAGGTTTGAAATCCCTAATCGATCCTGTTAAAAAATCACCAATATACTTACAAAACGTGGCTCCATTCTATTGGATGCCCAATTATATTCAACAAGCCCATCCAAATCGTACATCATGTAAGGTGGCTAACATTTTTAATTTCATTTTTCCTATGAGAAGAAAAATTTTCTCATAGGCCAACTCTGGCTTGAGTCATGTTTGGAATATTTATCCTTTTTTGTTAACCCTCTGTTCCAATCTTTTTTTTTTTTTTTTTTTTTCTTGAGACCTTGCGGTCGAGTGGGGTCTCGGCGGGAGATCTCTGGGGAAAAGGGAGACGACGTGACGAGGTTCGACTTGGGACTCACTCGGAGTAGGTTGCGATCGTGACCCCTCTAATCCGTGGGAAAAACTGTGTAATTGTTTGCCTGGTTCTTTGGTAATTGTCGAGGGGGCGTCAAGAGCTACGAAGCACCGGATGAACAACGTTTCGGATCCTTTCCCGCAAACACCGATTTTCGAATCCTCCGAATTCTGAAAGAACCTTCCCCCAAGAGGTACCTACTCCAAAATCCGCCCGATGACCGTTTCCGAGGGAACTTTTTTTCGGGTAGGTAGGTAACAAAGATTTATGGACAGGTATAATGAAGAGGCAACGCTTGTGGTTCCGTCGAGAGGTTTATTGGCTAGGTTAATGCATCGAGAATGATTTATTCTGAAAAATTAGAGATTAATTCCAGGTATAGTGTGTTTCTCATGAAAGCATGCCGATGCGCTCATGAAATTTGTACTCCTTGCCCTTACCATAAAAGCAATTTCAAAGTTTTCAGCGATTATGAAAAAATGTTATTACTTTTCCCCTCAGTTGGCCCTAAAAAGGAGTCAGAACATCATCCCTTCCGGTGCAGCTCTCTTGAAGGCTGCAGTTTGAAACCATAGCTATTTGTTATTTTAAATCAAATCAAGACATATAAGGATAAGCTAAATATGGTCTCTAATTCGTACAGGTCTTAAGGGTAATATTAGGAAACATTGAAATTTTCTGTATATTTAAAACCATATTTATCCTCCAATAAGCGAATAAACACAATTTTTCAAATTTAAATTATCTGTTTGAAAACTGCTCAAATTAACCAAGTTAAAATTAAGTAAAATTAAATATTTACTCTCAACGTGTTAGAACATCGTAATCCTTTTTATAACTTGGCATCAGTTTGCTTTGCATCAAGTTAATTGTTGGATGGATCGAAACCGAAGTCAACATGCAAATTACATCACTTTAACCCTTTAAACCGACACAGCCCTGGATTGTTTTTGTGTAAATGGTGGATCCACCTAGAGAAAACACCATTGAGTTTGGAGAAAAAAAAATACTACGAGAGAAAAATTCGGTAAATTGAATTTCCCTGGTTCGGCAATCTCAATCCCTTTTCCACTTGCTTTGTTAGCAAACTCGAAGAGTAGGATTTAGTTCGGAGAGGAGTTAGTGAATGTTTATCTTTGGGTGTTCCGACGACTGCGAAATCCTTTTGCTAAACGTTTGATCTCCTTCGGTCGTTCAGTAAAGTTTTAGTATGGTAGAGTTTCTTATCTTCATAACTCAAAGCGATGGATCCAGTTGTAGCTGAATCTGTTTCAAGGAAATGATACTCAGGTGCCTGTTGGTATTCCATTTCGCTTTAGTCAATTTAACATGAGAGATCCACCCTTGAACATGAGAGATGTGATGGTATGTAATTATCCCTTGCGAGAGGAATGCGTATAATATTGTCGTCAAATCACACTAAAACCGTCTAGAGCACATGATAGTTGATACTGTGCAGGAAACTTCACCCCGGGTTAACAAAATCAATTCTTACTCGATTCATTCGCTGCGACTGGTGTAGTAACGAAATAATTGAATATAAACTCCTGAAAGTTAGAGTATAGTTGAGTATTTGAAATGATGTGTAAAGGATTTCACTAATGTTTCATTAATATCTTCTTTAGATGGACTCTTATATTGAAGAACATTCAAAACTTCATAAAGGTTTATATATTTGACAACGTAGTCAAATTATGTTTGAGCATCTTCTTATCTTCTCATATACCTACTTATAAAAAAAGTTATGCCTTTGTGTATGATTCCAGGGATGGTATTAGGCTATGTTACAATCCTCTAGACTCACTCCTTCATTGTGAGCTCGGTTTTCCCTTAGCGACGTTGCCGGTAAACAACTTTGTAATTGAGAAAACACCGGACATGCGTCGACCTTTTCACGTCAAATGTTCAAGGGGGTGGGTTTAGGCTTAAAGAAATTTCGATTACGAATTCCATGGTACTAAAACGATTCCTATTCCAACAGATTGCAACAAGTATTTGTTGACGTTCATCCTTCTGGAAAAGTTAGAAAAGTAATAGAAATGATGATGTGTATGTACAAATAAAGTGGTCAATACTCGAGTTACCATTTTCTGCCTGGAACGAATGTAGCTGTGTATGAATTATGAATATGAGTTGTTTCCTCTTCTGCAGTTTCCAATATCGCGTATAAAAGCCTCACCTTACATTCGGAATAAGGAGGCACTTGAGCTGGAGCACTCAGCATCCCTCGACCCATCAGTATACACACCCCTTTGTTAGGACCAGCCCTTTGTCGCGCGCCAACTTCCCCTTCGCGTTCCAACATCCCCCTTATCCTTTGGGGTCTTCGCAGCTACGACGTCTTTGTACCTCACCCACACCCCCTGATCTCTTGCCCAACGCTTCCGCTCAGGTGGACCTCTTCCGCTCTCCGTGAACTATCCGGTTTCATATGTGAGTCCTTTGAATTCCCTTTTTTTAAATCTTGTTGTAAGAGCTTCGCCAAAACCTCTTATTGCAAATTTGATTTGCGTTCCAGCGTATATCAGGTGGCGAAATACACACTCGTCTGGAACCCCTTGCATCATGAAGCCGATTACGCTTATCTACCACGTAGTCTTAGAGCAAAACATTCTATTAAAAGACCTCACCTACCATGCAGTACACACTACTAACTGGCTTCTTACAAATCTTACAATCTCACTAATATGTACTAATATTATATTTATATCCTCATTTGAAAGATTTCAGTGGATGGTTTCCATAATGGTGCAGTGCGATGGAACTTAGAAACATATAATGTCACATCTACCTACATTATCAACTCTCATACTCATTGGATACTCCTTGTGGTGGCCTTGTTCCCAGCCTGTGACTTCACACCCGAAACTGCTGTTTGGAACTCAAAGTAGCCCGAGATATGGGGTCAAATGTGCCAAATTCTGACCATTATAAATATCCTATTGTGATTTATCTATTAATCATCTTTAAATTTCACCCTGGTCATACAATATACGACACACAAATTTACTCTTATTGCGAGAGAGTACCTAAGTGTTATGATGGAGACCAATTATTAAGTCGTTGAACCAGTATATTAATTACATCGGTTTTCAAGAAGATCAGAGCGTTCCTGCTGAGGTTGTTAATCTATAAGCTTTTTCGTGAATGCTACCTATCAATCTCTATGGATACAAATTTTAACAAACTTGGAACTACTATTACAACATTCTAAATTACCGACATTAAGCTCTGTATTATGCGTACTATTCTTAGAGCTTCCCAATTAATACATAAATATATTTTACAAAGGATGACTTTTGCTAAGTTCAGGAGAATGGAGAACCAGTGGCTGTGGAAGTCATCCTATTTAGATGTCTAACATTATGAAGAAGAAGGGTGATAATGATCAGCGCCTATAAATTTAACTACCCGCATGATTCAATGCACCCACTTTCATGGTCTTGGAATGAAGTCACGAGTAGCGACTGCCTTGGGCTTCAATTTCTTCTGCAGTGGCAATAAGACATAATTATTTCAGCCCGCATGGTGCCACCAGGGTCTCGGGTGGTAGGATGATTCAATTTTTTCCTTCAATGAATACTGATCTAATTGAATACGGTTCTACTTGAACCTTGGTGGCTCAACTTTTCGTACCTATGTGTTTTCACTAATTTCAAGTGCAGTTCGATTTTGAACAACAGTTGCCTGGGTTCATACGTGGGAAACTTTGTGAAGAATCAGTGTGGTCAAAAATGCAAACAGAAACGTTAAAATTGCAGTGATACCTAGTAAATCAGTGATACCTATCGATTATGATACATTAATGACTTCTAACCCAATGCTCTACATATTCCTCACAAATGCTTCCAATGAATTGCATCCAGAACTCGCTTCATTGGAAAGCAGGTTTAGTTAAGGGGATTGAGGAATGAACACTGTTGGTGTTTCACACGGGTGTGACGTTGGAGAAGGAACGAGAGAACCCACTTGTCCTCTTGTTTTCGGCATCCGTCGTTTTATACGGTAACATTATGCCTAACTACCGCGTGAGTAAATCACAAAGCGCAGCAGTTTTTTTTTCTCTCTCTCTCTGTCGCAGCATAAACTCTCGGGATATTACACGGAGCGTCCGATCCCACCCGTCAAAGACCTACTTGTTGATGATAGGATGTCCTTGTGGTACAATGGAGCCAGTTAGTGGTCGCAAGCGTTGATACGACCGTTTAAAGCTTGTTAAAGAATAGAATCGTGCTCTTATCTCTGCACATTTCTAACCAAAACTGATTTCAGTCTAGTTTATTCCTACAAAATAGCAGTTGACTTACTTCAGTTGCTTACAAAATAGCAGTTTAGTTACTTCAGTTGCTTCATTATAAATATTACATGATGTGATATTGAATAATGAACTACTACAGAATGGGAGCGTCCCATCCCTGACTTGAAAAACCCGCCTTGATATCCAATCACAGTTGGTAAGGGTATATAGTTGGTCACCTAAAAAAAATTATTGCAGCAGGTTAGCCACTATTAAACCGTAAAACGATACACGTAAAAACCAAAAATGATAAAAAGCTTCAAACAATTTGTAATTTCTACCACATCTTCTTAATTATGCAGTTTTCAGAAATCATCAGGTACCACCAGGCTGTAAATAGTCTTCTATGAGTTCCTTCAGATCAATCATGGCAAAACAAAATTTAGTGGCGCTAAATCCTTATTTTTTTAGCCGATTTAATGAAATTTTTATGGACTGTGGATCTAAGAATAAGATCGCTCTTATATTAGCATCAATGAATTCCAATAACGTATGATTAATACAGTCCAATTAGATGAATAAACTAAATAATATGAGTAAAATGATGTACTACCTACCCTACCTACTTTCCTTTTCGAACGACTCTTAAATTTTGAAAAATTCGTGTGTTGAACATGAGTGGTTCAATCGTGCAAATAATCCTCCTGTTCCCAAGTCGTTCAAAACTGCAGTTTGTTAACGTACGAATGTGGGTGGTGCAAATTGAACACGTGGTAAGACAAGCAGCAAAGCTTCGCACTGGATGGTATGTTATGAACCCTCACACTGCAGGAGACACCTTATTATTGTGCTAAGGACTTATCATTTAAAGGACTGTCACGTAAAGGGCAGTGAGGCCCCACGGGCGTTTGAGAGATGATCAATAGCCCATTTCTCGGATCGGCATGTGATGAGGTCTTCCTTCCGTGGATTCCTTCAAAGGTCACATTCAGCCGTAATGACTCTGAGAACGGAGAAACTTGACGATGATAATGATTATAATCGTTCAATACAATTAGTGGGTAACTCAGAACAACACACGTATTTATATTAGCTACATGATTATATCTATATATTTGCATTTTATCTCGACAAGATCAACGATCCAATCAGACAGATATTTTCTATACTCCATTACGTAGTGAGTATACAAAGCTTTTCGCAACTAATTACTCTTAGCAAACATACCCCAATTTATTACAGTCAACGCAACCCCAACGCTGACAAATGATGACTTATAATTATTCAAACTAAATTGAGGAAATGTGAAAATATAAGTGTGTATCGATTTATACTCTCGAGGATAGTAATAATGGGGGAACAACGAAATTACCTTCGGCTGCTCCTGAATAGGTGATCAGCACAAGGGAGGAAGGGTGAGGGGGTGGCGAGGTTCGAGCGGCTTTAGTAAGTCTTAACTCAATAAAACCTCCGACCGCACACATTTCAGCTCACGCCCTCCCGTTTCTGGGATAATTGCTCGTAATTTTGTATTACCGAATGCGATAATGACTATGACATTTATACCATTGAGAGAAAATCGGACTGCGAGCTTCTGGCCCCAAACTTTGGTAAGTCCCTACTACTATGTATAATCTAGGTGTGTTATGCCCACCCAATACCGGATTCCCTCGATGGCCGGAATAAACTATCAATAAATTCCAAAACTTAGCATTTTGATTGTTCAAACCCCATAAGTTCAGTTAAAATAGCTTCGGGCGTTAAGCTATCATTACGAATAGTCGAACATATTGTTCCACGTAAGGGAAAACTCTCAAATGGTTGAAACAGAAATTGAAGACTTCACCATCACTTGTCTTCTGATTGTATGTGCTTCTTATGATTCATTACTGTGAATGTTTTATGATTCATTACTGTTCGCTTTTTCAATGTTGTATAAAGGGTGCATACCGCATGAAGGAATGAATTCGATGCATAAAAATAAGACCGTGGCATTAAATCTTTTTTAAATGGTTGTTTGCTTGGGTTTTTCCATCACTTGCTGAATAGACCAATTAATAGTTCACTAACCACTTAATCCTAAATCAGTTATTTAGATGTTTCGGTACATAGGATAAATTATGGGTATATCATTCATACCTACTTTCACACTTCCCTGAACATATTTGCATTTATTTAAAAGAAAGTTTGTTGTTAAAAAAGTCCCTGAATTAACCTTTTGTCAGCTAGGATTAAACTGAAAACTTACCTCTTTAGTATGAGCTAGACCTGTTTGAGATTTTTCCCTTAATCGGCTTTGAACGGAACGCTATTCTCAGTGTTCCAATCTTTAATTTATTCCTGCAGCCCTAGGAGTTTCAGTGTTCATTCATCGGTGAGCAAAGCGGATTCTGTTAGAAAGAGTACCACGCCCCGAATCAGACAATAAAACAATTTTTACAACCAACGGTTACATCTACGGAAATCTTAGAGGTTGAAATGCCTTATTCAAAACGTCTCGATAATCTCTGTTTATAAATTATAGTTACATTTTTGTATACTATGCTTCAAAGAACGATTGTGTGAAAAAAAAACAAATAAATAAAAAATGTTCAATGATTTATAATATCGTTTATCAAGACCAACAACTTTACAACTTGAATAGTGACTAATAGATACGTGCCATATAATTTGTCCATATCATAGCATATTTTTATATTTTGACATCCTTATTTTGCGTTCGTATTTCGTTTTTTAAAGACTTTTCCCTCGTTCATTATTACTACATTATATATATATATATATATATATATATATATATATATTGGTGTGTGTGTGTTTTATTGCAAATTATTACACAAAGGTTTACTGTTTCCTAACTAGTCATCCCTTCTACCTAAATCACTGGCATGTACTTAATTATTATAGAGTATTTTAGGAACATATAAAAATATGACAGTATAAACGTAAGCACTCACCGAGATGAAATTAAATAAAACTTCTACACCTTACCAGTTTTTCTTTACGTAACAAGAGCTAATATATATAAATAGAATAGTGTATCAGAATCTAAGTATAACGAAATTGACGCAGGCTCCCACCTCCTGAAAATTAATGAGATAAAATAAAACACCCACCTACGCGTTACTGGTCCGTCAGTAGGCGACAAAAGTAATAATAAACACGACCAAAAAAATCCCCGTGAAGTTAAAATTCCAATGGAATTGTAGCAGCAGATACGATCGTTGTTGTTTGTGGGGCGATTTTCATTATCACAGTTCCGATTAACACTCATGTTGAGACATTCTTTCCTATCAAATATAGTTATTTGGGGGAGAGCGAACGGATGAACAAACAGCTATCCGAGTGGTTTCATTCGATTCTTTGAGATAATGCAGCATATCAATCACCACCCTAAACAAATATCTTGAGTTTTCTAGATCTCGGTATTTTAATATTTCGTTCCTTGAATTCTACTCTAGGTTGATCGAAATTGATGCCGAGGTATCAGGACCGACAGCATCCAAAGGTATGTAGGTTTTCACCCATGTTTAATAAACATTGGTCCAGTAGTTTTGGGAATAAAAACAATTTGTTTTTAAATTCGTTTCTGGAAACGTAAACCAACAAATTTGAATTGGGGTTAAACTTATTTTTTCTTGGTCGGTTTCAAAGGTTCATTAATGGAAGTAAAATATAAAATCAAATAAATGTTTGTAACCAGACTGGGTACAGGCGTGTGATATAATCTAGATAGGTATAGCTTTTCTTAGTAATTTGTTAGTGGCTTTATGGAGCCTTCAAATTTGTAAGTTGAGAATTCATAGAACTTTGTAGAAGCTTTGTTGGCAATTACCAATTAGTTCGAATGAGGACGACATTATTTCTTTCTTGCGATGTATCGATCAGTAATTTCCTAGGATTAGTGGTCATCCGACCCTACCGTACTGTTTCTGTCTCATCAATCACCCGCTTTTCGAGAGACTGAACTGTAATGAGACGGAATAATCGTTGCGATGCAGTGGTGCATTCTATGCAGTTGTGGGTGTTGGAAAGTTGAAACACCTAGGTATTTCAGTTCGGTGAGCTTCAATATTAACACGCCTAGAGGCACACATTCAATGTCCGTGTTACACGCCACGTCCGCCATTCGTCAAACTCCCGCTTGCTTGAATTGCAAATGCATCTGTGCTCTGGGCACATCTTGAATATAACGTAAAGATACAACTGGGTAGCGATTAAGGGTTAACGATTGAAAATGGATCGAAAACTGATCTTCCTCATAAAACCAATGAGTGTGTTTCCCAAAAGGTACTCTCAATTGGTATTTTCTTAGTCGTTTTATACTTTGATTCTCTCTCATTCTATCTGACGTTGAAAACCCAAGACTATGATGTATGTAAGAAGACAGAGTGCTCTTCATTTCCCTATGAATTATGTTGAAGATGGTACTAATAATTTAATTTTAACTAGATCACAGTTGGCTTACAATTAACGTATGTAGTAAGAGTCATTATCATCATCATCAGTAAGAGTTATCATCAGTATTCACGTTATCTTTACACTTTTAATGTGTTATATGAGGGTGTACATACGTCTTCGCATGAACGAACTCTGTTCTGGTTAGATGGTGAAAAATTCAACTAAATGCTCTTCAAGAATGTTGGAACGGAGGCTTTCTCCTCGGTTGCCACCAAGCGTTCAACACCCTACTTCATCAAAGTTTTCCCAATCCTCTCAGGTGAGCTCGGTCGTCCCACCCTCATTAGTGAACAGAGTTGGCAAAAGGTTTAGCGAATGAGGGGGCGGAACAAAAATAACTTTTGACGCTACATAATTTTCAGCTACGAGCTGAAATGTTTCCGCAGATAAAAGATTTACAGAAGGAGCATAGGAGAGGTTTAAACGATTACATTCATTGTGCGAGGATTGTGGGAGGTTAATGCTTCAGCAGGAGCCCGGGGTCTTGAGCGAACACGAACTTATCATTTTCCGAGGAGTTGTTACCAATCTCTGGAGACATAATGGAATGAGAGAGTTGTCGTAATGGGAAGGAAAACCTGGTCCTCATCTCCTCATCCACCACCTTCCGCCGCTCTGTGATTGTGGGGGCCCTTTTGTCCCCTTGGAACGAAAGCCACCATTGTCAACACTTAGTCCTTTCCAGCCAATATTTTGGCTGACTGAGCCTTTCCATAGTCGGATAAACGGTGGCTTACGATATTTATGTAATGGGATTTCGTTGTATTATGCTCCAAAAAGTTGTAGATACTCCATATTATGTTGTTCTTACCTTTTTGATTTATTATTTGCAATGTTGAACACCGTTTGGTTTGTGTTCCGAAATACATTGATTCGAAAAATTGAAGGGAGAAGGGATGAGGGCACCAGAAAATTATTACACAAAGGTACATTATTTCAATACTGGATAGCCCTTCCACGCAGAACACTCGTCTATAACATTATTGAACGAAGTCTATAATACTATCCAAACTTTAACTGCATAGACGTTGACGCATATCCAGAAGAAATGAAATAAAGCACCTAAATTTTATTAATCCTTCTGTATTAATTATGATCTTATACCTCAGTACAAAGTAAATCGGAATCCAAGAAGGTACAGAGACTTTGATATAGGCATCCACAAACTAAAATTTAGTGAGATGAAATGAGTCATCCACCTACGCTTCACAAACCCATCTATAGGTGACAAAAGTTATAATAAACTTTTGTGGAGTATATAGGATGGTTTTTATTATGTTCCGCCAGTTTTGATTCACTCCCATGTTGATTTTTTGTCTACCAAAGTTTTTGCCCTTAGAGAGAGCGGATGACCGTACAGCGATCAAGGCGGTGTCATTTGATTCTTTGTAATGATATCTAAAGATTACCGCCCCTAAAAATTACTATATTTCATCCCTTAAATTCTGTAGTTTAGGGAAGATCGAAATTGACGCGGAGATTCTGGGGTAAACTAGACCTTGTTTGTGATTTTTTAACCAAGTTTAATTTTTTTTTTTTTAAATCCTTCCTTCCGCTGTCCGCCGCCGCACAGTGAAACCAAATACAATCTGGCTGATCGAAATTTTTTGATGCACTTTCTTCTCTTTCTTTTTTTTTAAATCATGTCCAAGGGATGAAACTCAAGGGTAATAGTATTAAAATATCGAAATCTTGAAAACGTAATAAATGAAAGATTAATTTTTTCGTTTTATTTAGATAGAACTTAATCCAATGAATCGAGTAAGACCACCCGGAGTTCTGAACCACTTACCGTTCGCGCTCCAGAATGGTTTAGGTTGAAGGGAAAAACAACAACATGAATGTGAATCACAATGCTATTTCGGCAAGCAGGGGTAAGCTGAACTTCTATCTATTTTAATCCATGGCTCAATCGCGGGATGGTAACGAAATGTGTGACGGATGATTTTCACGTACAACCGAGTCGTTGCTAGGGATATGGTACTTCGTCGTTTTTCATCCCACAAAATTCGTTGACCATTCGTTCGAAAGCTCTCGATTTATCCAACTGTTTCGATGATTTGATTCATAGCAGGTGATCTGAGTATTACGAAAACGGTTTGATTTGTGAAGCGGAGGTTAAATAATTTGAATAGGTAATTTCTATACTTTACACTCTAGGAAGCTGTAATTTCGTTTGTAGCCTCGTAAGGACATTAACTTGACGATGCTCAGGGTCCGGATCAGATGTGTGGCTCTTACAGCTAATTTCTATGCTTTACACTCTAGGAAGCTGTAATTTCGTATGTAGCCTCTTTAGGACATTTACTTGACGATGTCCAGGGTCCGGATCAGATGAGTGGCTTTTAAAGCTAATTTCTATACTTTACACTATAGGAAGCTGTAATTTCGTATGTAGCCTCTTTAGGACCTTTACTTGATAAATCGCTCTTGATTTATCACGAATTTATTTCGTATTTTTTTTCGTAGTTTAATACTATAACTATATAAATTGATGTTATAAATGAATAGTAAACAATGACGCTTGTTTGGTTGTCACTTGGTTGCGCGACAACGCAAACACGTTCTGTGTTTCAATAATTTCGTCCGAAGTATGTAAATAGAGGTAACCGGGGGTCCAGGGGGCTTGCCCCCTGGCGAGGCGCGGAGCGCCGAGTTTTTTTTTTTTTTTTTTTATTTTTTTTTTTTTTTTTTGACATGGATATGTCTTTGCTCTGGCAACCAAAAATTTCTGTCACGCAAAATTTGTGTCACATTTCAGTGATTTTCACGTACAACCCAGCCGTTGCTAGGGGAATGGAACTTCCGCAGTTTTCATCGCACAGAAATCGTTCGCCACTCGTTGGAAAGCGCTTGATTTATGTGATAAATGTTCACATCTCAAGCTACCAATTTCCCCCTCCTTACGTACCTGGCTACATTCCTAAACTAAGTTGATTGGACTATAAACAATTTTAATAAGCCGGTTACAGTATTCTTAACGTAAAGCAATAGCATCAATAACTCCAATCCATAGGAAACATTTTCATCGCCTTGACAACAGTCGACTGTTAACAACAACTCATTGTAGTGGCTTCTCTCCACAGTTATTTTTGTTGGAATTAGTCGAGATGCGGCCCAGGGATTTGTTTAAAGTTAAAGGATTTGTTTACAACTCTCGAGGACAACCGTTATGAAATCCCCAATCAAAGACATATCCATGTAACATGGTATCTGCTTGTAAAGCAGATAGTGGAACTTTTGTAGTGTTTATAACTGTCATAGCATAATCCCGAGAGAAAAAATTACACCCACACTGGAGCTGGTTGGTATGATAAGAAATGATAATAGTGCCCGACCGTGATTTACCAATAGCTTGTACTTTTCTTCTGATTTGTATAATTCCATAAAATTACAAATAACCACAAATTTCCGAAGGTTTTATCTCACAAAGCATTCATTCATAAAGCAGATGTCGTTTTGATAACGTGGTTTGGTCACTAATCGAAAAGAATTTATCATTGGCACTATCCGAGTCAGAGATAGGATGTATATTCAGTCAGGTGGATAAGATTTATCCCGACACTGTGTAGCTGCTGGACTTTAGTTATTTGGTAATAAATGGATTTGACTCTAGTTTATTTATTAGCCTTCCTAATGTGATATGACGTTGAGAGGGTATAATCAACGACCCTAGGTGGACTTACTATGTTGATCTAATAAAGCCTTATCGCTCCTGCCAGGAAGGCTTCCTTGTTGGTATGGGAACGACTCATCCTGCGTTGCCGCAGCGCCGGCTGGGATGTGTGGATCAGCATTGCACATTAGGGGTTGCTAGCTGCAGAGGACGTGCGGGGGGGTTAACTCCGGCTCTAGGGTTACAGTCAACCCACGCCTGTTCCCCGAGTCACTTCAGACCTCTCAGTCGTATCACTTCATCTCAGTCATTCCGGGTCGGCTATCCCATGACGGTCCGCACCTCTGGGGATCGATTTCCAGCCTCCACCTCTTGTAATATAACGCCGTATCTGCCCTTCTTCCATTTTTACCTAAGTACCTATTGTTCCCATCTCAAGAAAACGTCGCTCCTCGTCGAGTACATACTTACCTATCACATTTCGCGATCCTTCGAAGACAGGGCCAGTAACTATGTTTCTAGCTTACTAAATAATACTTACTCAATGCTTTTTAGCGAATTTTCTCGTTAAACAAAAAATACGCTATTTACGTATCTATCTGTATCCTCGTAAAAGCGCTTTAACTCGAGAACGGCTGGACAAAATTTGACGAGATGAGTCGCAAAATAATGTGCAAGTCATTCAAAATAAAGTAGTTCAAAAAATCTTCATTGATAATCAGCAGCGTGAGCTGATTTCTTGATTCGAAAAATCCAATTTCTTCGCCATTTATCCTAAGAAGCTGAAATTTGAAACGGAACCGCTGTGAGCGTAGAAGGGTAGGATTTTAACTTGACGAACTACCCTAATCAATTGAGTGAATTCTTAACGCTAAATTCCATGCACTTTATCCTAGGACGCTGAAATTTGAAACATAACTTCTGTGAAACAGGAGAATAGGATTTTAATTTACCGAACCAACCTAATCCGCTGGAGTTTAACGTTAATTTCTATGCTATTTATCCTACGAAGCTGAATTTGAAACGGAACTTGTGTGAGACAAGAAGAATATTATTTCCACTTGCCAAACTACCCCAATCAGCTGATTGAGCTCTTAGCGCTTATTTCCATGCAATTTAACTCTACGAAGCTGAGATCTTGAGAGTAACTTCTGTGAGACAGTTATAATCGTAATATATGTTATGTTCGTGTCAGGTTGACTGCAGGGGTGTGCAAACGCACTCGAAAGTCTCTGTTCTTAATTCGGTATTGCTGGTGTTCATCACACGCCAGTAACAGCTTCGTCCGAACCCCATAAGGGTTATTACAGTCGTTTGGGCACTAAGTGCTGGACATCCAAGAAAAATCCGGTAGTATCCTATTTTAATTGTAATTGTTTTAATTGGTAAGTTGTTTGTTTATCTAAACGTGGACTCAGAATTTTCATCTGTCTGTCAGTCAGTGTAGTTTTTTATCTGCATTGAATTTCGTCTTTTGTAATTGATATTTAGTAGGTTTCCTTTTTTGTGTGTATAAAATCGCAAGTAATAAAATTATGGAATTCAATGCAGGTGATTACTGGGAACCCGCAGGGAGGAATCCGTTTGGAAGAGTGAAGGCTAACTATTACGTTACCATCCATTTGCCCTCTCCCAGACATTTCTCTCGGGCTTTTGAAAAGTTTCAGTCCATTAACAAAAAGACTTGGAAGGTTAGCGCAGCTCACAACTTGTTTTCTGAGTTGTGTTGGACAGACTGAGCCGACCACAAATCGTCCCCTATGGAGGTTGGTTCACAACTTTTGATTGAGGGAGCCAGTTCAGTCCGGTTGGATCTAATACCTGCCATCTAGATTGATAGAATTGTTAACTAAACCAATTTAAAAAGCTGAGAAGAATAATGCTACGAACTGTCACCCAATTTCTATAACTCATTCTAGAACTTTAAATGTTTACTACATGCATCGCAATATAACTACTACACCTAAATTTTGGTCATAGCTGAGGGCTGATCAAATCATGAATTGACCTATCGATTCATATATTCACTGCAATTCATGCTCTATCCTGTCTATACTATCATAATTTCATACATTGATTAATATTGTTATTTCCCGACTTGGTTTTTATGGCCTGAAGCTATGGGAAATAGTTCTGTAGGGGCGGATATTGATGAATTGGACATTTCGGTGTGATGAGGATTCATAGGTGTGACTTGAAACACGTTGGAGAGTTACAAACATGTTTTCAGGGGTCATCATTGAAGAATGCAGAACTCGTTCCTGCGAAAATCAATGTTAAAAATGATTTTGACAAACACTCCAATCCATTCTTATATTTTGTAATATTTAAATTGGAGGTGGCCGCGTTGACTAGTTGTAGTAAGAGCTTCCGTAGCTTTATCGACTTGAGCTTCAGTTTTCGGATAACAGGGAGGGATGTGTAACTTGACGACGATGGTATGCTAAGTGGACCCACAGGAGCCTACTTTGAAATTCAAATACCGATGCCATCAATGGAAAGGGACTCTATAATATTTTTCTTGCTAAACCTACGGTGTGTCTTCGGTGGAAATATACATGAGCAATAAAAGTTGTTTGCTTTATTTATTGTGATTCTTTTCTTTTTCCGCGGCCCACCCCTCCTCCCTCATTCACCCTCTTTTCACTCGAGACTAGATGTATGTTGTGGTCGTTACAAACGGGGCGAGAGATCAACCCTTCACAAGGCTCTTGGGCATGGTGGAGCATATCTTCTCATTTTCTGTTGCGCCTCACCACCCTGGGCGTGAGGGATTGCGGATCGCGGGGAAAGACGTGCTTTCTGGGAGACGTATGTGCTCCGTATACATTCTCTCGGGAGTTTTTCCCGCCTTTTTGGTGAATCCTTATCCATGTTTTCCGGAAAACGGAAAGGAAGAGGGGGGGGGGGGGGATATTTAGGAGGTGACGCAGGATATCACCCTAGAGTGCCGTGAGTTAAATTGTTAGGGCAAACTTGCTTGGAATGTCAATTCTCTCTAGTGAGTACATTGCTATTCCTAGTTCAACTCTAGTAACGCAATCCCCAGCAAATCCCTCATTTCATCCAGGTTTCGTGTTGCTTCCTCAGAAACATTAAGTAGCTCTAAAATGACAAGAGTAGTCCACAAATAAGTTTTAAAAAATAGAATAAAATTAAAATTTGAATATAAATACACCGCCTCACAACCAAGTGGTAATAAATAGGTAGTCGCTGAATTGCAGAAACCCGCTAACACATTCGCAAACTCGAGTCGACATATCAGGGAATTCTTAACGTTACCAATCTGACAGTGATTATGGATCGTAGAATCAATAATGAAATTTAGTTTCGGTAATAATTAAGTAAGACTTCCTCATAATCGCCGGCAATAAAAGGTAAGATATACCCAATAAAGATGGCATAAGTAAGGTAAATAAGTTAAGCATGGCAAGATACAAAAAAATACTGGAAATACTTCAAGTATTCTTCTGCTCCAAATTCCTAAACCGTATTGCTTTGGTTTAACAAGAAACCAAAATACCACAGAACATCAGAAATGTGAGCCAAATTATATTGCTACCAATTATAAACCGCTAAATTATTTTACTCAAGTGAATTATTTTAGAAAAATGTAGTGATTTTAGCTTGAATTCAAATTGTCAAACAGAATGATTGAATTTCGTCTCCCTCTCCAAACAGCTATATTAAAGTCCCATTCAGAGGAGGAAGCTACTCTGACTCTCTGCCCTCTTACCAACAGGAGATCGTGATGAATTCGTTTCACATTGAAATAGGTCGAGGCGCTCACGCATGGTTCGTACTGAGATAACTAAGTCACCCTGAAAGCTATTTTGCAAATCTTGTTAGCTCTATCTTTGGTACCCAGTGCCAACTGGAATATAATTCCTTCGCAATGTGCTCTCTACCAAATTGATGATTTATTTTGCTCTGGTTCAATCTTATTAATGATCAATTATTTATTATTACTCCTTTCAGCTCAAAAGTGCAATAGAAACGTGTGTCGTATACAGCAATATATTATTAGGTATATCATATGAACTGAACTATTGAACTGATAATTCATCTCTCAGATCAGCCGCGACAACAATTCAATCCTCAATACTTGCTAACTAGTAAATACAGTTCTTGTGTTAGCTTATTTCAAAATGAAGCTCATGGATCAGTCGGAATGTGACATTTCGCTTCAGTTGGGTTGAAAATGAGCCGAATCGGTTATGAGCTTTTGAATCTGCTGAGTAAAAATCAAATCAGCTGATTTAAATTTTGACTTTCTGTTCAGCTGAAGCTAAAACTAGCCATGAAGTCCATCATTTGTACGTACACAAAAGCGTCAAATATAAGACGCCATCAGCAATCGATTTAGTGAGGATGTCACGAATCGCCCTTTTCAGCTAGTATTCTTAATAAGTGAAGAGCTGCCATGTCAAGTAAGATGGCACACCGCACGCTTGCCTTCATCAGAGTTGAATCTAAAGGGAACCTTAACTTAATTTCGTGAAGGCGCTATGCTCGAATGCCTTTCCTTTCCCCCCGTGAAGGTTTAGAGCGTTTCGAAAAAGCAGCTGTACGTGTCTGGAAGGTCTAGAGATAAAAACCCTATTAGGTTTTCCCAACCGCCTTCGAAGGGCTTCCATCTGCTCTTTAATTGGTAGCAATTCGTCTCGTCATAACTTATTCATTTATCAATGTCTTTACGCAACGAACCGCAAAAAATTGGATTCGGCGTTTCAAGTGATTTTTGATGGCTTTTTGTTTTCGAGGGTACTTATTATACAAAGTCTACCGTTGAACGTGTATCCAAATATGGTTGACATTTATCTGAATTATATTTATATAAATAAACGTAACATGCCCCGTGCTACCTTCGTGTTTCGGTTTCATTATGTAAAGTTCCAACCATGCAAATTGATCGTCTAAGCGACTTTTCGTAAATTATCGTATTAAATTATGTTATATTGTTTTGAAATTTGAGCACTTTGATAGTAAAGAAATTGTTAACAAACAAATTTATCACAACTTTTCTTTATTTGGACAGTACAAGCTTATAACAAGACTTTACACACAAAAAAAGGCCTTTCTGTCCTTAAATTGGTTTTTTGTTATCTCCAACGTTTCTCCCCGGGAACTGGGGCTTCTTCAGGGAGACTAAATTCGAAATATCCAATTCAAAATTTGTAAAATAAATGCGAAAGATTTACGTCAAACAAAACTAAGACACCAGAACAATGAAATTGCAAGGGCAGCTGCAAGGACATATGGGCACCATAGTATCACAAAAGCATCTTGCAAAGGAGTCCGAAAGAAGCGGTTAGTGAATTTTTCTCCAGTTGAATCACCAGCTGACGTTAAGATACTTAGATTAGGTCCTAAATATTCAGTTGAACCTCGAGGAAAAGAAATACCAATCTTAAACATACTCAAAACAATTTAAAATTTGACTTTCTTAAACTGAATGTCTGAATTCGATTTTTTATCACAAAAAAGAAAAGGATAAGTATTTGTTTTACAAAATTTTGAATTGGATATTTTTAATTCAGGCTCCCTGAAGAAGCCCAGTTACTGGGGAGAAACGTTGGAGATAATTAAAAGTTTCAGGACAGAAAGGCCTAATTTTGTAAACATTTTGTAGGCCTACTCTTGTTATAAACAAATAAATGGCAGTAAAAACTCATTCTAAATAATATTCTGCGATTCAAAAAAGATTGTGGATTTTCAGCTCTTTTGGCAGTTTTATCGATTTTCAACAAAGTTTGATGAAATTTAAGTACATTCTGCATAACTTTGTGTATAAATTTTTTAATGTTCTATTTCATTGTTGAATAACTTCTGTTAATTAAGGTATTGCTATAAATTATATAAATTTAACCATTTTTAGCCGTTTATTTGCCATTTTTAGGGATTTTTTGTAGCACATTTTTGAAATTTGGCCAATTTAATGTGTTCAAATAGTGCTGGCTAACGAACTCGTCCTTTCGTTTGAAAAGCTTGATTTTTGGCGCAAGAACGGAATTTTCATCTTAATCCTAAAGAGACTTATCGTCTGAAATCACACGTCTGACACACACATAGCGTGTAATAAATCTAAATGTATAACCTATATTCGTATATCATATATAGCGTGTTACAGTCCAGGAATCGTTTCAGAATGCCGAAAAACGGATTTCAATGAAGAAAGTTTTGACTTTAACATTTTCGGAGCCGGGGCAATCGTATTTTACGAAAATTCGCTAAAAACGAAAGCCTACAAAATTGTTGGCCTCAATAGTGCCGTAACAATTATAATTTATCGTTTGGTTTAAAATGTAACTACAGGATGAGATGTAACTCCATTTTGATGAGTAAATTAGATTCCGGAAAGCGTCCGGTAGGATGAATAATCGAAAGCGCCAGACGCCAGTCGGTTCATCACACATTGAAAGGTTGTAATTGCGACGACACTGGCCGTATCATTTACGAACCCGTGGACTTGAAAATTACTCTTAGAGGGTTCCACATTTTACCTTCCTACTCAGAAGTCGTTCTATAATTTTCCTTTGAACAGATAAACAGCAGTTTATTCTGTCGAGGAAAAAAACGTCCCCTCTCGACAGAGTTAAATAAACTGCTTGTTCCGGTGAGGCGGGTAGTAAATCTTCTTTGGTCGCACCCGACCATTTGTAACAATAATAGTAGGTACGATGGCTTGGCATAAAACTCATTATCATAAACTGAATAATCGATTTTCAAGAATTGACAAGAAATTGATTTACAAGTATATCTTTGTAACTAACTACGGTCATCATCATCACCTGTTTTCTTGGTTAATTTTACTTTTTTTAGATTCGTTGTTGTGGATACATTTCACTGTAACGTCCCTTCTTCTACGGTGTCATCCCCACGTTATAAATATACATTTCAAGCCTTTAGGCTTTTAAACTGCATCTAAACAATCTCTTTTGGCTTTAAACTGCATCAAACGATCTCCGGCACTAAATTGCTGACATTTCTCGAAAAATGTGTTAGGTACCATTTCCCATCGAATTTTTTATAATATCGACTTGACATTATGCTGATAGACCTTTGAGACTGTACCTATAGTTCAAACGTCGTGAGAGACCTGGTCAGGGGACAAACTAGACATAGACTTTGGTATAGGTAGCGCGCTATCGCCTTGCCTCCATTAAAACTTCGCTGAGAAACCAGCATGCTTACAACGCGCATCCTACACCTTCATTATTATTATTACCCTCCAAGCTTTATAGTTGAATAAATTGCTGCAATTAACTTCTGGCACGGAAATTTCATTTTGTTTCGTAGGCAGGTCATTAATTAAATGTGTAGTAGGTATTACGTTTTCAAAGAAGAAAATTATTACTCATTTCCCTCGGCTGCTCTCAGGGTCCCCTAAAATGTAGAGCGGAGGGGAAGATTACGAGAGTTCAATGAAGGAAAACATTCGTATTTGGCGGCGAAGGTTAGGCTTGGTTCAGGGGAGGCTTTGTGGGGCTTGAAGGCGGATTTGTTTCTGAAGATAAAGGGTCGCTGGAAGTCTCGACGCTCCTGATCCATCTCAACCCTTTTACTTCCATCATTTGCACTTTTTTGTATTCTCTCCTCGCCATTTGCAGACATCTAGATGGGGATGCCAAGAGTACAAAACATCGTTTAGCAGAAGGAAAGATGGCATCAAGTCGTTTTAACGGGCAGCTATTTCCTTAAGACAGATAGACCAGATTTGAAAATTTTCAATTTAAAATTACCTTAGTTAGAACACTTGAAGTCATCGAAGTAATTTTGAATGTGCTTAGGAAATATTTTTGTGAGCTATTTATAAGTTGTATATGAACGATAAATATAAATATTTATAATATAAATATATAATAAATATACAATATTTATAAATATTGTATATGAAAGATTTATAAGTTGGAAGTGTATCTGCAACCGTGAAAACCCGAATTCGTCAAAACTAGTTTTAACTAGTCACAACAGGATACTAACCCATGTGTCCTATTAATCTGAATTCTGACTAAGGTATTGACTACTTGATGTTATGTATTTTTGAGATGCGAGCGAAGCGACTATCAAGTACACAATAGATCTGTGTAAAATCTCTGTAGGAGTAACGAGCTTACACTAGTATTGATGAATTTCGGGTTTAATGGGATGTGAACTTCATGACTTTATCAAATATATTAAAATAGGACGTATGTTTTTATTATTTAATATTTACGATCGAACATAGTGAATTTTGCTGAATATGTCCGAGTCATTTCCGTTAATAGATACTTCCAAAATACATAAAACGCTCATAGGTATGTATCTGATGTTTGCAATCCGTTTACCATGTCAGTCGACAAGCTAGGACTCGGATTGGTTGATTCGCTAGCAGTTCTCATGGAATAAGATTAGTCTTTCGGTTAGAAGTTCGTCAACCCAGAGAACAGAGAGGGTCTGTTGATTTAGTCGATGTTGTGTGCAATCAGATTAGTGAACCAGTGAGAGGGTCCCGCAAAATTAGATTGATTGCGTGCGCGCGGTATGCATCGCCTTCCCAACTCAAATCTCAAAGAGCTTTTCGCTTCTTGTTATAATCTGAAATCGGTAGCTTCTTCTATGACACAATGAATATATGTTATAATCAACCTTTTTGACAAGTTGAACACGACGTTATTATGAATAAGTTTTAAATAAATTGAAAATTGATATCAAGCCTAGAAATTATTTTTGACTTTTTGGAAAATCAGTATTGGATCATATTAATTTGGAATGAGATAAACACTTGAAATATTAGTTAAAAACCTATAAGACTTTTGCAAGGTTGAGAGAACAATCTCATCAGCACATCTAATTTCGTAATCCCTTACGATCTGATACGATACATTTAATGATTCCTAACAGATTAAGAAGTCCGAATCATATTCTACTTTGGGTTTAACTGTTCGATTATATTGGGAGGGAAAAGGTGTTATGATTCCAAACATATCCGCTTATCTGAAAGCCGTGTTATTATTCCCCGATATCTCCCACTTTCACGGGCACGAGACCCCTCGTTATGTAATTGTTCTTAATTCTAATTACCCTCCGTTTAGAACGCTATCTCCACCCTTTTTGCTCGCTAAACATTGTTCCAGCTTCAACTATGTTTACTTTCCATTACGTGGGCTTCGTACCTGAGGAAAGTTGATAATTTTTCCTCTTACCCCTTCACCTTAAAACTGCTTAATTATTCCGATGCGATTTCTCGACGAAAGTCAGCTTTATTTCAACCTTGTCTTCGGATTTTTTAACGTTTACGACTCCACAATTTTTTACATCAACCTTTGTTTGTTGACCATTTTGTTGTATCGTCTGAATTATATCTTTTCCTTGGGATTTATGTAACAGTCTCTCATAATATAATTGTATTATCATTATAATTATGGGTAGAGGTAGGCGGAAAATTGTTTCCATGACTGGATGTAATCGATTTAGGAAGATTAATTACCAGTTCCAGTCTTGGCTAAAAAAAAATTTATTGGCGACGTTTCGGCCTCTGACTGTCGGTCCTATTCATGCCTATAACAACAAGAGTATATAGTGGGTGTGGCCTAGTATTACCTAGGTAGTTATTAACCAAGGAATGAATGAATTTTTTCTAGTATACTAATAGTCTTATAATGTAGTTTTTGAGATGAGTTGACTTATTAATTTAGTAAATTAGATACATAAGTCAACTCATGTCAAAAACTACCTTATAAGACTATTAGTATACTAGAAACAATTCATTCATTCCTTGGTTAAAAACTACCTAGATAATACTAGACCACGCCCACTATATTATAAGTATACCATGTAAACTCTTGTTGTTATAGGCATGAATAGGGCCTACAGTCAGAGGCCGAAACGTCGCCAATAAAAAACTTTTAACCAAGACTGGAACTGGTGCTTAATCTTCCTAAATTATAATTATGGTGTATTTTCTCAGATATCTGATGAATTTTACTGACAATTGACATTTCAGTGCGTATCAGGAGACGATTCATTGTGACAATACAACCCTCTGACGGCACAAATAAATTATTATGAGAGGATGTAAACTATCCTAATCTCAAAACGAGCCTTGGCCACTCATAACTGAAGCCAACAGACTTGAAGAAAAGTGGTCAATTTACTTTAATCGGCGTGGAAAAAGCAACGGGAGCTCCGGTCAGACCGGCAAGCGATTTCTCTCCGCGCAAGTCACACCTGCTGTTTCGTCTTGGCAGGCACATTGGCCGGTTGTTCTGGAGATCAGAGATGGCAAGCTCGAGAATCCGTGCGTTTTAGCGCAGGGGCCAATGCAGTTCGCTGCACACCTGCCTTCTTATGCAAGCGAACTGGTTCCATCGTCAGCTAAATTTATACCGGGGTTTGTCTTCACAACATTTCACAAGTCGTTCGGCCTCCAGACTACACCTGCCTACACGAGGAGGATTAGGGTAAACACCAATCAGGTTTCCGTTGTATTCTGCAGCTCGTAGAACCACAAAACGTTTTATACGAAATTCAAAACAAAAGTGTAGTAATAATCCTAAACCATGCTTGTCTTTATGAGTCGATTTCGGTTTCATGCAACGTGTGTTTTCTCGCGCAGTCGATTTTGTTAAAACGAATTTTCTACGTCTTGTACTGCTGGTCTTCCAAATTTATACGAGTTGTTCTTTTCAAAAGACATACCTACTTTTTTTTATTATTACTACACAAAATATCGATAATTACTCGTTAACTCATCCCTTTTCATAAAAATATCTCCTTTAAGTCCATACAAGCAAATTTATCAGAACGTTTGAGACCGTGAACCTGTTTTTGAAAATGTCCATTCACATCGTGGACGGCTATACAGAAGCAATGAAAGGGTTGAGATATGAGAAGGGGAACACGTCAGGACAGGTGATAAATAAAAACGCGAACGTAAAAAACAAAAACTGTGCAGGGGGCGGGAGGTTTGAACTATGAAGCTCTGGCGATGCTAAAACAGAGAAAGGGGATATGCAATCATAATGCCCCATTGAAGTGGAAAAAGCAAAGGGAGGGAGAATGATGTACTAAACATTTAGTTTGCCCGTAGTGGCATATAATTTAAAATATACAATTCGATAAAACAGTGATGATGCGTGAGGGAATTCCTCTTAGGCACCTCTTAAACAGCTGCTGATAAAGACTAAACATCTTGTTGAAAATAAATGTCTTGCAAGTAATGATAATAATCATCTATAGATGTATATTTTTTTATTGTACATTCCAGTGAAAGCTTAGATGTATATTTTTTTTTATTCCTGTACATTCCAGCGAAAGCTATTTTTGAAAACCATATAATGATTATAAATACCTATATAATTGTAATTACCTAGGTTAGTTTTGAGGAAATATCGACTGCCCTAAGCATAACTAATACCTACGTACTGATTTTCAGTTTAGAAGATTTATACGAAACTCTTCTCAATCTTGTCACAAGCTGCAACCAGACGATAATAGTTTAATGATTATATAATTTTAATTTCATTAAAAACAGGTTACTATCTTTTTAACACTTGTAACACATTTTGGATTTAACGGTGTTCTTGATAATAGTTGGTTTACCAACCATCATCTATGCAGGTAGTCTACAACGAGTAAGAAATAATAAATTCTGCCATAATCCTCAACAGTTTACAAGTTGCAACAATAATGTTTTCTGAAAACCTGGGAACATTTTGAAAATAATGCCATGTAGAGGGAGATATACATTTTTCAAGGGCCGCACTAGATATTTGGTTTGAAATTCCCTTACGAGAACCTGAGACCCTGTAATTGGTTCTTTTATCGGTGAGGGAGTAGGGTTGGAAGAAGGATTGGCGGGGGGAGGGTTACTATTTTATCATCGGAATCGATATCAATATATCAAATGAATAACACAAGGTTTTGTCCCTGCTCAGATTGTTCTACATGTTGGTAGACTTTAAGGGTCAAATTGATACGAAATTGATTGGGACTTCTTCAATAGTCGTTCTCACGCCATCCGAAGGAGTTCACGGCATTTGAGGTATCCGACCTTGTCAAGAGCTATTACCAAGAGTTGAGAGAGCTCCAAAGACTCTGGTCTCTTCGGAAACTATTCCGTTCCAAAAGGTTACCTACCACCCCGTGCAATCGTGATGTCCCCGGATTTTTATTGGGCGATTTGCCCTCCGCAGAGCTCGTTAAAACTGAAGAACCCTTGAAAGAATTCCCAACTCGGATAATCAAAAATTGGAATTCCGATTCGTACACAAACTACATTCGTTGGATGTTCCGAATCCCAAGAAAGCAGTCATAATTATTCCAAACAATTAAGTTTATTCTTATGACGACATTGTTTTCCCGTAGAAGTTATGGGAAAAGGGAGATATGAAACACGATAGAGATATAGAGGAACAGTCATTCACGCGCACAAATGTACAACAAGAAATAGAACAATGCGAGCCCTTCCCCACTGTAGTAATCAGTTTTATGATTAAAAAATATAATATACCACTACAAACTAGAATGTGTATTGTGGTAATATGAGAGGAAATCACGAAAATAGAGTTCATCTAAATATATTTTCATTAATTAGGTTTGAAATCAGAATGAGAATATTTCATCTATCACAAGGATACAATTCAGTCATGAATACCTACGTTTGTGCGGTACTTTCGAATTGCGGGTTTTCTTTGATTAATTGCCTCATTGAATGCTTTTATTAAATCATGAAGCTATCGTTACAAATCTTGATACATTTTTGTTTGAAGATGATATCATTTGATGATTTAACTTATTTAATGGTTGCATTTGATGTTTTCGATTTAATGAAGGCAACAATTAATAACTAAGCAACTGCAAAACAAATTTCAAATTGGTTTTATGTTGAGATTGATAATGTGCATTTCTCTCATAAATTCAGATTATACCAATGGTCGATCGTCGATGAGCCATTCTCGTGAGAGAGGAACGAAAGAAATTTATACCAACGATTTATTAGAAAGGCGAGCACGTAAGATATATGTCCCGTTTCAATTTTCTGACCACGCAATTCGGCGATTTGATCCTTACGAATTACCAAACTACGTATTTTCGTGAGACGCACTCGAACGAAAACTTGGCTATGGATCGATTCTATGAACAAGGGGGTAATTTATGATCAATCGGATCAAACGATAACTACAATAGCTTTTTTTATTTATGCACTCTGTCCGCCTAATTTTTGTATTTTTGAAAAATTAAAACCTGAAGAAACAGACAGGCTCGGAACCAAAATGTTTTCTACTTTTTTTACGAACATGAAGTGGAATTGCGGAATTAAAAGTACCCCAACTGGACTACATTTCATAATGGTAATTTTTCCATCCAGAATCTAAACATTTTTATGCAAAAAAGTCTGAATTACAATAATAAAGACAAGCATGTAGTTGTAGATCTTGAGAAGCATTCTTTGGATGGTTCGGAATGAACAATGTGAATGTTTGAGATATGAAATATGATGTTATCGTTATATCCAACAATATTAACGAAAATGATAGCTTACTATGGCGTTATGGCAACCCATCTCAATAGATTCAAATGGGTTACAGGTTATCGGGTAACAGGCTCACATTGAATAAAACGCCGTTACGACCCAGATTATCGGTTTATATGGATCCATCCGCAGGGTTCAAAGACAGGTTTGTGACATCACTTTACGAAGAAAACAAACGTGGGCATGAAGTCAAGAATCGTTTTCTGCAGGCTGTAACCAAAGTTGAAATGTAAATTGTATGGAACATTCTTCTGTCGTAAAACTGTTGTGCGAATTTTCATTATTTCATATTTTAATATTTTTACTTTGAACTTTATAAGGTAGTAAAATGATAGTTTTTAGTGAAAAGTCCCCGTTATAGGTGAATTCTTGCACTCAACTCCCTGACACGAATTGGTGTCTCCATAAAATAACGGAATGCAATCATTGAAGTCATGACTTGTCTCTGAGATTTAAAATGGTTTCATATTTTAACCGGCAGCTCAAATCAAGTGAGATTCAATAGTCTGATGAATTTGACTTCAAATTACTTTTATGGGTCATTTTCTCATAACATTAGATACTAGCTGGTTCACCCGTGCGTTGCACAGGTTGACTTGAATCTCATCACACTCACCCATCACATTTTGGGACACCCCTGTGGGTCTGATTCAAAAAAGTCCTTACTTAAAAGTACTTACTTATAAATTACATATTAGGACCAAAGTACTGAATCAAACCCCACTCCCTTTCCACAAACACCCCCCATATTTCAGATTTAAAATATTCTTGATAGTTGACGCAAAAGAACGTTCAGACAAATCCAATTTCATTCGTTCGAACATCAGATCACCAGTTCGTTCGGTGATGACCAAATTATTCCATTTAACCACCCCCTCCCTTTTTCCTGACCACAAACTCCTCCCTATCTATGGTTGAGGCATTTAATATTGATACAATCATGTTGAAATTTATATGGGAAGATCAAATTGTCTTTTCCCTACTATTCACAAAATTTGAGCGATACCGAACGACTAGGGCGTAAAAAATGGAGCATAATGGAATTTACGTTTACGCATGCGCAGATTAAAGTATTGATTTGGCAACAATGAAACTGACAGGGGACCGTCTGCCCCCTAGCTCACACATTCCCTGGAAATTTCATCCAGATCCGATGAAAACTATGGAAAATAAGCTTGTTACAAGGATTTGCGGACATACGACAGACACACACACTCATAGACAGACATGGAACCAAAGTTGTTCAGAATGGTGTAAAACGTAAAATGCGAGTGGAAATTTCGATTTTGGAGACGAAAAATTTTATTTCGCTACCCTTAGGTAGACTCGAAAGCAATTGAGAAAATGGTACCAATCGTCTACAAATAGCACGAAACAGAAAAGAAACGCAAAATTGCATGATTCTAATCAATGTATAGATAGACATACTTACGATTTTATTAATATAGATAATTGATGATTATGTGGGTACTTAAAAGTGCAAACGATCATATTTACAGAACAGTACTGATCACATCTTCGATTAAACTAACCACCCTGAACCAATATCTATCACGAACTCAAAGTAAATTTCGATCATTCAAATAAATAGCCATAAAATATGGAACAACTGTTTTCGACTATCAAGACATCGAATAGTAAAAGAGTAAAATAGTAAACGACAAACTGACGTAACATAATTTTGCAAGAGTTGTTTGATGGTTCGTTTTTAATGGGAACCGCATCAATTCCCTGAATCTTTCCAAGTTCCTGTAAGTTGTAAGAATCCATTACTGGTGATGCGTAGGACACGTACGTACCTACCTGTTCACATACAGATTAATAAACACTTTGGAAAATAAAAAAAGAAAATCCGCAAACTCTACTAGGTAGTGGTTTGATTCAGATCCTTACATTTTTTGGTCTAACCCTCGGTGAACCTCTTCAAGTCACGGACCCGTTTATCTTCCTTCTTTCGTATCGGTTGACCGTTGTGGGAAAAAAAACCGTCCCGGCACGATTTATAACTTTTTGGCGGAACAATAACCCGGCCATTACGATATTGGTTCTCGATATCACTTGCCTCACTGAGATTTGTCGGTTGGCATGCGTGTTGTTGGTGATGGGGGGAGGGGGGGGGGGGGCAAGCGCGTGAGGTAAAGGGTGTGAAATGGTCCTACAAAAAAAAACTCTAAACAAATCATAAAATCAGTGACACTCGCGAGTCTAGGTATTTTGGTTTATTATTTCCAATAATAAGCCTATGTGATCGGGTAGCAAAAAATGTTTATAACCCCCCTCAAACTTTGTCACTTTACGTTTCAAGGTGCGTAGAATCCAAATTTGAAATGTCCGTCCGCCGTCAGGGCCATAAAGGGCCTAAGAATTTACTTTAAAAAACCGTTCTTTTGCACATAGACTCCATTTGGGGTCTAGTTGGTCCTAACGTTTAACCATCCCAATCGCTTTACTCGCATAGATGCTATGGGCCAAAAAATTGGCGAAAAAGTGTCTTTTTCGAGGGTTTGAGTGTTAGACTTACCCACGCACGCACGCCTAGCACGCTTGCCAGGGGGCACGGTTGGTGGTGAGGGGGTGGGGGGCGGCGAGCGAGGGGTGGAGTGAGAGGAGGCGCCGCGGCACCTTGTGGTGGCTGGAGTGACCAGGGGCGTAGCAGAGGTGCAGGAGAGTGGATATTTATTACTTTTCCGTGTTATACCCATATAATATGCCGCGGCACCATGAGGTGGGTTCAGCGTTCCTTCAAGGCATGAATATATGTTATATGAATATATGCATGAAAATATATGAATTTTATGGCAAAAAACCTATTTTAAATAATAACCTGCTATTCAAACAGTAGTTTTGGATATTTTTTTTGCAGTTTTTGTCGAGTTTATTAGCAAATATTAATAAAATTCAAGTACATTTTTCAGCATAATTTTGTAAATACATTTTTGAATGTTCTGTTTTACAGTTAATAAACTTTATTTGAGCAATGTTCTGCGAAAAAATATAATTTTAACGATTTTTAACCGTTTTTAGTCATTTTTAGCACATTTTTTTAATATTGACCAATTTAATCTTCTGGCCAACGAACTCATCCTTCCTTTTGGATGGCTTGATTTTCTGGCGCGAAAACGGGATTTTGATCTCAATCCTAAGGAGAGTTATCGTGTGGAATGACACATACGTGTGTGTGTGTGTGTTTGTGTGTCACAATTCTGTGATCAAGATTTTTAGATCGAAATTTCAGATTTTTTTTCTCTCTATTCCTTTTTCTTTGTCGAATGTCTTCTAAAAGATTATGTATGTATACACACACACACGCACACATATATATGAGTGTGTGTGTGTGTCACAATTCTGTGATCAAGATTTTTAGATCGAAATATCAGATTTTTTTCTATCTATTTCTTTTTCTTAGTCGAATTTCTTCTAAAAGATTATGTACACACACACACACAGACACACACACAAATATATATATATATATATCAAAAAGCGTTAAACTCTATGATTCGTTTCAGATTTATTTTATCAGAATTTTTTTTTTTAATTTTGATTTTGCTTTTTCCTAAGCCTCTGCAATAGCTTTATTTTCTAGGAAAATTTGCTATAAGGAAGTAAACAAAAATGTATTTAGCTTTTACTAAACTACAATACATATGAGCTAGTTAGATTTGAAAAAAGGCTGCGTGACTCGTTACTTCTGAATTCAAGCTGAAGTGGAAATGTGACAGTTTGGACAAGCTAAGAAGAGGAGATCAAGAGGGCGCATCTAGTGGCTGTGAAAGACAAGCGTGAGAAAGTCAGACGCCTCGAAGAAAACCCGGAGAATCTCTTCGCGGTTCTTCATTTCATAAGGAACGCATTTTTCATGCGGGGAAAGCGTATGCAGATAAAATCTCTCAGCTCTCGTACTAACACGGACTTCTACTGAGTTATAAAAGTGTATTCAAGAGTAAAATACTAAAGGCGTTCGGTGCCCTATTTCTAAAAACGATTCAAAACCATAACCGTCAACAAACATTCATTCATTATAGTTCATTTTTGGAACTGGATTTTATTTAAGAATTCTATCTTTCGTTAGGATAGAGTGTAAGTAACTGCGTATCAAAATTTCTATAGTTCAACTAACTCAGTAGCTCGGGCCCATTTACAGCTAGGTTAATGAAGGTCAAAATGAAGGCGATTCCATACTGATTACAATCGAAGGATTAATATTCCATGTTTTCAACGACGTCATTGCTCTTGGCTCTATTTTGGTTTATTATTTTAAATAATGAACCTTTGTAATCGACCAGGAAAAAAAAAAATTTTAACACCCCCTGAAAATTTTATGGTTTACGTTTCAAGATGCGTAAATTCCAAAAATCGAAGAAAAAAATCCATCCGTCCGTCGTTTACCGTCCGTGGCTTTTCTCCAAAAATACTAGACTAAACTATATGAAACTTGTGTTAAAAATCACATTCGATGCCTAGATGGTCCAAGAGGCTTGGCATCAATTTTCATTATCCCTAAAGGGTTTAACATTCAAAAATCGAAAACTTTCTAAGTAACAATTATAATTGTCTGTTTTAAATGATACATGTAATCTCAAAGAATCGATTAATAATACTTGCAATGCTGTAACGTCGAACGGTTCGCTTTCCTTAAGGGCTTGAACATCGAAAAAAAAACCTTCGAATGTCTCATCCCGAGAAGATACAGAAATCACGCGCTGCTAGCGGATCTATTGATTGGACGATCTAGCTCTAAATTCCATCAATTGCACTGCTCTACAAAAGAAAAAGTGACCTGAAAGTTGCCGACCTCATTTTTTCATGGATGGGGTTTTTTTGAGGGGGGCTGAATCTTAATTCATTGTCCGTTTTTTCCGATTGGACGATTTTTTCTATTTTTCGACGTTTTTATGGTTTTTTATTACAACGTTACGGTGTATTTTCCTGGTCATCGTGAAATTCACCCAAAAAAATTATAATGGGGCGAGATTTGTAGGATATGTCATGCTAAATCCAAATATGACCCCAACTGTTTTTTCTTTCTTTTCACATTGATCCAAATCCCCCAAAAACTTCTAAAAGCAACTGTTTTTTGCCTATTTTTCACTTACATTTTCGTTTTTGTTGACTGCAATGGACCTGCCAAAAAATATTCGAAAGTTTAGACTTTCCTGTGTCGATTGAGATCAACCGGAACTCTCAAAAGTTGTAATTGGCGACGTTACGATTTTTAAACGCTTGACAAATGGAATACAATTGAGTGGGGAAGCGGTTCCTAGATTCATTCATAAAATTGGTATTATGTTATAGACTTAGTGAATCATTTTATTGATATATTTGTATCACATTTCAAAACAATTTGGTTTCTTCTGACGATTCAAAAAAAGCATTTATAGCATGTAGGAACCGCTTGAAGATGAAAACTTGAAAGAACAAACAACAAACCCTGTATTAATATCCTTTTATCACGAAATGTCGACTGCTCAATGAGCTTCACGGGCAAGTAAAAGGGACTCCTAATGAAAATGCTATGGCAACTCGAGAAGGCGCACTCAGAGTTCAGTCAACATTTGTGATATGAAGTACCAGATGTAAACACAACCATAGAATAGACAATGAAAACCCCATTATCATTTGGCGCCGTTTTTTAAATCACTTACACAATGACCCATTTACACAATTATCTCACTTCACCCTTCACGTTTCATTAGCATCATCATCGTGTCAAGTCACTGCGTAATCTACTCCATCATTACGATTGTAAAGTGGGGAATGGTAATTGAAACTGGACGGAAGGTAATCATCTATCACTAAAATTTAATTTACTAATTCAGGATAATGAATCTCATGTTTTCTTTTGCCTCACCAATGAAAAGTTAACGAGAATTCCTTTTGGTTTTTTGTTTTCAGGTTAGTATTTGGTTCATCACAATTTGACAACATCGAGATTTCGAAGGGTATGGATTAATTGTATTTATTGCTCGATTAATTTGAATCGAAAGCACTGCATGTGGTATCACCAATTTAATCTGTACACACAATTTATTTGTATTCTAACCTAAACCACATTGTTTTTTAAAGGTTTACAATGATGTAAAGATCTGTAGTATGTGTTCATCTAACTATGTGAAGGGGGAATAAAATTACTCTTCCTTCTTTTGAATTTTCTTAATTGGTTCGAGTGCTTTCGTCTCATCGGCCTCATCAGCAGCACGTTTGCATCCACAAAAGAAAATATTGAATTAGTTTGAGGGTTTCCTCATTTCTTGAATTCAAGTTGGTATCCTATTTTAAGTGACTAATGTTAAATTGTCATTTTTCGTTAGTTATTCAAATTGGTATGCATTGTTGTAGTTAGATGTGCGTTAAGTTTACCCGAAATTGATGAGGTGAGTTAATGTTATTGTTAACCCAATCGTAAACCATTATGTTAACAACAATATAAACTTGAGATCTGATACAGCAATAAATCGGGCTTCCGATCTGAGTCAGGTGATCCTTAATGAAAATAAAATAAAACATCTGCGTCATTTTTAAATAAACACGTGCACCTGATGAGTCTGATCATGCGAAAGGACTTCTGCTAGTACAGACGATTCCGCAAAAATGAATAGTGTAATTTTCTCCCCCACCACAACCCAAAGATGTTGGAAATATGATTCAGTCACAGAATGAACAGTAGAGTTTCGAGGGGAAAATATATTGTTTTCCCGGGGAAAAACAAAAAAAAATCGAGGCATTAGAACATTTTATTTCAATTAATAATTGTATAGTTGTTCAAAAATTGTCTACTTATAAATTTATGTGTGGGAGTGTTCTGAGCCTGCAGATGTGTCTAGTGGGACGGGTAATGGGTGGGAATGGTGGTATGTGTGTTTGATTCCCACCTGAGACCTATTTTTACTCCCTTTAAATTCAGTTCCCTGTTTTTATTTTTCTAAATAACCCCACTCTCCTGATGGACCTATACTGTGACTAATTAAATTAGTAAAATAAGGTAGGTTCCTTGCAGTAGGTATTATAGTAGGATTAATTAACCCTAACTCCTGGAAGTTATGCCTATTTTCAGCTGAGTGTCCCTTGTATTTTACTCCACTCGACTATAACAGCAAAAATGAAACTCAAAAACTGAAACAACTCTTGAAAACAATGCTTTCCACGCAAAGACGTTCTAGAAGTGTTTTCGCGTTTACCCACGACAAATCACTGACGTTCACCGTACTCTAACAGAGAAAAATCACTGTTTGAGAGTTTCATTGGTGTTAACTAGAGAATCGGGAGTCCAAGTTGTTGAAGTCCAAACAGAAATTGTTGATAACACTGGTTTTCTCTATTGACATCACGTATGTGGCTGAGGGAATTTCATTTATTGAGAACTAGAGCCTAGATGTGAAACAAGATTAATTTGTAATTTCAAATTAATAACAGGCTATCCTTGGCTTCGTTTTCAATTTATAATAATTTGGTATTACGGAGTGAAAGGCTTATCCCTATTATACAGCCAAGTATCCTTTTAATTCAGCGGAGTTTCAACTTTCCGAGCTGCTTTGATCCCATCCTAAATCAACACTGTTGTTTGCACAACGTGGGAGAAGCTTTAGAGAAATTATGGATTGCCAGATTTCCGGCTCGATCATGATGGACTTTGTCCCTTTATGTATTCCATCGTTAGATTTGATTTGCGAGTAGAAAGATGTAAGCGGGATATCGTTTTTGGCTATCCCATCTCCCGTAAATATTCCTTCAAATTCGAGTGTCTCGCCCACTCCACCCACTTGTCATTTCTTTTTTTTCCCTCTTGTTTTCAATAATTGATGTTGGGATCGGCTGTCTTTCTTTTCCATCTTGGATCCGCCGTTTGAAATGTTAATTCCGTTTCAGTCTTTCAAACTTTTCGTTTTGCTTATTGGCAATCAAAGGGGATTGAAACGCTCAGGTCTGGATAGAAATGCTGGTTGTCGTTCGATTGGATCCAAACTTAGTAACCAACACTTGCGATTTGTTCGAAGAAGGCAGGAAAAGGGTGTGTATTTCTGGCTTTTCAAGAATTATTTTACTTACTTAAATGTTCTCTTTTTTTAAACAAGTTTCGTATGTAGGCCTATAATGGTTTCATTAACGTATGTAGGCCTATAATGGTTTCATTAACGTATATAAGCCTATAATGGTCCACGGTATTATTTCTGAAACTGCCAGACCTTAGGTACATACCGAAATTTTGTCATCAAGAACTAAAGCAAATCTAGGTAGCCCTTTTTCGAAAAACTTTTGGTTCTTCTGGTAACCTCCTCACATGAGCTTGGGTGGTCGGTCACCTCTATGCACTATCCCCGTTACTTTTCTCGTTTCCTAATTGACCGATTTTGACGTTTTTCGCTTCATCTTGATTTCCTATTTCCCCCAACCATAGTAACCCGCTGTGGAATCTTTAAGGATAATTTAAAACGTTGAAGTGATCTATACATTCATGTCACGGATACGAAGAAGCTGAATTAGTTGCATTCAATCAATTTTAACCCACTCAAAACCGGTAGTCATTACCACAGAAGAATGAAAATCAAAATTTAAAATTTTCAAGTAAAAAAAAACCGGTTTGATATCAACTCTGCACTATAAATTATTGTTCGATTCCGGGAGGGTAAATCCAATTGTTTCCCAAATTTTCCCATCTCCTTAGGTTACTGGCCAAAAAGGAGGCTTTGCAGTGGAATAGATACTACGACTTTGTATTGACTCGTATGGTTCGATTAGGTGACGCCTGGATAGTACCCTGTTACCAATAACCTTACGACAACCCAATAAAACAAACACCTTGAGGATTAACCTAGAGTAAATTGTTCATAAAGAAATGCGTTATCCTTTTTTGCTACTGGGAAATTGAATTGACCCACTGCCAAACGTTACAATAGAGTTTTTGGCGACTTCAACTTAACGTCACCCGTCACCGTAGTCTTGAGGAAGCAAATGAAGATACTAACCCAAATGGAACCGGGAGAACGGTTGCCTTAATTTTGATGTCACGTTAACGGTGGTCGGGCAACGCGATATTTTCCCCCTAGCTGTCTTGTTATCTACTGGTTGACTAATCAACTTCTTCATTTCGATATGAAACGCCAATTTTCAATCCTGAATTCGAATTCCATGTTAGTTTCAGTACAAATACAGGCAAATTTCTCATTTTTAGTTTTAAATTCGTAAACAGGGCATGGATCTAACGCAAAGATAGTAAGCCTCAAGTGTGGAACACCGCGGTTTAGTTGCACTTATAGGTCATTAGTAGTTACGAACTTCATGTTTTTGGGTTTTCCGTTGGGTGAATTATCAGCAAGTATGAACAAGTTTTTATCTCTATGACAATAAACCAGGATTTTACCTGATACAATCATCAGTGGAGGCAGCACTTAACGCAATTTTCACGAGAAGACAGCTGAAGGATCAGGCAAACTAAGAACAATAGTGCAAAGAAGTAGTGTCTTGAAACTCAGATTTCTCATTTAAAATATGTGAAATAATAATAAAAATAAATAAATAAAAAATAAATAAAAAATTAAATGCTTGCATACGAGTCTCCAACACATTGGGACATTTTCATGTGTGTTTTCTTATTATTTTCTTATCATTAGGGGAAAAACTGGATTCTAGAGCCACTCAGCTGATCTGTAATCGGTCAGTTGTGTTCAGAAGTCCCTCAAGGGGCTACATACCAAATCTCAGAATCGTTGGATCATTAGGGTAAAAACTGGATTCTAGAGCCACTCAGCTGATCTGAGATCGGTCAGTTGCGTTCAGAAGTCCCTCAAGGGGCTACATACCAAATCTCAGAATCGTGGGATCATTAGGGAAAAAACTGGATTCTAGAGCCTCTCAGCTGATCTGGGATCGGTCAGTTGTGTTCAGAAGTCCCTCAAGGGGCTACATACCAAATCTCAGAATCGTGGGATCATTAGGGAAAAAACTGGATTCTAGAGCCACTCAGCTGATCTGGGATCGGTCAGTTGTGTTCAGAAGTCCCTCAAGGGCCCACATACCAAATCTCAGAATCGTGGGATCATTAGGGAAAAAACTGGATTCTAGAGCCACTCAGCTGATCTTGGATCGGTCAGTTGTGTTCAGAAGTCCCTCAAGGGGCTACATACCAAATCTCAGAATCGTGGGATCATTAGGGAAAAAACTGGATTCTAGAGCCACTCAGCTGATCTGCAATCGGTCAGTTGTGTTCAGAAGTCCCTCAAGGGGCTACATACCAAATCTCAGAATCGTGGGATCATTAGAGAAAAAACTGGATTCTAGAGCCACTCAGCTGATCTGCAATCGGTCAGTTGTGTTCAGAAGTCCCTCAAGGGCCCACATACCAAATCTCAGAATCGTGGGATCATTAGGTAAAAACGTCATTTCTGATGGTCATAATCATCGTTGTGGCCACTTGGGACAATTTTCGTGAGCAATTTTCGTGAGCAATTTTCGTGAGCAATTTTCGTGAGCAATTTTCGTGAGCAATTATTTTCCGTGACGTTTTTTTAGTTTATGTGCCAAAGCAAAGACATGAAAATGTCAAAACAAGGCTCTAATCGACCAAATAGACCCTGTGTGCAACAGAACGGATTTTTTTCGATCGAGTTGAAGGCTAGTAAAGCGAGACGGCGGAGGCGGACTTCAGATGGCACATTCGGTTTCTACGCGACTTGAAACGAAAAATAACCAAGTTTGAGGGGTGTTCAAGAAACCTACCCGCTACATCAACATAATTAGTAGGTACTGATGGGAAATTTAAAGAAAAACTATCATTATTTACTTCACCACTATTCGAGTAATATTGAGGAGACCAGTAGTGTTACATTTACAGGAAGGTTAGGCTGGTGTCGTGTGCCTTTAGGTCCCCAAACGGGTGACGTTAAATGAGCCATTCTAACGTACGACGTTGCTAACGTCCCCTCAAGGTGACGTACTCTTGGGTACATTAGGGTGACGTTAAGGGTACGTTAGTGGTCACCAAAAACTCTCTAATATTTACGTAGGCCGTTATCCTCAGCCAAAATTTATCATATGATTATTATACTCGTAGGTGAGAAGCGATAATGCTTGGTCAGATAAGCATTTACTGAATTTATAATTAATTCTCATGACCGAGGTCCGAGGTCGAACAAGGGTCAGAAGCTCCGTATCCGCACATGAGATATCGAAATAATCTGCGCCCTTGTTCTCCCAGCCGCACTGGCTCCCTGCAATGGGTAGGTATATTTTATCAAACTGTCCAAGAATCACAGGGAGATTCTCTCACTAGGCTGCGCAGAATTATTGCTTCTAATAATTCTCCCTCAAAATCATACCTACCTATAATAATTTTAGATAATTATATCTTCCTCTAGTTCAAACGGAAATTTCGTTGCAGTTTTATGGTGGAGTTTCCCGCGAACTTATCCCTTATGTTAAACGAGGCTGCTAAAAGGATTATGGAATGAGCCCATAGTGGCCTATTGAGCATGAAGTATCACTTTCAAACTGGCAACACGAAAAAGGAAGGAGCCGAAAAAGCGAAGGGTTCCGCAGCGACCGTAATGTGGGCATATGCCCCTGGGGCATGATATTCATTGACGCTCTCTCAAATCATTGTACGGCCGCGGTGGGAGAGGGAAATACTTTTTTCAAGGGTTATTCTCCCCCTTTTTTTCAAGGTCACATATGGGGAAAGAAAGAAGACCACATGCCCTTCTGAAGGTTGGTGAAGGTCTCCAGCCACTTCAAGTGCCCTTTGGTGCCTAATACCCTGGAACAAGTGCATTCTGCGGCCTTGCAAGGTCGCCTTCCATTGTATCTGCTTAGCTCATTCCATCCAGCGAGTTCCCACAAATAGCGGAAAATTGTATATGACTCATACCAACTGATTGCAAGAGAGCTGAGTATGTATTTTGTATTGATGCCAGTAAAAATATGTTGAATATCATTCTCTAAGATTAAAATTACATTAATAAATTTAGGAGCTGACAGGGATATGCACTTAAATCCAAAAATCAATTTCCTCCCTCTAAACTCTTATTAGGTTTGTTGGACATAGTCTCTTCTCCATGCAAAGGTGTCAGGACTTAGTCATGATGCGACCTAGCGACCGTCGCCAATACTAAACTATTAACGGTAGAACATTAGGGTTTTCCCAAACCGTTGGCCAAAAAAAATATTTTTATTTTATTTTTGGACTCGAGTGCATTCTTATGTCCGCTCTTAATATCAAACATGTATTTATTACTTTTTATTCCACTTCGCAAATGAAAACGAATGTTGCGAAATCAGCTTGTCACCTTGATTGTCCCCACAATAAGTGTAGGTGCTCAACGTACCTTCAACTTTTTGCTGTAGGCAAATTAATGGGATCATGCCGCTCGAATCAAGTTTAAAGATACGGTTACTGATGGATCAATCATATCAATTTATCTTTGCGCGGCCCATCACAGTGAATTGAGTTAATGTGTATTTCAGGTTTCTTTGAGAATTGAGTCCTGCATTCTCTGTGTTCAACGAAGCATTAAGCACCAATTTTGTAAAATTCCTTGTACGCCAAGCCCAACAAAGCCGCTCTGGTATGGAAATTGGGGTTCAGTAGCTTCTTCTGCCGTCTTCTGCAAAACACTTTTCACTTTCCTTCTTTTTCATAGTTTTTATCTTTCTTTTTTCTTTGGTCCAGAATGCGCATCCTGGCGTCGCACCAGTTCTGGCACAGCTCCCACCGCTTCGCCGAACTTGAGAGTGAAGTTCTGAGCAAGCAGTTTCGCGGGGGCGTAATAAGATTTTCATGTTCGTCCTTCGAGAGTTGTGGAAATGGATTCGTCTTGTATTTTGTTGAGTTATAATACCCGAGCCATTTCATATATATTAGGTTCTTCCCACTTTTCATTCTGCTACCATGGATAAGTGCTTTATGTATTCCTTAGTTTATAGTTTCAATGCGCTAATACTGAGTGGTACTAAGAAAATATGCTCGCGATTTTTCATTTAAGATTATGCTGAATTAAAGATGTTGCCCATCAATACTCTGAAATAGAATTTTAAATCCTTATTGAAATATTCTTACTTCACTTATAGAACTTGGTATTAGTTAGGTATGTATGTATAGGTTTACATATATATTATATTGTTCGTTTGTACCTAAATGTTTGTATGCTGGAAAAGGCAGCTGTTATAATATTAGACAGAAAACAATGGTGCATATTTTTATCCGAATTATACCACCTTTCAACATCAGCTAATGTCTCCAATTTAACTGTTACTTAGGACTTTAACATGTTTTAGAACGATACTTCACTTCTTAGTTTGATGAAAGCTCCTTTAATTTTAGCGAATTTTTGTAGAAAATGAAACTATTGCAATGGCACGAAAAATTTTAAAATCTTATATATATATATATATATATATATATATATATATATATATATATCATTCCAGGCGATAACAACACTCCTTAGGATTGAGATAGAAATGCCGTTCTTGCTCCAAAAAATCAAGCTTTCCAAACGAAAGGATGAGCTCGTTGGCAAGCACTTTTTGAGCACATTAAATTGGTCACATTTCAAAGAATTTGCCGAAAAAATCCCTAAAAACGGCTAGAAAATGTTAAATTTCTAATTCGTAGCGGAATATTGCTCAAATAAAGTTTGTCTAATATAAAACAGAACATTAAAAAATTATGCGAAAACTGTACTTAGTCATTAAAGTTTGGTATACAATAGATAAATACTTCAAAAGAAACGAAAAATCCAATATCTCTTTTCGAATAGCAGATTACTATTTAGAATATGTTTTTTGCCGTACAAATAATGGTTAACATTTTCTTTGCTCTCAAGAAGCTTAAATTTTCAAACAATTTATCATAATAATATGATAACTAAAGAAAGTTCGCTCATGCGATCATGCTGCATGACATTTTTATTTCATAATAAATTACCAGCGTTTCATAAATAAGTGCAGTGACGAAAAATATCATTACTTTCCTTTACCGACCTTTCCTTTTGATTGCGTTGTTTTCCAAGATAGTTGGTATTCCTCATCAAATATCTGAAAATACTAAAAATAACAAAGGACCTTTAGTTCAAATAATATTCCAATAAGCCGTGGCATGGGAAAAATTCAGTCTGAAGCTTAATGTGTGGGTGATTCCCAGGAATTTCAGCGCTCTGACATTTTCTCGAAGCCATCCTCTCCGTTTTATACTTGTGAGCTTTCTCACGGCTTTTTACTCCCGTACTGACCTTTGTTTTTAAACCTAATCTCTCAAGTTATTTGGGTTATCTGGTTTTGTCAGTGGCATCTCTCGTCTTAGAGCCTCTTTTCTCTCTCACTCCGCCAGCGTTCCCGAAAAACATTTTTATTCGCCCTGACTATCGGAACTATTTTTCCTTTCCAGCATGGCCATCCCATACCGCGTTCCTCGTTCCTTCGTTTTCCACCACCTCTTCCTTCTTGTCCTCATAAAGTCTTTTCCAAACATTCCTTGGCCCCCAGCCTGTGGGAACCAAGCGATCCCATTGCCGGGGAGCGGATACCTCCTTCCAACGAACCCTTTTAATTGGAGTTTCACGAGAGATTTACATTTTATTAAATGTCGCGATGTTTCTTTTCTCATCTTGCTGTAGCATTTGCCCTTGACTTTTAATCTTTTTATTTTTATAGCTTTTTCGCAATATCTCTCGTCTCAAACTTCCCCTTCCGGCCACTTCCATTTCCAATATTCTGATATCTCATATTAAAAAAGTTGTATCGAAATATACATCCAGACGTAAAAAGTCCCAGACGTACGAAAGTAAGTTTGAGGCTTTTTGATCTACGCTCCATGATTAGCATAATGTTATCCCTCCCATCCATTGGTATCCTTTCCAGAAAAAATAGTAGTTTGTTTAACTGAGTTGTAAAATCTTCTTTGTTATCGTTAAATTTTCTTCTGCTAATTTCGCACGAGGTCTGCCATCGTTGCGGATGCTCGTAACCAAGGCTTTATTACCATCGTCAACGTACCAGTCATTCTTGTAAAAACACATCTAGCATTATTAGCAACTTAATGTCTTCCTTTAAAAATTCGTTCTAAATAATGATACCAATAGTTGTTTCGTCTTGTTTATTCTTTACTTTTCATTTGTTCGTTCTTCAAAATATTGTCAGTAATTTTAAACATCCGCTCACTCATTCTTCCTTCAAAAACTCCCTTTCTACAATTAATTTTAACTGTTCCATAATTGTTTTCATTCGTGTCATTATTACATAATTAATTGGAGAATTGCTGTGGTTCCAAGTACCTCACAGTATCGTCACAGATAATAACATATATGTTATTTAAATTAACATTTTCCCCTTGAGGATCTTCAGTCACATTATGGTTGTCTTCGCTTTCGGAGGACGTTAGCTACTGTGAATGTGATGGATACTTCCATTTTTACCTTTTTTAGGACGTCCAAACTAAGCTAGGCTTCCTCGATTGAGGGACGACCTATTGAAATTGATCCAGGGGGTGTGGGACAACCCAAGCATGAGAAAAAAATAACCGCATACAAATCCGTTTCAGACCATTCTCTGACCGAATCAGAAGAAAAAAAAACGTATGTATGTGTATGTGTGTGTGTCTATCTGTGCGAGTGTGACAAATTTTGCAGACGCTGCCCAGAGCACAATTCTCAACCGATATCCGCGATTCTTTCTTTGTTTAATCCCAATTTCAATCTAGTTGTGCAACAAACCTCGGAAATATTGAATTTCATGATTAATGAAGGGGGTGAAGCCGAAAAAAGTGGTTTTTTCGACAAATTCTGCTGAAGCCACCCAGACTTTAATTCTCATCCGATTTTCGAGATTCTTAATTTGTTCGATTCCAATTTTAGTCCAATTGCGCAACAAACCTTGGGTATTTCTGATTTGCTGTCGTGGTGGGGGGTGAACGGAGTAATTACCGACTCTAGCAAGCTACAAGTCTCGATCGATTTTCGTGATTCTTATATTGTTCTATTACGAATTAAATATAGTTTTGGAACGTACTTCACGAGTTTTAAATTTCATCCTGGGAAGGGGAATGCTGATAAATCATGATGTTTTAACTATTTTCGCCCGATTTTCGTGAATCTTTTTCCATTGAACTATGAATTTGGTCTTAATTGGAAAATATTTCAAGAGTTTCAAATTTCATGATGGAAAGGGGTGAATGGTGAGGATAATAGCGACGAATCTTAATATTGTTACTATATTCATCTGATTTCCGTGACAGTTTTCATTATTTGTTCGATCCAGATTTTATTCCATTATTGCAACCTTGGATGCTTCAAATTTACTGTCGGTGGAGAGAGTAAATGGAGGGAAATTGTAATTATGATGTTTTTTTAGTTTTTTTCTCTTATTTGAATTCTCACCAAAATTATATACAATCCATTCATAGGAACGCCCTTGTAATGCATACATTATTGACCAATATGGTTATCTTAGTTCTTAATTTTAATAAGGATGATATTCAAATGATCTCCGTCATTGCTCGCAGTATAATTATTATTGATAAGTCTATATCCTCGTAGATGAATTTACATCATAACCTGAAAAAATTTTCATCCGCCAAATCGGTTAGATATATATAACGAACCGATTTCATTTAAGATTAATTGATAAAATTATAGTTGGTAATCATACTAAGGTGCCTATTTGTGAGGCAACATATGAAGGTAAAGAATGAAAAACCTCGATTCAAATGTGTCAAAAATGCTCTCTAACCAATCGAATCGAAAATTAAATACTCAGATAGCTCAGATGAAAACGGATGTGTACGTTAGCCTTCTTCAAAATCGTGATAAGGGTTGTTATTTTAATTTTATAATCGTTGTTATTATTCATTTATTTATTTTTGTAGTCGTAAAATGTTGGTTAGTGACTATAAATCGTCCTGATAATGCCTCAATAACAAATAAAATAACCACTAATAAATGAAATGGAGTTAATATCTATGACTGCGTACGTATTTGAAGATACACTTAGCAATTGCAGATCCTTTTTATGAACTGCCTGATTTTGGATAGCGAATCGGAAGATAAATTAATTTTATGGGAATTTTGTGGATGTTAGTTGTTGGAAGGTACTGTGATAGATGGAATAGGTATAAATACAAATATATAAAATAGCAAGAGGATTCAAAAGACCCATTCTATGGAATTGATTGTAACGAGCACTTGTAACATGCCGATGATACTCCTATAGGTCAGCTGAGTAAAAAAATAGCTGTCCAGTCAAGTATGAGAGGTTGGAGCTGAAAGCAAATCCAAAAATTTTAATCTATGGGGTCAGCGGACTCGAAATTGGAGTTTACCGATCAGCTGGTAATAAATATGGAGCTATGTAGAATAAAATACGAAGTATAAACGGAGCCAAGGGATCATCTGAATCAAGTCATCATCTGAGGTCGGTTAGAAATTATGCCACTCGTTAGTCTGAGTCATTAATACAGTTTTGGATTGATCAGAAATGCCCCCCAATGGTTGTATTTGCTTTCTGCCGTCTTGCTTTCCATGTGGGAGTTATCTCATCATGAAACAATGTATTTGAATGACCCCCCTTCCCCAAACACCACCACCGCCAGTCATGATTGTCACAGCACCAGGTGGCTCTTTCTATGCCCAACTAAGTATCTCTCGACAAAATCATACCCGAAGCACTCGACGACTACTCGAAACAATTTACGGGCTTGCACCGCAGTACTGGCTTTGGAAGTGGGGGCGAGATTTACTTCGGCTCTTGGAAATTTATAGCGCTTCGGGGACGTCATTACACTCTTTTTGTTGGCAAGAGCCTCCCTCTTTCTTTCCCCCACTTTTTGCTCGCACTCGCCTCTCCCACGAAAACTACAAGTGCGAATCTGCGTCCGCAACCCCACAGCGAGTTTTTCTTGCACGGATAGCACAGAGAACATCTACTTTTCGCCCCTTCCGCTCGCCGCAAAAAAAATCTCATCTTCCTCTTTTTTTTCGTACTCTGTTTGCCTCCAGAAACATTTCATTTAATCCACGGGTGTGGGAACTGCGGTCCCGAGGAGATAAAAAAATGTTCTCTTTCTCCCAAGGGAAACCACTTTATACTCTCAGGATTCGTTGTAGTATAAAAGGATATTACTTTAGTGAGAATAGGCAACAATCGTAAACAACGTTGTAGAGGGTTACGGGGTCACCATATTCTCTCATATTTACACTAAAATACTTCCCAAGTTCGTACTTAGGGGAAACTAAAATGTTTAAAAAATCTACTCGTTATGGTTATGAAACCGTTCGTAAACCAGCTGATTTTTTCTTTTTCGTTTCTTTTGAGACTTCCAACCTACGTAACGAAAAAGGGGGTCCTCCCTCTTAACCCCTATAAAAAGTAATCTTAACAACCTATTTTTCTGCGTATTGTGCTCATAGTAATTGGGTATAGCTATGTAAGACATGCCTTGTCTCATTCCTGGCGATGACGATTCAATAAACGGCATTATTGAAATAAATCCCGAACAGGAATTTTCTGTATTCTATGAGAATCCAAAATATTTCATTAATAATAGTTATAGTTATAACTAATGGTTATATGCTGTATTTTAGTACATAGTTATAGTACAATATATATGAGTAGGCTCTGCAATTACGCAAATGTAAGAAATATTTTCCACGAATACAAAAAAGAACCACCCGAATTCTCCCAACGTAATCCATCAAGTAACTAACTACCTATATCTCGGGAATGATTTCGATTCTTCGTCTATTTCATGCAATATTAGCTTCAAGATGCTTCAAAAAAATTTCATTACTGTCGATTCAATGATAATTGAGAAAGTGCTAATGTAGACACCCTCTAGGACCGATATCTCACGAACAAACGATTCCCTGATGATACTTTAGAAGAATATGCGGTACAGTTCATAGCTGGTATCAATGAATTCCATCTTTCTTTAGCATCCGAACATCTAGCTATGCAGTAACGTCGTACGCAAGCAGCATCGAAAACTCACGACGGAATAGTCCATCTTATCTGGTATTTTCAGCAATCACACGGATTATTTTCTTGATTATTTCCTAAGGAAATCCTTTGCTTGTTATTCATTAATACCTACTGAGTCTGACTTCATACTATATAATCGTTATTCATCATAAACAGGCAGTAATTATACTCGTGATTTGAGTGAAGAAGTTATAGTACTCACTCACTGAGCAAAGATTTTACAATCGGGTGCTCCACTTTTTTGAATTTGCCAATTCTAGAAAAGAGGAAAAGTTGATTTAAAGCATCGTCTCCACAAAACTTTTTCTTTCTACCGGCCTAAAAAGAAGGTTCTTGTAAATCAAAGTTTCTGCCAAAGAAACTTTTCCATGTTCATTCTAAACCTCTTGAAAATTGAACGTTAAAACTCAAGCTACCCGGAACAAGCCTCAATGCTACTAAGGAACAAGAAAATCGAACGAAACAGAGTGAACGAAAGCTTCTGATGCAAGGCTTCATACTGCCTTCCAAACATTTTTATTTTAACTTTCGGCTCCTTAAGTTTTTTAGATGCCATAACCATGAATTGTGAACGGCGTTGTAATGTACTTTAGAGATAGTAATGCGAGTTGGAGCTATACAGTTGTATTTTTATTATCCGCATTAATGTCAAAAACAAAAAAGTGTCATGTTTCGTCAACCTGATCGAATTCTGTTGTGTCTATGATAAACAACTAAGACATTCAGCATAATTGTATGATGAGCAATTATTCGTAAATTATCGTATTATATTATGTTACGTACATTGTTTTGAGTTTTGAGCACTTTTAGTTCAATGAAATTTTTAATTACCAATTTTATAACAAAAAACTCGTTCAAAAGAAATTTTGGGTCTTTAGCAATTTTCTCCGTTTTTATTGATTTTTTAGCCGATATTATGAAATTTAGGTACCTTTGTAACATAATTTTGTACATAATTATTTCAAGGTTCTAGTTCATGGTTGATCAATTTTTATTTACTAAAACTCTTCTAAAAACATAATTTTAAAGATTTTCAGCAGTTTAAACTTTTTTGATTGTTTTTCGTAAACTCATTATTATTATTATTTTTTTTTTTTTTTTTTTGAGCAATTTAATGTGGTCATAAAGTGCTAGACAACGAACTCATCCTTTCAAATGTAATGCTTGATTTTTTGGCCAAAGAACGAAATGTTTAGCCCAATCCATAGGAGAGTCAACGTCTGGAATAGCATATATACTTATACATATATATGAAAAAGCGTGAAACTCCACGATTCGTTTCAAAAGTCATCAAAACGGATTCCAGGAATTTTTCGAAAATTTTTATTTCAAAATTCCTTGAGCCATTTCAATAGCTATATTTCCTACGAAAGTTCACTAAAACGAAGAAAATGTAACCTGAGTAGGAACCTACTGGATGGTTATAGTACAGTTTAATTTTCAATGTGTTGCCGCTCATTTCGTTCCCCTCTCTTCATTTTATAATATTTTCTTACTTGAAAACATACATAGAATATTCATCAGGGGGACAAGTTTAAATTACTATCAATATCTACCATTCTATCTCTGAGTTATGAGCAGACGTTCTTGAGAATATTCTTTTTGTTAGGTAGTACATTACTCGAATATATTATCAAGCAAACTTCTTTCTTCTGCTTCTTTTGTCCAGATACAGACATTTCCAAAACTCGCATTAAAATTGTACGTACCTAAATAGCGGAAATTATCCACCAAGTACTAACTTCACTTTTATGACTGCACACCACCCTCACTCTACCATTCATTCAATCATTCGAATAGTTGAGAAAGTGAAATTCACATTTCTATGTTACGTCAAAATTATTATTAAACGACAAAATTAATTTTTATACGTAAAAAACGAGTTCCACTATCTGCTTTACAAGCAGATACCATGTTACATGGATATGTCTTTGATTGGGGATTTCATAACGGTTGTCCTCGAGAGTTGTAAACAAATCCTTTAACTTTAAACAAATCCCTGGGCCGCATGGCCGCATCCCAACTAATTCCAACAAAACAACGGTTTACTTATAGAAATGTTGAAAATAACTGTGGAGAGAAGCCACTACAATGAGTTGTTGTTAACAGTCGACTGTTGTCAAGAGGATGAAAATGTTTCCTATGGAGTGGAGTAAATGATGCTATTGCTTTACGTTAAGAATATTGTAACCGGCTTATTAAAATTGTTCATAGTCCAATCAACTTAGTTTAGGAATGTAGCCAGGTACGTAAGGAGGGGGAAATTGGTAGCTTGAGATGTGAACATTTATCACATAAATCAAGCGCTTTCCAACGAGTGGCGAACGATTTCTGTGCGATGAAAACTGCGGAAGTTCCATTCCCCTAACAACGGCTGGGTTGTACGTGAAAAACACTGAAATTGTGACACAAATTTAGCATCACAGAAATTTTCGGTTGACCCCCCAGAGCAAAGACGTATCCATGTCAAAAAAAATGTTCTCTTAGCACTCAGTACACTCACGCCCTATGCCAACCTTGTGAATACATGTAACTCAACGTTCTCAAACACGATTTCGGTCTTTAAATCATGCGTTACATTTATCTTTTTAATTATGAATCACAAAAAACAGTGAAAGAACGGGGTAGCGCCCTTGAAAGCGATTGATTCCCTTAATTGTGGCGCAATTTCTCGAAATACTTCCTAGCTTCGTCTGTAAAGAATATTTTTAAATTAATCAAATCCCTTAATTTTTCGGAAGAGATTGACATTTTTCTTATGTAGGCTTTTGATGGGAAGTGAAATTCTGAAGGACGAGGTGGCTGCTGAGCCAAATTTGGGCAACCGATGCAAGTATTACCTTTTTTTGGCAGGTTCGGCGTCACAAACTTGCATTATAGTTCTCACGATTGTAAACTAGCTGAGGGTAATCAACATGAAATTTCACTTCTCTCGGCCGTCTTGTTTTCATTGGAGCCTTAGGAATATACCTTGTGTCAAGATAACCCACCCAATCAAAATATCTAATTTTGATCAGGCTCAATAATCAATGTTATAAACAGGACCATGAAGGGACGATGAATATAGACAGCAACAGATCGGGAAAGTGGAAGAATATGACTTGTGAAACACAGATAACCTGCTGTGATTTGCAGGCGGTAGCTCTCTAAGATAGCCCGTTCTTTCCCTGGGCCGCTCCCATAAGCCCGTTCTTTCGGTGTATACGCAATACTACAACAATAAATACAATAAATACTTTGAAGTATTTAGACCCGTTTTTTCCATATTTTGACCACACCTCCGTGTTCAGCTACCCCTAATACATAAGGTACATACCATTCTTAACTCACTTTTGACAAAAAATCGAGATAGCCCGTTCTTCCCCTGTATACTCTTCAGACAGGAATAGAATAATTCCGGTCGGTTCGGTGGTTGACCAGCCGAGTCGCCCGATCCATCCTCCTAAGCGCTGAGTCAGGGCCTCCGGGACAAACCAAGTCCGTCGCTCCTTCAATTTTTCCGAAATCCACTTTTTCACGCTCGTCATTGTTCCAGAAAGAAGCGTTATGGGAATGGATCGATCATTTTCCATGCTCCACACGTTGTTTGAATGCCTTGGGAATCCTACGGTCTATTGAAGAGATTCGTTCAGCGCTGAGCGACAAATGTACGTCCTCCATTCACCCTTTTATAATTGCTCTCCCACCCTGACATCGTCATTTTCAGTCTTGGAACCCTTCGGAAAACAAATTATCTATCATGCCAACATGGTTCAATACGGATAGCACATTCAATGTGATAATAATAATTCTAGGTCCTATTTTTAAAAAAACCTGGAATTGAAATTCAAACCATCCACCACCACATCGCAAAATCGTAAAAGTTATCGACATTCGAATTTCTAGGCAATTTTCATCCATCATGATTCCAGTAATCACATAGTATATATATAGTGTTATGTTTGTTTCAAGTAATTTAGTTTTTAAAATATGCAATTTTACCTGAGACAAACATGTAACATTCATATCGTTTGGACAGAATCAAAGTAGGTATAAAAAGTACCTTATCGTGTTTCAGACTATCCTTCTAAATAACTAAGATTCTTATGAAATTCACATGAATTGTTATAAATTATAACCATTTTATAAATGTCTACCATTACGGCTTTGGGGGAAGTACTGAAACATCAAATTAACAAATTATCTAAAATACCTACTAATTAGTTTTTGGGTACTCAATATTTCTAGAAAAATGAAATAATGTTTTTTTGATACACTCAAACTAAATAGGAGGCACATGTTGTGTGATTCTAGTATTGGCTAGCACCCATAAGTGTCAGTTTGCAGATTTTAAAGCCAATGTGACCAAACCAACCAAAGTTCAATGTGAGTTAATAACACACATTGAACTTTGGTACTTACGTTAGCACTGTAGGTATAAACTGAATAATTCTTGACTACTTCATGTCTTCATGTTCTCTATTCGAAAGAATTAATAATTTGACTTTGATACTTAGACTTAGCTTATGTTTGCATACCTGCAAACCACATCCAATAAATTTCAAAGAGTATTAAAATGTCGATTGAGTGTATGGTAGGCGAAGCATTCATTTGGTTTTTGAATTCAGAGCATTTTGAGACAAACCAACAAATTTTTATCATCACCAACCAAAACTTGAAATATCTCGAGATATTTTACAGTTTTTTCGCTTTACAGTCATTTTTTAAACTCCAGCTACCTAATGATTTATAGAATATCTCTAGTCCTTACGTGGTATTAAACTGACCATCACGCATCACGATAATTGCCTATTATTAGAAGTTTCACTTTTTTGTAGACGGCTTCCTGACATAGGGTGCGGAATATTAGGAAAACGCTGCGAGGGATCCCTGAAACTTGAAGGGACTCGTTCTTGTGTAAGAGGAAGTGGTAGTGCGCCTGATTGATGGCCTGAGGGCTCGCTGATTGAGAATTGATTAGAAAATTGATTGATTGCCGTGCACGGAGGGTGATGATCTTCAAATTGAGGTGGAAAGTTGTTCCGGCCTAAGATATATCTTGAACATCATCTTTCAGCGTGGAAGCATTTCCTCAATCCGATACTACTTTTTCACAGCTCATCCATTGTAAAACATAACCCGAGAATACAGATTTTTTTGCACGGGTAATTCATTCAAAGATGTTGTGTATCGAATAAAAAGTTTATGTTCACATTATCTCAAGATTATTATTGGTGATTGGTTGTTTTCAAATGTAAAAAAACACAAAATGTAGGTTTCAACCACTTATTATTCAAGACAGAATTTCATTCTATTTTTGAACGATCCTATACAAATTTTGATCTACTAATCCTTACCAAATGAAATCGTTAACCAAAATTCATATTTTTTCTAATAATCTAACATTTAAATCTAAAATTATTGCTGTATACGGTAATCGTTGATCTATAAACTTGTTGGAGGTCCACCCGCTTAACTAATCCGTGAATGGTTACCATAGTGTCTACATTATCTCAATTATAATCCGTAAATTAATCTCAGTCAGCTTTAATTGTAGAATTATAATTCTGGTTGAACATAATAATATATTGGCCTAAGTCAGGATGTGGCATTCAAATAAAACACAAAGGTCCTTGCTTTTCATGTGACTGGACGTATCGTGTGATTATTGAAAACTGCTACATTTGGTAAACAATTTGATTAATTTATTAGCACATTATTTCGATTTGGGAGTTCAATAAACGTGTTAATCTCCTTCACGAAGACAATGCATGTCTACATCCGGTAACGAGGGGGAAAAAGGAGATATGTAGAAGCCTTCGTCAATACAAATTTTTCAGATCTGAGTAAACAGTATGGTAACCAATCGGCAATAACCAATAAAAATTAGAATACTTTTATCTTGATTGGATAGATTTTCGATAGGGACTTTTTATCTTATCTTACTGATTTACTTATCTAACCAGGAATATGAGTCTCTCTTTTATAATTTAATAATGATTAACAGGACGTTTCCATTTGTTTTCGTCACGTCACGGAGGGGTTTTCTATTGATTTTCACGTCTAACCAATGCGTTACTAGGGAAGTGTAACTCCCTTAGTTTTCATAGCAGGAAAATTGTTAGCCACTTTTTGGAATGCTCCCATTTTATCACAGCATCTCATAATCCCTGAGCCTCTGTAGTGTCTTGGAAAGCTGATTTATTACGCTCAGTTATAAACTAATATTGCTAAGTAACCATAATGAACTAATAATGTGTAAATTCATTCATTATTAAATGATCTGACTGTAGAACCGTAGGTCTACCGTCCGTTTTTTTTACATACATTTTCGTCCAATGATGGACGCAGTTTGCTGGCGAAACTTCATTCAGTAAACGAATCAAAATTTAGAGTCTGATTTGGGTTCAACTTACATAACAGATCATGAGTCTGATTATTTACATGACATCTTTCTTGTCTTTAGGATGACCCGTGATTGAAATTTTTGCAGGACAACATTTTTCGCAGAATTTCAAGACGACTAAGCGTAGTAATTTTAGTAACATATGGGAAGTTAATAACATGTGGAGTAAATTTAAATAATTGAAGTTTCTATTATCATCTGAGTGAGCTCCGTAGCGAATTTCTTCACTATAGTCAACATATGACGCTGGAATTTTGAAGGCATTGAACATGATTTTTTTTTTTTTCTAATCAGAATCACAAATTTAAACATCCAACTGCAAAAATGTATGATTTTTAGTATTTTTTGTTTGATATTACCATCAAGGTAATACAAATGGCTTGACACAGCAAATAATCGAGCGAAATTCCTTCTTTCGTCTCTATGGGAAGTCGGAAAAACAGTCGCTATTCATGACAACTGTTTATTCGCCCAGTGAATGGAGGGGCCTCACTCGGCACTGAATTCTGCGTTGTACAAATCGTTAGCGTTATTTCGGTGATAACTCTATTCGGAAGAAAAAGTAGGGAAAAACTTTGCATCGACGGGAGTTGCGAATGAGCGGGTTCATCAATACCGGGGTTTTCTCCGCTCGTGTTGAGCATTTTCTCTCCGCACATCGGATTATGGATCCACCCTCCAACACCTCTTTATCTTTTCTCCCCACGTACGTTTTTATATATTTGTTGGTTGTACGGTTTAGAGTGTTTTGTTGTAGCCTTGGGGTGTGCTGTATTTGCCATTCAGTTAGGAGCTTTCCCCTTCTTTATGATAAGGCAAACTGATTTCATGCTGCACCTGCTGTCAATTAGTGTCAATAAGCATGGTTTCGAGGACAATTAACACTCATCATCCAATAATACATACTCAAGGACATCCCTCAGTACTTTGAGACGTCCTAATGGAAACGTATGTTCCTGTGTGGATGATTGTAAAGAATTTCGTGTAAGACCTTAATTTGCCAGCCGATTTTCCTTTTACTTTGAAGCCAATCTTCTTACGCACTAACTACTTTAAAATAAGGAGGAATAAGTGACTTAATATGAGAAATCTTTTTTTTTTTTTTTTTTTTTTTTTTTTTTTTTTTTTTTTTTTTTTTTTTTCTTTCTTAAATCCTGTGTATTGATGGTCAGATCTCAATTCTTATTCTTCTTTCAGAAAAAAATCAACCAAATCTCGTGTGCGCTGCCCGAACCTCACTCAACAGATCAAGCACAGTGGTTATCTTTTGTTTGGTTTGAACATATGTCTAGTTGCACATTGCGCCACTAAAATTGTGGGGATTTCGCTTTAAAATTGATTGACGAACATTTACCGATCCAAAATATTTTGCACGTTGGCCAGTAGTCTAGCCTTTCCCTAAATTGATTTTCGTTCAACCCGGTCATCTGACTCGGTCAGATGGTAGTTTAGTTGAGGTCTTCCAAGGAAAGAAAAAATGTTTAAAAAAATTATGAAAAAGAACACGTGAAATCTAATGTTCAGAGACCCTGTTCAAGGACCTTGAAACAATCGCTTTCTTCCCATTAGCGAATTTTCGTGAAAAATCAAACTATTGCAATCGCTCCAAAATCTTTACACAATTTTCTTCATGAATATGAGGAATTCTGAAACTAATTATGCTGAAAAATGTACTAGACATGTTATTATTATGTGCTAAGAAACAGGAGTCGTTAAAAACTACGAAGAACAATTAAAATCCAAAGTTATTGTTTGAATAGCAAAGCATGATGTGAAACATTTTTTTAACACAGAATGTTTTTTGCGATCACCAACCGATTAAAAACTGAAACGAAAAGTTGTAACGAAAAAACGACATGTGATAGCGATGAACTTTGCAGCTAACCTTCGCTTATAATTAACAACAGTTGCTATGCGTGGGATACTAGACTCCAAGTTATTTTTTACACATTATTATTATGCATTATTATTATGAAATGAGGTAAAATTAACATTAAGAACGCAAAAACACATTCCGTGTTTTTGTAATTTCATACGGAGTTTTTTGAAAATATTTAGTTACTTATTTCTTTGGGATTAGTTTGTTAATTAGTAAAAGCAGTCATAAATATGATACGATAATTTCCTTAAATTCTCTCATACGATCATGCTATATAGCTGCAACTTTTAGTGATTTGTAGCTATTGATTTAAAATATGATATTGTATATTGAAAGTTTTGCAAGATTTCAAACAGTTGGTAGTAATTTCAGCGCAGCAGTTACAACTCAACACAAATTACACTACGTCATCAACCGTCAAGAACAAGCTCTGCAAAATTCTCTACCTTCTATCTGGTCATCCTAGATCCAACGTTCGAGTAAAATTTAATTAAGTTAGAAAGTGTTGGCAGTGGGTTCATATAGAAGGTACAGTCGTGGCGTAATACCAGTGCGGCTCAAGTTAATTATTCAAATTCACTCTGTCCCTGTAGGCGCTGGGATTTTAGGGAGATGATTTACTCTCCCAATGAGGCTCAGGACCCGTACGGATACGCTGCGATAGAAGCGAGAACTTTTTATTTTTTTATTTTTTGTGTGTGTGTGAACCCCCAAAGAAGTTAAGATGTTTATCATGAAAGGCGTTGAAGTGGGGAAGCTACTAGCATCCAGGATCCAGAACACATGCTTTCAACTTCTGGTCTCTCGCGCTGGTCTCCATCCTTGTTTATCATGGGAAAACTTCAGTGTACCAGGACGAAAGATTCGTCTTCTCAAGAAGTGAGATCAAACCCGAGGTTGTTACCGAGATATATAGCTCCACATCAAACGGCCCATCTCGCCTGTTGTTACCCGTGAAACTTCCTATTACTCGCTGTGGTAAAACCCGACTTTTTATAGGAGGAGGGTTAGTTCAAAGTAGGTATTGTAGTTATAGTATTATTATTACAGCTTTAAACATCACTACTGTCTCAATTCTGGCCGAATAATGACCAGTTTCTCTAATGACCAGCTACCCTTCTCTGATTCAATACAAATTGACGCAACTGTTGTTTTGAACTATTTATAGAGTTGTAATTAATGATTTAAACCAAAGTTAGGTAGAATCTGCATTATTGACACCTAAAGCATTGGAAATAAAGTTCCAGTCATGCAGACTGAGCATATGAGCAAATTTTCATAAATTATCGTATTGTATTATGTTACATTTATTTTGAAATTTGAGCAGTTGGAGTGCAAGAAATCGTTAACCACCAATTTTATGCAAACAAACTTGTTCTAAATGATATTTTGCTATCCTATGAAGTTAACAGATTTTTGAGCAAATATCAATGGAATCCAAGTACATTTGTAAGCATAATATTGTGCATATTTTTTTAATGTACCACTACATTATTGATAAACGTCTTTCTACTAAAATTCTGATAAAAATTACAAATTTAACCATTTTTACTCATTTTTAGTGATTTTTGAGCGCTGTTTTTGAATTTTGACCAGTTTAATGTGCTCAAAAAGTGCTGGCCAACGAACTCATCCTATCGTTTGAAAAGCTTGATTTTTTCCGCAAGAATGGAATTTTTATTTCAATCCGAAGGAGAGTTATCGTCTGAAATGACACGTACATATGAAAAACCGTTAAACTCCAGAATTCAGAATACCTCAAAAAAGTTCCAGTCATGCAGCATGATCATACGAGCGAATTTTCGTAAATTATCGTACTATATTATGTTACGTTGTTTTGAAAATAAGGACTTTGAGGGAAAAGAAATTGTTAACTACCAATTTTATGGAAAAAAACTCGTTCTAAATAATATTCTGCGATTCAAAAAGAGACTTTGGATTTTTAACTTTTGGAGTTTTTTCGATTTTTTAGTACATTTTAATGAAATTTAAGTACATTTTCCAGCAAAATTTTGTGCATCAATTTTTCAATGTCCTATTTTATAGTTGAAAAACTTTATTTGAACAATATATTCTGCTAGGAAAAATATATAAATTTAACAATGTTTAGCCGGTTTTTGCTATTTTAGTGATTTTTTCAGCACATTTTTTGAAATTTGACCAATTTATTGTGATAAAAAAATTCTGGCCAACAAACTCGTCCTTTCGTTTGAAAAGTTTGATTTTTTGGCGTATGAACGGGATTTCTATCTCAATCCAAAGGAGAGTTATCGTCTGGAAGGACACACACACACACACACACACACACACACACACATATATATATATATATATGAAAATGTGTTAAGCTCTAGGATTCGTATCAGAATGTCACAAAACGGATTTCATTGAAGAAAATTTTCAAAAATTTTGATTTTAAAATTTTGGATGCCATTGTAATCTTCATGTTCTACAAAAACTGGATAATTGACAAAACTGATCACCTTATGGCTTGGTCCCTTGAAAAAATCTCATATTTCAAGAAATTATGATATCTCACGATTATAATGAATTATGATCTCTTACGCAACTTTTAAGAACGTAAAGTCTTACGAAATCTCGTATATTCATCAGAAGGACATAAATTCATTTCTATCGTCACCAGGACCAATGTTCCATAATTCGTTCATATTAAACGACAAGTTTCCTCGTCAAACTTTTGAACGTTTTATTGGTGAACATTATCATTTAATCGTAAAATTATCTAGACACTTATTCGATGCTGAGGGTCCGCTGTCCAGGTTCCTCACGAAGGTTGAAAATAGTAAAATCCCCTTTTTACGTCTGCGATGTTTTAGGAATCAATAAAAGTTTCAAGTATACCCGAGTAGGTACGCTTTCGATTCAATATCCGTACAACATCAAAAACTACTATAAACATATATTTTTGAATGTTCGTCCAATATCGTTAACGATTCATGCGATAACATCATCGTTGCATCGAATCTGTTCGCTCTGAAATTCGTTTCAATCGATTCAATACATCAATAACTTTCGACATACATATATGAAACTCTTATTTCTAACATGTTTCGTTCGACGTCGTCGGCGATATCGCCATCTCGTCGTGTCGTATCGTCAACAAAACTTATATAGCATATTTCGGATAGACTCCTTAGAGTCTACCTTTCAAATTTCAATTCGATAGATTCGAAATTTCGTAACAGCATACTGACACTCACACATACAGACGCATGCAGGCCAATTCAAAACAGAAAATCATTTTGACCGTTAAAAAAAAAAAAAAAAAATAAAAAAAAAATCAGAGTAATTACATTAACAGCTTTATCCATAGATAAAGTCGAACACGCTGGACTGGAATAAAATATAAATAATACCTAAACTATGTAAATTGCATTCTTTCATCGCCTGTATTTTTGTTTTTATATACTGTTAAAATTAGTACCTAACTTGTTTGACTAGTTTCAAATATTTTGGCAAAGTTCTCCAATACTATAGTTCAATTATGATGCATGTCTCTGTCTAGCTGTCTCCATTCTTTACATGGGTACGGCAATTTATACTAAAACGCAATACACTTATAAATATACGATTTAAATGCCAGTATTTAACTAAAACATAGAAGTCGAAAAGAGGAATTGGTTGGTAAGTTATATTACAGATAATCCCATAATAAAATGTATCAGTCCATACGCATTCATTTCTAGCACCTACTGGTACTTCTAGTAAAAACGACTAAGTACTAATTTAATTAGGTCAAACAAGCGGTCCTCACAACTCAGATTCTTATCAACCAACTTATAACTTAAGATTGGAGAGTCTTCTCATTTCATCCAACGTCTTGCTAACTCTTTCGTTATCCCTCGCCGTATTTTCCCCTAAGTTCTAGAGCTTACTACGTTATCCACGGCTGGCTTCTGCGGCGGTCTGTTAATCGAAAAACCCTCTTATTACTCCCCTTTCCCACTCTCTCGTAAAGACAGTCTGCGCGGGACAAGGTCTCGGCTTCACGAACTTCAACCTCCCCATCTTCATCTTCCACCCACCGCCCGAGAGCCTCTTTCTGAGTGGTGTCATCAGTATCTCGTGCATAACAAGCAACCCCCGAGTACGCGTTTGCCCGCATTTACAAGGACCAGACGTCTACCCCTCAAAATTTTACCCGCATTACCGTCAAAGGTCTCCTGATCCCAACATTAGTAAGATATTCAGGGTGACCAAACCAGTAATCAAAAAGGCGGAAAAAATACTAGAATAGTCTGCCAAGCTGGATGGGCAATATAGCTTCCTCACAATTAAACATGAACTTGTATGTAACACCATTGTACATACATTGTACATTAGTTGAAATTATTTGAACGCATTTAAGTAGAAGAACAAAGTACAAGTACAGAATGCAAAATGAAACAGTATTTAATACATGTGTACTAACAGATCATGAGAAATCACCGTTTCAGGAAATTCAAGATTGCGCATGCGCTCAGACTACTACTAATCCAACGGCAACGAAATTTATAGGGAACCGAATAGGGGTTAACTCCCACAATCCCTGAAAACATTATAAAAATCGGCCTATTAATCCCGGAGTTTTGTCTAGGTCAGTCAGTTTTAGTTCTGCGTATACGCAATAGTTCCTACATTACGAATCACTACTTAATTCACAGAGAATTTTCCTGGAACCTCTCCGAGTTTGTACAAAATCGGACCAATAGATGAGAGTTATAGTTATAAAAAATTCCACGTTTGCGCATGCTACTATTGATCCGACGGCAATTAAAGTTGTGGGGGGACCGTTTAGGAGCTAAACCGCACAATCCCTGAAAATGTCATCAAAATAGGTCCATTAGACTACGAGTTTGCCAGTGTTAATCTATTTTAATAATATTCTGGAAGATATACCCAACTACGCTCTGAGTTTGAACGGAAACGGTCCAATGGATGGTGAGAAATCGACGTTATTACAAAGATACGTTTGCGCATGCGTACTGGGTACTTTGATCCGACGTCAATGGCATTTATAGAGGACCGTCTACCAGCTACCTCGCACGGTCACTGAAATTGTTATCAAAATCGGACAAATGCTTGGTTGAATTTTGGGCGTGACAAGGATTTACAGACGGGAAACAGACATCAGACAGATAGACATGGAACCAAAATTGATCACTACAGTAAGCTCTGAAACGCAAAAAACTAGTGGAAATTTTGATTTTGGAGGACAAAATTTTTTTAAACTTCTTGCTCGAACACAAAGCTTCCCTAATTTCGGTAGTGAGGAAGCAAAATAAAGGTTGTGATGCTACCCTGCAACAGACGTTGATTCTTCAGAAGTTAATCATTCTGCTGCGCCTTAAAATGAAATGCTAAGGCCTCAGGTTTTAGCGACATTCTTGTGTTCTTAAGTTCCTACGTTCCTAGCCTTGCGTCAACAGATTTCGTTCTGGTGCGTTTTCATATTATTTTGACCACAGTATTTCAGATAATGATTCTACTTCATAATAAGATAATGTTGCAGTTTCAAAGTTTGTAATATTTGAACAATTGAAATAAACGGAACCAGTAAACAAAGAATTGTATTTGTGAGAACAAATGGTTTTCAAATTAATATTAGTACTTACATATAAACTTTAGATCGAGCAAACTTTTTTTGAAGAGACTAATGCAAACACAGAAGACAGAGAGGGAAAGACGAACCAACTCACATCACACGATTCAATGAAGTCAAAACATGACGGCAACTTGTGACAACCAACTTAACGTTTCTTGACGGTAACTTGAAACTTCCAAAACAAACGACCTCAGGTTTTACACTTTTGTTTTAATTTTTTTAATTCAGAATATTATGCAATAAACTCATTCTTTTCAATCGAGCCTCTATCAATTTCGGTATCATATAGTTAATATAGTGTCAGAAATTCGTAAAGAAACATTGCCACAAGTTGCGAATAATGTGAACATTAGTTTGCATTAAAAATAAATTATTTTAATAAAATTATTTCCAATCAATCGTGCTCACAATGTTATATTTTTTTACGTATTTTTTCATTTTATTATTATTTTTATTTATTTATTAAACCGCTTATCTTATCGACACTAGTCTTTATAATCATCTGAAGGTGTTTTTATTATCCGTGTCTATTTCGTAGGTAGCGAGTTTCTAGGTCGTGGTGAGGGGAACACGATGTTTTTCAACGATTTCCTCCTGGGCCCTGTCGGCGTCGTAATGGAAGGGGTTGGCGCACACTGCGTCCTCTATGCAATATTGATGATACACCATCACTCTTGAGCCCCACCTTTTCGTCCGTGTTAAAACTGCACTGCCAAAGGTTACAAAGGTATAGGTACTATATAAATAAAGGGTTGCCAACTCAAAATTGAGTTGTATGTACAGAATTATCGTGACGAACACTTGCCGGTACTTTTCCGTTATCCCCCCCCCCCCTCCCGTCAATTTGTCTTCAACACGCCCGCCCGATGTTTCTAGACATTCCTTCTTACTTAAATTACATATTTACATGAAATTGGTGACAATTTCAAGCTGTGGGAAGAAATTATATATTGTTAAAAAAAAAAAGAGGAAAAAATAATTACCGTGTTTTCAGAAGTTGCCGATGTCGGTGAGGATTTGTTGAAACATATTGGCGTGGTTGTGGTTTGATCGCCTCCACATGAATTCGCACATGTAGAATGCACATGAATTCGCACATTCGCACGAATAGATCAGAATGCTGTATAGGTTGGTAGTCTGGATGCTCGCAAGCTCACATCTCAAAATTAAATAACATCAAGTAGTCAATCCCTTAGTAAAAATACAGATTAGTTGGACAAGTAGGTCAGAATAATGTGTATACTTTGGCGGTCTGGATGCTCTCAAGCTCGCATCTCAAAAATACATAACATAACATAACACAATCTAAGTAAGAAGTAATGCCTAGAAACATCGGGCTGGCGTGTTGAAGACAAATTGACTGGGGGGGGGGGGGGGGGGGGGGGGGATAACGGAAAAGTACCCACTTGCCACAGTAACTCATCGTATTTTATAGGTCTCGGAATAGGAGAGATAAAAAGGAAGTATTTTATGGTGTTTATGTTCCAAAAATACTTTTCAGAAATCTCTATTTGCCCGTAGTCTCAAAGAATCTCCACTCGCCCATTATTCATCTTGTTCCTCTCTGGGCAGAAATCCAAAAGTTACTCATTTTCCGTCTTCAATACAACTGTTCTGACCGTCATAATATTACAAAATCTCAAGAAGCCGGTGAAGTTGAGATTGTGTAGAAGGACGCGGGATGAAAGTCTTGGCGAAAGACTCGAAGAGCAGCTGTCCCAAGGGCGGCAGGTGTTCCTCCACATCTGCTCAGGACATTCCTTCTGGTCTGCTTTCATTCATATCCACTGCTTGCCCGCCTACCGACCTACCTGATGTAGCACAGGTACAACTCCGCCTTTTTCCGCCGAATCAGGTATCTTCCACATGCAACGGTTTTGATTTTTCCCGCCGCGCTTCAACGGACACGGGTTTCTTGTGAGCACGCGGTGACTTTAATCATAAAAAGCCACATTTTAGATTATTAGTCTTAACAAAAGCTGACGCATTCAGGTTGCAAACAGTAAAGAAGCCCCCAGTAAGACCAATCATGACCTCAAAAGCAAAGTTTTGTGAACCCTTCCTTTCAACTCTCAATAATTTGGTAACGAAATTTAAGATTTTTTTTAAACGAACATTTCTTAATTAAATTAAATCAAAATTTTGTTTAAATTCAGATTTCTGCAAACACACTTTTAAAGAGTTAAATTCTGTAATAAAATATTTGTGGGATGAATAATGCAGCCAGTTTATTGCTTCCGAGTCTACTTATAGGGTGCGGAACCATTTTTTTCACTTAGGAAAATGAAAAGTTGTTTGTCTCCGAAATCAAAATTCCTTCTCGCATTTACGTTTTAGACCATTCTTAACAACTCTCGTTCCGTGTTTTTCTGTGTGTGTATCTTTCGTTAGTCTGCAAATCCTTGAAGCAAGCTGAATTTCCACAATTTTTAATAGTTTTTGATGCAATTTTCAGTGAATTTTTGAGTTATAGGGTAAATATTCCCCTATCAGTTTCATTGTTTCCATATCAATACTTCACTCTACGCATGCACAAACGTAAATTACATCAAGCATCATATTCTCATGCCCTAGTTGTATGGCCTTCGTCAAATTTGAAGGATTAATTTAAGCTCCCCATATCAATTTCAACTTGATCATCTCATCAGTAGCTCAAGCGTATGCGCAAATCTGAAATCCTTGTAACAAGCTTAATTTTCATAGTTTGTCCAATTATGATGAAATGATGAAATTTTCAGGGAATGTGCCGGTTAGGCTACAGAGTGTTCTCACCTATTTCATTGTTCTCAAATCATTATTTCATTTTGCACATGCGTAAATGTTAAGTACTTCAAGTATCATTTGCTAGTTTTCTAATTCACTGATTTTGTCGTTTCACGCTACCTGCATCTAGATTTACTTTTTATCTAAGGAACTTTTTAAGGTCAAATATAAAACATTTCAAGTATCTATACATTAATTATGTTATTTTTCTTGTTTTTAAACATTTTCCGTGAAAATATAAATAATTAAACGATTTTCGTGTCGCTTTCGAGCACATTTGAGCATTTTTTTGGGCTTAAAAATTGATGTTAATCAATTTTATACGTGTAAGGCCGGATATGGCACATAGGTTCATGTAGGTACTTAAAATGTTTTTTTCTTCCAGTTTTTGCCAATTGACACCTCATTTCATAGATTTCTAGTAATGAATACAGCAGTGGTGTGAATAAAGCAGTGGTGAAGCCAGAATTGCGGTACCTCATTTCAATCTCAGAGTGGCGCTGATGAACCATGACGAAGCTCGGTTTTTTTTAAAGATGGGCTTGCGTGATGAACTGGAATAAAATATTGAACATTGAGTTTCGAAAAACTATTTTTATAAAAGGCAAAACTTCGGCTTGGATTGGCTGTAAATTGTAAGAGAAAAGGTCATTCCTGAATTCTTTATCCATGTATTCCATTTTCAATTTTGATTATTTCATTCACTGGAAGTTGTTGTACGTATAAGAATGATATCAGAGGACCGGCAAGAAATGACTCACTGTTATCAAAATGTAAGGGCATTCTATTGAAGGAAGAGCAATAAATTAAGGCTGGGTCGCGATAAAGCGCTTCATGCATCGGGTGAGACAATTTTTCTCATTGCCAATAAGTAGGTGCGCCTCATCGAATCGCGCTCGCGCAGTTGAACTTTCAATAAAAAAGCGCCTCATATCTCTCTCACTCCCCACCCCCTCTCTTCCCTCTGTCTTTATCTCTCTCCCCCTACCCTCTCGCTACTCTAATAAATCAGGATTTTTAGAATGTATGCTCCAAAAAAATTTGAAAATACCTGTTCCTTGGATATTGAAAGAAAAAAATATATTGCTTAAGGATGCCCCACCAAGCTGATATTGCTCGGATGGAGGTAAGATTTTATGATCTCCATCTCTTACATGGAGGAAGACCCGAAAAGGGGAAGCGTCATGCTGATACTTTGTCAATCTTGATACTTCAATAAAAGGAGCGAGAGACCTTCAATATTGCCCTTAAGCTTCTATGCACACTGTGATATTTCTTAGAGGGAGGGGGTGCCTAATGAACTGAAGTGTATCTGAAAATTCATCACGTGGGATGCCGGGGGCTTCTGAAATCTCCGTCTTACGACCAAGAAGGAGGGGGATTGGCTGAATAATGGCCTCCCCTATAAACCTTCCGCCGTGTGATCAATTAAAGATGTGCCTATCCCGGTAAAGACGGATGGGCCGTAAACCGAGCCAAAATACACCAAGGCAATCAATTGATTATCACGTTCGCGAAAAAGAAGGGAAAAAAACAGATTACCGCTCTACTTAGTAAGAATGATGGATAGTTAAGCTGCTTCTATCCAGCATGATGCAATTAACCATCACCCAATGAGTTGATTTTTTTATTATTATGAGATCAATTCTTCATACTGAGCTTTACTTATCTTATCAGGATTTGTAAAATCAGGTTACGATATAATTGGCTGCAGCTCCGTTAATATGAATATGACAGCTTTCTGGTAGGTAAATCACGCTAATTACTGTCACTTGGTTCAGATCAGACATAGAATTGAAACCAGAAAAGAAAAGTTGAAATCTCTGATCGGAGCGATTGAAATTATGGGAATCATACACTGTTATTTAAGAACACCTTCACAATTCATTCGCTGGTCGATAGTCCGTAAAGATATGTCCGAAGTCCATACGTGTATAGAACTAGCGGATTTCCCGGCACGTTGCAGCTGGAAAAATCAAATTTCCGACTAAAATATTCAACAATGCGCTTAAACATTCAATTACTTTTTACTCTAGTATCTATTATGATTTGCTCTTACTTTTTTCAAATTTATTTGATCTATAAATTGAAAATTACTTATTCCATAAGACGATTATTTATATTTCAAAATGTGCCAAACTTGTTATTTATTTAGAATTGTTATTGTGGAACATAGGAAATTACATCCTGCACAGTAATTACATTACTGTACGAATTTAGTAATTAAATTTTGGTAAACTATTAAGGTATGCCTCAGTAAGCAAGTGATTGATAGAATTTGTTCAAAGGTCTTTGAAAAGGTGTGTAAAAGGAAATATAATATACATTTCAATTAGGGGAAAAAATAGGAAATTAATGAGACGGGGAAAAAAACCGGGCTGAAAATGGCTATGACAGGTGATGTTTCATGTCATTTTCATAACTATAGTATGTGAATTGTTATCTGCATATAATAATTATACTATTAAAGACGATGTATGCAGTTTGATGCGTTGATATAGATTGTAAAATAAAACTGAAGGTTCTTAGAATAGAAGAAGAAAATAGGTACATAACCTCTTCCGACATTTTTATTATACCATCAATTACTTTCTTAATAATATTTACTTTTTTTCCAATCCCAGTTAATGGGATAGGCATTGAAAAACATCCACTTTCATTTTCAAAACAATACCCACGTTTTGAAGAACGTCACGGCTCTTGTTATAGGAAGCTTTTCAAACGTCAATCATCTTTGCTCGACAGAAGATTCTGGTGTAACACTGATCCAGTTTCAGTTTTTTTTCTTTCCTGCTCACTTTTCTCTGCCCTTGGGCAGGAAGGCAATATTGGAGTTTTCCACCAGAAAGGGAACGTAATAGATCGTTTCCCGGCGTGAGGGACTCAATCAATCAAATCATCGCGGTTTCCCGCTTTCCGGCGCGTCGAAGTAAAAGGGTTGAGCATGAGAGAGAAGGCACTACACGTGCTGAGCGAAAGAGAGATACCGACTAAATGAGCAAACAACTCGTCGTTTATTTGACCATTTACCGAAAATTGATTCCCCCACTCCCTCTCCTATCCCACGTACACAACTCACTGACCCCCTTCTCCCTCCCTGCCATTTCATCCTAAAGGGACCTCTGCTCGAATTGAGGTTCACAACGGCCATTACAGTGCAAATTGCTAGACCTCGGCTTTTTGGTGGTGGTAATGGTTTTTCCCGAACTGAAATATAAACCTTGCACATGAAGAGATAATCTGAAGAAGAGAATGTATCTGCTAACATGGGGATTCAGTGATCAAAGAACATATCACACTTTGAACATGTTCATAATCCATGAATCTTTGAAATGTTAGTGTAGGTGGATTCCACTGCGGTAAATTTCTCGAATTCGTCTGTGAAATATTTCCTGAATCACGGTTGGAGAACCACGGCGTTTTAGAGTGGATTTGTGGATAATAGAGATGCATCGGAAGTTTTTCATTGGGTTAAGTATACATTCATGGTGTTCATAAAGAGGGAGTCTACCCTTTCCTGAACTGACGTTGACTGAAGTTGACCATGAGCTTGACTGACATGTCATACCGTGTCACGAAAGACACTGCGGAAAACTGAAAGATACAAGAAAAATCTATCGATAATCTTTGTCTACAACTAACCAAAGACACGCAAACAAATGTGGTCTTTTCCATCTTGTCCGAAAGTGATAATTACGATTATTACTCCCAGGTTAGGAAGATAAAGTTCTTATTCCAGACATAGGAAAATCTGGTCTTCCTGGAATCCGGTAGGTATTGGCAACACTTGAGTAATTGACTTATTGAGGTATTGACTTATTGAGTGCAGGTTCTGAAGAAAATCCCCATGCAAAAGGATTTGGCTCGGAGCCTTTGAAGAAGATAGTAAGGTGTCACCTACCGCATATCAAGTAAATTGAAAATGTCCTTGAAAAACTAACGAACAACAAAACACAAAATGTTTTATCTAATCATAAACATAAAATGTATCTATCTAGATACATATACATATTGAATAATAATACATATTTTCACGATACACATAACACATATTTTTTGGAAACAAGAAACAGTCAGGTTTGTTGCTCTGTGAAAATTGTTTAAATTGGGCAAAAAAACTTCATTCTCAGGATTTCATTAAAGGAAATTTTCGAAAATTTGTATTTTAATTTTTTTGTAGCCACTGCAATAGTTTCTTTTTCGCTAAAAGAAAATTTTCTAAAATTCATTTGCTGAAACGAGTAGAGTCGGAAAAGCCGTGGGATTAGTAAAGGTGGAAAAAGAAGATATCCGATAGGTTGGATAAGACCCTGGTCAGGGCGAGGCCCAGTGATTCAGGCGTTAAGGAGAGATTTGTGAGACAGGGTCAGATCGGCGGTCTGAAAGATAGACATAGGGCGGGGAGAAAAGAGCTCGATTTTTTTGCACAAAGTCGTCGCCCTTTGCTGTGAATTGAGAACAAAAAAGAAAGCCAAAGGGCACTTCTACTTTCACTTACTTGACAGTGGAAAGGTGGAAATAAAATTGGAAAGTAAGTCACGCAAGAAAATATTTGCCACAACGAGAGGAATGATGTACGGTTTTTTAGTTCTAAACATTATTCAAAATAGATAGAACATCAACCAGCAGAGTGGGTTGATTGATATTAACTTTATCAATGTTACTCCATTCATGTTACATCTTCTCCTACCAAATATGTATATTTTTATTTACGTTTCATTTACGTTTTATCTCATTAACGTCTTTTCATTTCCTTATTGTCCACAAATTGTTTCTTAACCGCATTTAGCATAACGTAACACATTCCCTTTAGGAAACAAGTGGACTGATTTCATAGTAAAATATTTAAATCCTTTAAACATTTTAGTGTAATGTCAAATGTCGTCATCTTCTCGATTTCCAAAGTTGAAAGAAAGGAACTGTAATACAGCTAATATATTCTTTTAGATCGAAAACGTGTTCGTATATTTATTTCTAATTAATGTAATTATATTTGTACTATCTACACCAATATGTTTCTATTAATATACATAGGTAAAACATTTTTTTTCAAGTCCATGGTTGTCGGCCTGATCACAACCAATATCTCTTACTGCAGTGTATATTGAACGCATACCAGGGAAACAGGTTAATCACAACCTAACTAAACTCATAAGAAGTTTGTTTTTGTGGGTTTACCACTGCAATATATAAAAACGAAAGGATGGTTTATCGGCAGAATATCATTGTTTGGGATCCAGTAGATTGGAAAAAGACTGTGTGTGTGTGTGTGCCTCATATCCGCGTTCTATAAATACTAACTCTAGTGTTGGCTGAGATTCAGTTGTCAAAGAAATTGACGAACAATTTCCATACCAACTTCTCAACCCAGCGTACATTTTGTTATGAAAATATCCCAACGGACACCCCATTATCTGGATCCCGTCTCTCTCTGCGCTCTCAAGAAAATTGAAGTAAGAAAAAAACTCGCTGTTTCAGCTGATTCAGTCCCACGGAAAGCTCTCTCGGCCGACGACGAGCAGTCTGGAGTAATATTCAGGATCACTTGACCCTACAGCCCTTTTCACCCAAGATTTCCCAATATATTTTATAAAATGATTATGTATGCACCAAAATGGTTCACTTAATTCGTTCAAAGTTCACGTGATTGGAGTTTTAAACGTACCTGTGCGCGTGAAGCACCAAGTCTCAACTCTCTGGTTATCACTTATCTCAAATACAGTGGGAGGGTGCAAAAGAAAAAAAAATCGCCTCTACAATTCTCAGCTGTTCATTATGTGTTTTCAAATGAGTTCCTGGTACTTTTCGTTTATACCCCCCAGTAAATTTGTCTCCAACACGCCCCTCCGATGTTTTTAGGCATTACATCTTACTTAGATTACGTATTTACGTAGAATCGGTCACAATTTCAAGCTGTTGGAAGAAATTGTATTATTTTAAAAAAAAGAAGGAAAAAAAGAATTACCGTGTTTTCAGAAGTTGCCGATGTCGGTGAGGATTTGTTGAAACGAATTGACGTGGTTGTGGTTCGATTGCCTCCACGTGAATTCGCACAAGTAGAATGCACATGAACTCGCACAAATAGATCAGAATGCTGTGTATAGGTTGGTGGTCTGGATGCTCGCAAGCTCGCATCTCAAAAATACATAACATAATCTAAGTAAGAAGGAATGCCTAGGAACATCGGGCGGGCGTGTTGAAGACAAATTGACTGGGGGGGGGGGGGGGTAAACGGAAAAGTACTGAGTTCCTGGTATACTAATCGCGCATTCTGTTATTGTTCTCCCGTTTTCATAATTTAACAGAATAAACTGTTACTCAGAAACGTGCCCCATTTTGCTTCCCAGCTACTGAAAGTAGGAAAGCATTGAACACGTATTTTTATAGAACAACAAAAAAAAAAGAAGAACTCCAATGTTGAAATGTTTACTTGTTTTTTGTTTCAAAGTTTTTGAACAATTGTGACTTAGTGACGGCCTGTGGTAATTGCTCATTCGTGGAAAAACTGTACTCTAAACTTATGTTCTTTCAAGGATTGCGCAGGATAGCTCAAATTTCATTGTCGTTGGATCATCATTGGTGTAGGTAACATGAATTTCATCAAACGCCTATTTGTCATGATCTAATCACCAAAGTTCACAATTTTTCCTAACGCAATTTCTTGTTGTGGAATAGAACTTGGAATAAGTCCCATCGGAATTACATGAACTATTGGTGTAAAATGATGACGCTTGAGCGAGAGTAAGCTGTATCCCCTTATATACTCTACCGTCTTTTTCCCACTCCCCCTCCGTTTGTACATCGTACGACTAAATCTGTAGGCCCGGAAGTGACTTAACTGTAAAACATATTCCACATCAAAAAGAATTGTTTTCAATTTGGGCAAGAATAATACTTTTTTGTAAACTTTTAAATTTTTATCTGAAAGTTAGGTACCCACTCTGCTAATTAATAACCTACCTTATCGTAAATGAGAATCACATAATTGCATTCTTATTAGCGTAAAACAATAATTAACTCATAATTCTAGACGGGTAAAATTCTAACTTTATTAGATTAGTCAAATCAGTTGGTGTATACAGGTAACCCGACTAAGAAACTTTCATCAATATCCTAAACATTTTGATACCCCGGAATATAAAAAATAAGAAGAAATATATATATATACCTACTGCGAATATCTACTGTGAAACGCATATCACCAACTGACGTAAGATAATTGCATTTTTAAATAAACGTTTATTCATCGGTTCACGTAAAGCAAACATCGAGCTAGAGAGCCATTCGCAAACACTGTAATGATGGTCAAAAGAGCCGATTGCTGTAAGGTGACGGGGCCCATACCAATCACTTCAAACTCCTTCAAACCTTATACAACTCCTCTCAACGGAGGGTGAAACTCGGGTTTCCATTGGGAAAACGAAAAAAGATTTACTGACCCACTAAAGAAACCATTTCCCCTCCTCCCGCTCCTTTCTTTCTCAGTTCTTGTCCTCTCTTCTTGCTCAAAGGGATAAGGAAATCGGAAAACCGACGAGAAGCTAGAGAGAAAATCGATGGTTTAATGGAAAAAAAACCAACAACTTACATTAAAATTCTCATACATTGGTTTGTTCTGGAAAGAACCAATTCTCATTCGAGGCTATTTGAATTTTCCTTTATTGATGCTTCTTCGACTCTAATGTTCACCTTACAGTTACCCGACCGCTGCCCTTTATTCTCAACTGTATATTAACAATAATTAATCAATTAATTCAACAAAATAAATTAATACAGAAACTAAAATGTGAATGTACCTACTTGCCAATATTCGTTTCATTAATGATTTCATTTCCCGCTATCTATGAAATCATGGGTTTTTCTTTGCAGTTGTTTAGTTAAAAGAAACATCTATTGCCACTATACATTTGTTACTTCAAACGTTTTTCATATTGTTCCAATGGTAGAAAACAAACTGAGCTGGAATGTTAATTGAATGTCATTTCGACCTCATGGTTTTTATATTCATTAAATTAATAACATCGGTTTCGTTACAATGTCCAAATAGTTTTTTAGGAAATCCTGATAATCAAATCACAATTTATATGCAATGTCTTCAAATTAAATGACTGCATGAACTTTTATGTTGTCCTGAATGACATAACATTTTCTTTGAAACTTTAATGACTCGTTTTACTATTCCAACAATCTCTAAATGACAAAAAGGTAAAATGACGTCATTTTAGAAGTTTCATTTTTGTGAAAAGAGCATTTTGTATAATTTTGTCAGCTGTACAAGTTTTCTCTGTGTCTCTCTCTCCCTTCCTCTCCCTCTATCTTCCCCTCCCTCCATCTCTCTTTCCCTCTCCCTCTTTCGTTTCGGGCTTAGTTTAGATGAAAAACCCTCGTTGATTTTTCTTAGAGGTTTCAAACTTAAATGTCCGGTCGGATTCTTTACGCAACCTTCAAAGCTCAAAAGAAAAAAAAGGAGGCAATTTAACGAACCCTGAAAAAATAATCTTCCATACGCTTTTTGAAGGACCTAATCCATTAGAAGAGACTCGAAACACCGAAATGACGCCGTTGCCTACCCCCCTTTGATCACTCCGTTACCTTTCGCATCTGTCCCAAAGGATCTGATATCCCTCTCATCTGAGAGAGTTTATTAATCACGGTAGAACTGATGACAAAGGAAGGCGGATTGAATTATCATACTACAAAACGCGGCTCGATATCAGTCCGTGACATTGAATTCGTTTCTTTTGTGAATTCTAATCCTTCAATCTGTGAGATCTCGATTTGTCCTGTTTGCAAGTGTATAGATGTTAAAGAGGGGATGATTTCATCATGTGTGGGAGAGTTTAGTGCTATTCTGACCTCTCTCTGTCTAGTTCTATTTATGTTTCGTGTTCCATATGATTTTTGAAACAAAAATATTGGAAACCAACTATTTTATTGAGAACAATATCGAATGGCTGGACAATTTATCTATCCTAATGAAACATCAATCACAAACGGATGACTGAACAAAGCAATAAATAAATCCTACGGTTTAGGGAAATGGTAAATTAAGATGGAGTATGTTTTTAGACGACTAGGGCGTGAGAAAATTGTGCTTGATGGAATTTACATTTGCGCATGCACTGAGTGAAATACTTCTTTGGAAACAATGAAACTGATACGGGATCCTCTACACTCTAATACTCACATTCCCTGAGAATTTCATCAAAACCGGACAAAAACTGTACAAATTAAGCTTGTTGTAAGAATTTCACATTTGCGCATGCGCAGGATCTCTTATTGATACGATCAGGTTGAAATTGATATGGAATGTTCAAATCGTCTTTTTCCAACTATCCTCAAAATTCAAGCAAAATCAGACAACCAGGACGTGAGAAAATTATGATTGATGGAATTTACTTTTGCGCATGCGCAGAGTGAATTATTATATAATAGTATAATAACAACTGAAATAACCGTTTTGGTAATTAACTGAGACTATTAGTGTTATTGCTACTGTTATGCGAGTGAGACTATTACAATCTTTTATTTATCATTTGCCTAAGATCTGTCTTAACTAGAGACAACTTCCATGACCCACATTTCCTCAGCTTACAGGATTCATCTGAGAGAAGGGTAGAGTTGAGGGAGGGAAAAAATGAAAGTTTTCCGTGTTGATTAGGAAGAAAAGCCCTCCAGCTAAGTCACCCCCATCTCTCCTTTTTCTTTCTAAAAAAAAGGTAAAAAGACGAAATCCATTTACGCTCTATTAGCGAAGTCATTTTCAACTTTTTGACGGCCTCAAAAAATATATACATCCTCTCTTGTAGAATACTCCTTTTCATCTTGAAAATGGGAGCCCTTTAAAAAATATTTAAAGGGATGGTTACTATTGTCGTGAAAAGGCCCTCGTCCTTCCGCTGAACCTTCTGCAGGGCTGTTACGGTAGGGCAACGACGAACAAAGGGATGGACGGAACCGGAGTTCGGAAATTATCGCCTGTTCCCCCTCCCCGTGGTCGATCCTTAAAGCGAAACCGCGAATACAATGTAAAGCCTAACAATCATTAAATGGATATCCTCACCCCCGAACCCCTTTCACAGTCCATGAAAGTTTGAACAATTATCAAACCCCTTGTGCACGGTGTTTTTCCCCCTTTGCCTAGAGTAAGTTACCCCTCTGTTCGTAACAATGTGCTTTTTGGCGCCCTCGAAATACTTTCTTTTTTTTTTGCCAGGCGTATCTTATTATTGGTTTTGAACAAGTGCCACCCTTCGAACACAATTTTAATACACTTTCCTCGGTAACAGATGTGTCAAGTGCATCGAGCGCCCCACACACCCCCAAAAACCCTCTTTTCACTCCGTTTGTTCTGGCGTTTTTTACGACCTCCTCGCACAATGGGTCATACGGCTTCGCAGATCCCCGTCGGCTGAGATCATATCAAAATTATAGGGCCATTGTCCGGCTCAGAGGGATTCATCTCTCATTGGCCACAATGATAAATAATCATTGTTGCCACAGTCACCATCGCATCTGTTAATACAATTTGTCGCATATGATATCCCGATAGGCAACCACATGCCAACAAATTACTGAGGAGCTGGTATTGGTTTAAATTTCATTAGACCAATGATAATTAAACAATTTTCCGATACCTTGAAGCATTCTCAATTAAGAATACCAGCATGGCTGTTTTGTATTCTCAAATAACTGTAGGTCCTATCCTGAAAATTCTCTTTCTGTCTTTCTGCTGATTTTTCAAAGCTACGTTTAAGCGTTCCTTCATTTCGACAGGACAATACTTCTTTTCATACCTAGTAAAAATCATAGAAGACGGTTGGTACTTCACTAATGAATTTTTAATAATCAAATAAATACTTAATTATGATTACCACTAATAACGGATGGTTTAAACAATTAACTGAAATACAAACGCTAGCAGTTAGGTGAATGGAAAATTAATGTATTCTCCGACTGAAATCAACTATATATATATTTCTCCGAATTGTCGGAGAAATATCAACTTTTTTATGTGGAGTTCGGGATGTCAGTTCTTGAAGAGCTTCCATTAGTAGGTAGATATATATATGGTCATTCACCAAACCCATCAACCAAAGTATATATATGGGGTGGTGACGTCACTTATTGACATACTTGTTGTCTAGTTAACCATATATGTCGCATCATTATCAGAATTATTCGTGAATTGCTTCTATTTGAGTTATATGTCCGCTCAAGTCGGGATTTTGTCTATAGATTCCCAATAATTTAACGTTGATTAAATTAAGTATTAATAATTGAATTTTTACTGTGATACTCCCCTATAATGAATCTATATCTAAATGATTTGGTAGTTATGTGCTGTCGTTTATAAAGTAGAGTGATGTTGTTGAGGAGCTGTGCATAAACTCCCATTTCGTACGTTGTGTTCACCCTTTTGGAAGCAACTTGAAGCTCTACCATTGACATGCGGTTTACCTTAGAAGTTGCTAAACCGCACGAAAATACCATCTTGTACCCAACGGAGAAGAGGGAAGAAGTTTGTGGCATTCCAGGACCCTCCTTCACCCCAGACCGTTCTAGTGGTCCGACCCATTCATCTCGAACTTCCCTTAGTTGATAAATTGCTGTTCGGGAACATCTTGTATCGTCGACGTCAATTATTGTTTAATTTCTAGTCACTGAAAATGAAAATTGGTGGCAAGAAAGTCTACATGAATCACTTGATTAGTGTAATTACAACACCATTCATTTTGTTAGAACTGTTTCCGAGCATTGATCTTCTTCAACAACTGTACATATATACAGCTTTAGCCAGCAGGATATGGAGGAAACCTGTGCGTCCTAGCCACCTGTGTTTCAAGAGAAACTCCGACGGACAATACGTTATTGTGTTTTGCTTCATATGGTGGAAAAGAGAGCTGCGACAGCAGGACAATCAATGATACTCGGGAACTTTACCTTATAATTAACTGCACGCAGGCACCTTCAATGGTTTTGTGATTGATGATGAAGCCTTGCGCAATGGTATAACAGTCCGCAGTCGTGTCGTTGAACTTTTTCAGTTTATTCTAGAATATTATAATAACATCGAACGTTTGAGGTAGGTAAACTTAATGCTAGACTTAGTATAGCAATTCTAGCTGTGTTAATGACATAAGCCATTGAATGTCTATTGACATGTTTTGTGATAGTTGAACAAGTTATCTACTGAACCGGACTGGTTCATCAAGAATCAATCCATTCCTAGTACAGAATGCAATGAGGTCAAACTGGAATTCGGTAAATCGGTGAACTGAAAAGAACAACTACTTTAGTGGCGTGGAAAATTGAATAATTGAATGCCTGGCGGGGAAAACGTTGGATGTTACATATGCAAAATTTTGAAGGAAGCTGCTAACCGCAAAACTAATCTATTAAAAATCCTAATCGATGCCAAAGAGAACATCCAACGTTCTTCCATTTATACTATTTTTCCTGGTCAAGATTTTAATGCTACTCACTAAACAAATTGTATAGACACCTACAATTTGTTTAGTAAGTAGCATTAAAATCTTTCCCAGGAAAAATAGTATAAATGGAAGAACGTTGGATGTTCTCTTTGGCATCGATTAGGATTTTTAATAGATTAGTGACTGAAGACACGTGACTGAAGACACAACCAACGTTATTCCATCGAAAAAAAAATTCGAAAACATGTAACATCCAACGTTTTTCCCGCCAGGCGTTCAATTGATAACTTATAGTGTTTGCATCATTTCGTGCGGCAATGCAACTATAATGGGTCAGCTAACTATAAAAGTTGAGCTCAATTTATTTCAAATTCTTCAAATAAGTATTTCTGATACGAATCAGATTAATGGATACCAACCGGATTATTGGGCCGCTTGAACGTTTCGAGTTGGTAGTGTAACTGTAATAGTAATACGACCGTGAAACACTTTCTCATTCAAACTCACTGTAGTCGGCATTTTTCAAATTTCCTTATTTTTCATTCGATTTTAAGGATTCCATTTCTAATTTCTACTAAGAACTTTTTAGAAAGGTCTAAGCAAACGTTTTCAAGTTATTGTTTGTGTCCCACATCTCATAGGCTAAGTCGCTCCGGGATTGAAAGTACTATCGACCAACCATTGTTAATAATGCTTCATATTCGCTCTCCATTTGGCTTAAAGCGGTACAGAAGTCCGTCTCGTTCGCTCTCCCACAACTTCTGACGTCTGTCCGACCAACTTTCTTATCAAGTTTCTGCTAAGGAGTTTTGGAACCTTCCCGCTATTATGATCAATGCCTCCCCCCTACTTTACCCAACGCCTCGCGGTATCACCTGTTAGAGGAATTGAATCGTAAGCCCGTTTGGATTCTCCAATAGCGCGGAATGCGAAGCCTACCGTACGGTTTAATCCGCTCCGAAACGGCATTAGTCTTTCCGGCAGCTTCTATAATTTTCTCTATTCCTTATTAATTTATTCTCAACTAAATCGATTCATTATTATGGTTATGTTTCCATCGAAATTGTGGTGAAAGCCCTATTATTTTTTCGTGAACCAGCGGAATAATCAATATAATTTATATATCTCGTATAATTTTATTTTGAAACTATTTTTCCGTATGTATATTTTGCAGTCACAATACAAAAAAGTCCAGCCTCTTAACCAAATGCCTAAGAATGTAGACCAAAAATAAGTATTTCATCAAACAACTAGACACCTAATCGAACACCTAGGCATTTCATGATGCGTCTGGCGTTTGATTAAATCAAGATCGCTGTTAGATAATTGATCAAACATGGATTTATCTCTTGCCATCAACTGTCTATTCATCATGAAATACTTATTTTTGTGCTACGTACCTTCTAGTCATTTGGTCAAGAGACTGGATTTAAGTATGCGACTGCAACTATAGGCATTTAGTCACGTGACTAGATTTAATTATGTGACTGGGACATCGCAGTCACTGTGTCTACTTAGTCATAACCATAAATTACTATACGGATAGTCAAATTACTATTATTTTACTAAATGCCTGAAACCTAGTTTGCATTTCATCAAGAGCCTAGTATCTTCATAAAATGCCTAGGCAGTCGAATTAATAGCTATGTTTCTCTGATAAGGTAGGGATTAGGCTAAATTTCTAGTCATTTAAGTTGACTAAGTTCACAAAAAATTACTTCAACATATATAATCTTGAACGTCACTTTTATCTGCTCTGAAAATCAATTAGCAAGCTTTTAGATGTTGTATTTGAGTTATTACATATCAGTAATTATTGCGGAGCATTTAATTAGAAAGATGATTTGCATTTGAACCTCCACAATAATTTGGGTATACTTGGGTAAACCTGTAGTTCTATTGTCGTAACTAACTCGTAGTTGTAACGTCCTGGAAATTTATGTTTCAGCGTGACGTTGCCCAGTAAGCAGAGATCGCTATCAGCAACGGTGGCGCAGCTGCCGATTTACCTGACTCCATGGGAACGCTTTGGGCTTGAACTCATCCTCACCTTCGTAGTTGTATTCACGTATTTCGTGTGTATGGACTCCTACAGGAAGTGGATCGGTGGCACTTCATTGAGTATAGGATCCGCATATTTAGCAGCCAGTATTGTTTCTGTAAGTATATTATGCTGGTTAACATGTTCAAAAATCGCATGTTTTAAAATCAATTATTTAGTACAAGTGACGAATGTAAAAGATAAATCAATGTTCATATTTTGGGAAATACCACCAGATCTCCTATGGGAATATTATAGAGTTATATAAAAACACTTGATATCAATGAAGAAATATGTATAATAGGTACCTACCAACTACAAAATCTACTAAGTTATATGTGCAGTTTTAGTTCCTGGTGAACGTTTGCAATTAGTTGGTGAGTGTAGTGGATTTATCGGTTGGTTATGCGGATGTGGTATGAAATTCACCACAGTGAGTAAATTATGAGAACGAATCAATCAAAGTAACCTTCCTACATTAAACCTTAGACGCTGCATATTATTATATCAAATAGTTCAAATGGTCTGACCGCGATGAAATCATAGGAAGCTTTTGAGATACAATCCACTCAGTTTTTTTCCTTTCGTGCTTCCTTTTTAGATGAGCAAATTATTCTGTTTTTTGTCAGATTTTGAAATACAAGATATCCTGTAGATCTCAGTCACGATGGAGGGAAACTCTGATTCTTTCAAAATATATTCTACGAGACTATGAATTTGAAAACTCGAAAAGGACTTCAACTGTTCTTGTAAACTCCCATTACTTGAACTTGTGAAATTTAAAAAATAGAATTTAAAGAAAAGTGCTAGAAGCACAGAAACTAAAATGTTATCAGATTCATAACCTAGGTACTGCCGGATGAAACACTGATATTGCACGGATGTAAGATTTCCTGCAAGTACTGAGCTTCGTATTGAACGACAATTTCCTTCGTCCTGACGAAATTATATACAATTTTCCACTTGTTGGAACAGTTGTGGCAATAACGAGAGCTCTACCGCGTTAGGAAATAGAGCATTATTTTGTTACGAGCTTGGACGCTCGGACGAGGCTCTTGGGCATAATGAGTTATTCTTGCTGTAGGAGAAAATGAGTTCTGGAGCGGGAGCGCTGTGAACCCCTCTTGGTGCCCGACATCTGCTCTACACTTTGTTGTAATACCTTTCTTATTAACTGACAAAAGAATAGCAATTTCGTTCCTTTCGTCCTAGTCGTTTGATGATCATCTGACATCTTCAGGTTTACCCTTTTGCGCCTTCAGTGAAGAAAAGGAGTAATTTTCTTGCCGTACGTAGGTACTAGGATGGTGCTCAACAAATGCGAATTTTTGCAAGAATTTATTCCTTTCTACATTATGTTACGACCCCCCCCCCCCCCCCCCCCTTCAAAAATTCCAATTTTCCTGTTCCCAACTGCTCTGAACATGTTTCCGTCAATATAAATGAAACGCCCCTTCAATTCAGTTTTTCAGTCATGAATATTTCTGTTACTTACCTAATGTTGATTATTTCAAATTATTTCGTAGATATTATAATCATACACTCGTAAGTAATACCTACTTTGTGCGTTTTTCAACTCTCGCTTATACAGCTATCTGTTTCAAGACTGATATAATGGGTGATGTAAGTCTTCAAGAATACCTATAGCTAATCAGATAACCACAGAACAATAGAACGTATTTTGAGATTTTGAAAAAATGTGCGATTGGTAATACTAGGTATGTGCTAACATCATAGTCTGTATAATAAATTACGAGTATGTGCGTGGATGGCTGATTTACAGGTAACATGAAGAGGTTCTTTTGCCCCACTGGTCCTCTGGTACTATCTACACCTACCTACCATAATACCATCATTATTCTGTGACACGGTCGTATAAGATTCAATCTGAAGCTCACCGCATCAGTAAATCCCTAGAGACCAGCTCATGAAGTTTTCTGGAGTAAAAAGTTAAAGTAGTTAGTTTTTTCTCTTGTTTTTCATCGGCTTTTCAATTTGTAAGATCCTTCCTTAAATACAGTATAAACATATTGATAATTTCCAGTTAACATATTGATGATCAGGTCTTGATAATAGCTTTTGAGAATCGTCTTCTTGCAAAAAACAGGGTATCTTTTTCTCATGCCTTCGTTCGATAAACACTGCGCGTGTAACGAGTGCAAAAGTACCTTCCAAGAGCCCGCTCAAGATAGTCGCCGTCAAGTCTGCGAGCCCTTTCTGCGAAAAAGCTGACGTCAGCAGCAGGGGTGGAGGGATATGTTATCCTTCAACGCATCGCGAGTTTCGCCGCTCCGACACCTTTTAACCGCTCAAGAGATTTTCCGTGCTCCCCTGCGTCAATGTGCCTTACAAATATTAAGGCTAAGTAGCTCCTTGCCTTCCTATATTGGCATCCAAATTAAAAGAAAAGTTCTAGTCATGCAGCATGATCGTATGAGCGAATTTTCGTAAAATATCATAGTGTATAATGTTAAATTGTTTTAAAATTTGAGCTTTTTGAGTGCAAAGCAATTGTTAACTATTAATATTCTGGCCAAAAACGTATTCTAAATAACAATCTGCCATTCAAAAAGAGATTTTGGATTTTTAGCTTTTGTGCATCTTTTATCCGTTTTTTTAGAAAGTTCTAATGAAATTTAAGTTCATTTTTCAGCATACTTTTTTACAAACATTTTTTAATGTCCTATTTCATGGTTAATAAACTTTATTTGAGCTATATTCTGTTGAAAAAATATCAATTTAAAAGTAATATTATTAAATTATTGGCCTCGATTTTTAATCTACGGTTGGTATTTACTGATCCAGCAATCTTAAACTTTGTGTTTTATGAAGGTTTCCATATTTGCTCACCGTAAGTATGGACAAGAGACGCTTTCAATTACATGACTGGTGGCTCCATACACCATTGTGAATTTCCATTTAAACAAAAAACGAAATTATATACAGCATTTATATTATTGAGGCCCATACGAATTTAGATTGAGTGGCTTTAACGCGGAAAAGGCTATATTTCCAAGTTATTTAAGGGGAGGAGTTGAGAGGTTATTCCCGGAGATCAAAAATGGGTGCGTATTGGAACCCCTTTAGTCGACAGAATAAGTTCCAAATTCCTTGACTTCAGATTGATCTTATCTCTAACATTATCTTTACATAGGTAGAGGTTATAACTCGTACCTTTTATAAAATTTAATTTGTTTTCAGATGCCGTTCTTGAACCCAGCTAGAGCCCTCGGTCCAGCCTTCGTTATGAATAAATGGGATAATCATTGGGTACGAATATATTTATGGCTTACTCACTACAAATACAAAACTATAGAACGTTCCAATATTTGCCTTGTTTTAATTTGTTGGTGAATGTCGGATTTAGTAAGGGATTTCCATTGAGCTCCACTCCATAGCTACTTGGCCTAACATTATATTATTTGCACCATTTGTCAACTTGAGACATAGATAGTTAGCCATAAGTTTATCCCACTTTTTTCTACTGGAAAACCAATTCGAAAATTATAAATTTTCTCTGGGGTATTTATTAATAAATATATGTCTGGTAGGTGAAGCACACAAAGGATTTCATTCATTCACGAACAATAGCTCTTGTATGTGGAAGCTTTGAAGTTCAATGGAGACTTAGGAGTATTGAATATTAAATAGCTCAGGTAATACCGGTTTCAACAGAGAAGCACACATTCTCCTCATTGTTCGAAATCTTATTGCATTTCAGAGATCTAAGTCTGTGGCTAAAATTTAAATCGTACAAACGCGAAGCAAAGCCCATTCATGATGCTCTATAATTTGAAATGCGAGTGAAAATCCGGATTTATAGTCATTTTTTTTAAATATTGAAGTAAAAAGGGTTTTTCCAGGTAGAAATAATTATAGTAGTCTCATAAAAGAACATAACCCAAAGCACAACCCAACTGGAAATGCAAGTTACACAAAAAGCGAAAAGAATTGTTATTATAAAATAGGAAGTACGCAATGTTATTCCTTTAGAATGAGTGAGGTGGCAAAACACACGTGAATAGATTAAAGTTACCGTTTCGTCCATCTTTTCATCATAAATCGGTTTACCATATAGGTGTTGAATTAGTTTTTCTTCTTTATCTTCATCATCCTTAAAGCCGAAACCATAAAACCTAACCCTGCAATAAATTCGTCTATTCCTCTTGGAATGCACGATTTTTGATACCTAATAATACCATGCATTTTGGTAAATAATGTGTGTTGTTCTACAGGTATACTGGTTTGGGCCTATCATCGGTGGAATAGCTGCAGGCCTCATTTATGAGTTCATTTTCAACCCCAAGAGGCACTACAAGCGGTCGAAAGACTCAATCGATGGTGGTAAGTAGCTATTTTGATTATGTCGTTTTTGTTCAATGCCAACTTATGTTCCATGGAGAATAAATGTTAGGTAGTGCCTAATATCATTTCAGAAGTTAATAAAATAATTAATGACAAATTAAGTGAATCTCTACTCTGACTCGGCCAGCATTTGTCTGCATATGTGTGTGTCGGTTTAGCGCTACAGAGTGAATTTCGATGATGTAAACTTGGAATTTAGTAGGTACTTACCTACATACCATGACTATGCTGTAGTTAAAGTTTATCCGACTTCCAGAGCGATCCGATTCTATACCATGACGATATTACCGTTTACAATCGTCGACAATACCAGATGCATTTTTTCAAAAATACACTATGTTTATTGTAGTTTTCAAAGTTTTGTGGGATGCGAAATCGAATGCATTTCAAAGCTTTATCTATCATCCGTACCTTCAACAAATCTTTCTGGTCGTTGGGTAGAAACATACTATTATGGTCGGATAATATGCTTTGGCAAGTTCTAAACATGATCCCGTTTTTTACTATACTTTTCCGTCGATGATTGCTTCGTTTATCGGCCATAAACCTCAAATTAATTGTAGGGCAATAGACAAATTCACCCTAATGTCACCGGAAATTATGTCGCGTTGATAATTTAAGGTCCCAAAATACCTTGTGTCGATAAAATTTGGTATTTTCTAGGATACTCGGTACAAAGCCGTTGGTAATTTGATAAGGACTTGAACCGGCATTTTACTTATTTGCCAAATATAGCGGCAAAATGGAGAAAATAGCTAAATTTTCCCATTTTTCTGTAAAATTCCTTAGTTTCTATCGGTTTTCCGGGGTCAAATTCGTAGTTCTGAATTGTCTGAACTGTGATTGGATCGTTTGAGCGTAGGGTTAGCTATTGTCAGCGGTATCGGTCACGTGTAAAAGCTTGTACAATGGTATCGGGTCGTTAAGCGAATAAGTACAATGCCGGTTCAAGTCCTTGCCAAATTACCAACGGCTTTGTACCGAGTATCCTGGAAAATACCAAATTTTATTGACACAAGGTATTTTGGGACCTTAAATTATCAACGCGACATAATTTCCGGTGAAATTAGGGTGAATTTGTCTATTACCCTACAATTAATTTGAGGTTTATGGCCGATAAACGAAGCAGTCAGCGCTAGAAAAGTATAGTAAATAACGGAATCATGTTCAGAACATGCCAAAGCATATTATCCGACCATAATAGCATGTTTCTAGTACAATTCTTAACCAAGCGTTAGCATTTTCGATGAAATTTTCGATTTTCACATATCTTCAAGCAGCGCACTCTGCCAGTTTACCGGATAACTAGTGAACGAAGCGTAAAATAAATAATTTCATCGTGTTCAGCGTATGCGAAAACCCATAAATCGACCGTAAAAATTGAAATCCGTCCTTCAAATCATCACCTCGGCACCAATTTAGAGGTTGGTTCACGATGAACCACCCTAGTGTCCCGTGGTGAATTCCGATTCCTATTGTTGAAAATTGTTAAAACTCTACCAAAATACATTCTTATACAATAATCAAATCACGCATTGCACTTTTCTTTTAGATTCTTCGAGTATTCATTCGGATGAAGACACCTACGATGAACTTGACAAGCCTCGATCCGCATACAATACACTCCGTCCTCTTCAACCAGGTGCAGACGTCTACAGACCAGTTGCTACTCAATCATCGCCCTCAGGTAAATACACACCCTAAGTTTTTTGGTAGTGTGGTGAAGGAGATGTCTGTAATTTGTTTGAAACTAATGAGTATTGACATTAACGTAGTATTTACCTAAAGATCAGTAGATTTAATCTACTTCAGTTGTTTGCCTTCGGCTTTGCTTGCAGATCTCGGAATTTATTAATTTTCCTGAACTAGGTAGGTACTCGTAGCTTGTCAGGCAACTAAGCCTTAAGTATGAGTACCTACATGTACCAACTAAGTAGGTGATGTAATAACAGTTTCACGTTGTTGGCCCGAATAACTACTATACATAACTGTTGAAACTGTGATCTCAAATATAATATATATCTTATTGATTAAATCTATAATGTACCTAATCGATTTTTCAGACAGATTTCTCAAACTCATCATAAAAATGCTTTTAAAACGATACATAGGAACATCTTCTTGAGAAACCTCATGATTGCTGTCTCATTAAGTCTTTAGGTATAATTAGATATATTTTTGCACCCCTCCACCCATCGTTGTAGATACATTTTCCTTCAAATATGTATCTATTTATTAATTAAACGCATTCTTGTAAATTGAGATTATACATTTCAGTTAGGTATAAAAAGTATAACAGCATTTCATCCCAAAGCTCGCTTTCAAGCTTATCTAACCCACACGTAACAACCTAAAACACAACTAGGTAGGTCGATTTTTCTTGAACATTCGATCCGAGTTTCATCCAAAGGTTCTATCATGAGTAGAATTGTTAGACCGAGAATTATATTTTCATCAGAAGCGGTGGTCATCTATTATGGTATTTCTAAGTTATATGAAACATTAGCCTTGTCATAAAATCCTTTCATATCCTTTTCTATCACACCATTTTATTTTTTCAGATTGTGGATTCCAAGTGCAATACTTGCCAGTATTTCCTAAAGGCCTATACTATTTAGGTATAAGTCACTAAGTAATTTGAATATCTACGCCTAGCTTCATTATGGCTGACGCTTTAATACCACTAACTGCTTTGGCCTAACACCAACAATAACTTGCGCCGCACACAAACCTTGTACATATATCATACAATTGTATTGAACTTGGTGGCGAGAAGGGACAGCATTTACCACTAACCATTTGCCTGTAATGGCTTGCTTTATATGCAGTCCGACTCTGCATATGTTATATTATATTGAATCGTTGGGTGTCTACTGCAGAGACGTTCATTTGTGAGTAGACCACATCACAGGATTGAAAAGCTGTTTCGATTGTGGGGTTGCTTTATGATAACCCTTGAAGACTCCAAAGGGTGTAAATATTCTCCTGGGTGCATGTAAATCAAAATTTCTTCAAAATACGACACTGGTTGAAATTTTGACTGTTTTCTGTATTGTAGGCTTTAGCAGAGGTAGTGTCAACACTTTAGTTGATATTTGCATGAAACTTCTACCGAAATGAGTTGGGTATAGAAAAAAATTGTCCATTAAATCTTTGATTGCACTTATCCGTATTAAATATATACTTACTTCAAAATTGGGCGTTACAATCCACCTCCGTACACTTTTAAGAAGTAATTTATAGCTTCATAAGACAACGAAATACCTATTTTCGTAAAAAGAGTTTAAATTACACTTTTTCTTATTTTCTACTTGTTCATTGTATATCCCGGCTCATTGTATCTCAGTTCTTTTATTCGTAAATATATGCAATCCTCGGAAGCAATTTTCAGAATCGACATACAACTAGTGTGCACAAAACACGCTGACTCAAGAATTTATTAATTTATTTATACCGTTTTTCAAGAGTTAGCTGTTACTCATCACCATAATTTTACGTCTATACCTAGATATGCACCTAAGCTTATCTATAAAACTTTCCTAAACTATGATGTTGTTCAATATGTATCACTGATACCTTTCAAGTTAGTACAAATGGTTGTTCTACGGTAGAATTCTACTTCCATTTCCTACCGGATACGTAGAAAACGAAAATTAATTCAACTTCGCAATCGTAACACTACAAACACAGTATACCCTGAATTTCGTTTTTGATTTGAGTTTTATGGGTTAAGGAGGCATCGTATAATGGTGTTATAACCTAGAAGTCATTACCTAACAGGTTTATAAATTATTTCTTGACCATAACTTAATTTTTCACTTGTTTTTCACAGGTGGTCAAGGCTACTGCGCAGCTAACATGACTCAAGCAAGCGGATACGGAGCCCCGCCCTGCAAAGGCCAAGAACCGCTGTACGGAGGAACCAAATCCCTTTACTGTAAATCTCCCCCGCTCACCAGAGCTAATTTGAACAGATCTCAAAGCGTCTACAGCAAGTCTTCTGGACCTCCTATGCTTCACCGCGCTGAAAATGGTCCACCACGTCCTGGACCTCTCGTTCCAGCTCAAAGCCTCTACCCGATGCGACTTAACTCTGTATCAAGTACTGGAACCAACACCGTTGCATCTAACCAAAACGTCCAAAATCAGCAGCGACTAGGTAATTTAATATTGCACTATATTTGCTTAGGACTCGTGGGCTGAAGTTAGACGTCGCATTGGTTGCGAACAAATCTTCTAATTAAAGTTTTGAGCTGAAGTTTCCCTCGAGGACGATCCAATTATTCTCTAGTCTAGAAAAGTGAATCAGGTTTTTACTATTAACTACTGAGATAAAAACATTATTTTCATTATAACTGTAATATTATTGGCAAAACCTAGTAAAATCCTTCTAAAAGTTTCTTCACTAAACATTTCTTTATTTGGACAGTTCAAATTATAACAAGATTTTACAAAAAAGGCCTTTCTGTCCCTACATTTTTTAAAATTAAACTCCATGTTTCACCCCAAAAACTTGGGCTTCTGGAGAGACGAGAATTCGACATTGTAAAATATCTAATTGAAATATTGTGAAGAATTTGAGTTTCATTAACTGATAACTTTAAATTCGATTTTTATCACACAAAAAAACTGCGAGTACTTACCTAAGAAAATATTTTACAATTTTTAATTTTCGTCTCCCTGAAGAAGCCCCAGTTCCTGGGGAGAAGTGTTGGAGTTTAATAAATAAATACAAAATTTAGGGACAGAAAGGCCTTTTTGTAAACTCTTTTCTACACTAAATTCAACATCACCTACTAGTTACCTATCAGTTACCTACAGCTTTACTACTTCCCTAAACTATCAGTGGTTAGTCGTATTAAACAGATTAAGGGATAACCATAGCAGATTCTTGTATACATAACTTTATATAATATACTTTAAATAGCTACAGTGTACATACGTAATGTACAACTATGTCAAAGTATTGACATATAAAGTAACACTGATCAACTACCGGAATTTAGCATCTAAATGTCTCGATATTTTTAGCCCCAGATCATTATCTCAACAACATTTGGTATTAAAATATAGTTTTGTTCTTTGAAGAATTTAGCACTCCATGCACACTACAAACTCATCCAAGTGTCACAACCAAAGTGCCACACAACCCCGAACCCAACCAATTGTCTCACAATCAAGTTTTAAATTTCAATACAAATTTTCAGTTAATTTGTTATGAGCAATTTTACGTGTTTTGGTGGTAAAAATGGTTAGTTATAATTTAAAACTTGGTCAAGTATAACGGAATTCGAAGGTCTGTAAGTGTTATTATTCGAATCAGCCTGGAAGAAAAAAACGTAGAAACCAACCATAAACTCGTATTTTCACACATTTATTAAAACAGAAACTCAATCTCATTGGAAAAAGCATGTTCTTCAACATTAAAACATAATTTTCACCACTAATTAGCAACACTAAAACATAATTTTCATCCCTAATTAGCAAAGTAGAAGTAAAATTGACTATAGGTATGCACCATTGGAAAGCTTTGGTTCCGAGAAAGTATTCCCGTAGCAGGAGCAGAAAAACAAATTTAAAAAAACCATTAAATTCTGGCCATAACATTGGTCAAATGCTAAAAAATGCTAAAACTAGAAATTGCTAAAAACATAAAAATCGTTAAATTGATATTTTTTAGCATAAAATTGCTCAGATAAAGTTTATCAACAATAAAATAGGAAATTTAAACATTTATGTGCATAATTATGCTGAACAATGTATTTAAATTTCATTAAAATCTGCTAAAAAATCGACAAAAAATGCAAAAAAACTAAAATCTATAATCTCCTTTTGAATGGCAGATTGTTTTTGGCCATAAAATTAATATTTAACAGTTTCTTTGCACACAAGAAGCTCAAACAATGTGATAATTTGCGAAAATTCGCTCATATGATCATGTTGACTGACTTTTTGATTTTATATTGATCCCAAAGGGAGTGATGGCCGTTCTAATGCCAGAAGGTAAAAAACATGAAAAAACTCTTATAAATTCAATTAGATAGGTACTACTAAAAATTAAAGCAATAAAAAAAAAATCAAGAGGAACTTTCAATCACAAATGAGCTCTTAAATCGACCGCCGAAGTTTGCTACCACATTTGCTAAAAAAGGAAACAAAATTGTGATTGGAAACATAGTAGGTACCTATCTCAAGTTTATGTATTGACCAGCTATCTGTACAGAAAATAAAAACTGGTGCTTCCTTCCTCTTGGTTTCGAGTCTACTTGGACGAAAAACAATGTGATCACTTTTTGAAGAAGCAATGAAATAAGCGTTACCCACGTCTTCATTTTTATTTTTAAATGAAAGTAGATTCCAGTTTGAAATTGTATACCATCCGTACTCTCCTACGTTGAGTAGTTCAGCACCCCAAAAACAAATAACCTTCATCATAAATCTACACCAAACGTACCCAGCATTCCCAAAACACATTGTAACTTGACTGCTTGTCTTAGTTGAACTTTTCTATTTATAATTCCAGTGGGTGAGATGGTAGGATATTAAAATTATTAAAACTACTAATCGTTTGAACAATGAAAGGAGTAGGTACAATCGCAATTTACATTTCCTTCTCTTGTCTTCACATCCAGGTGTCAGATAGCGCTTATTTCGGTAATTGGTAACCCTAACCTTGGCATAAACTATGAGCAGTTAGACTTTTATATTTTCATGGTTGAAATATTTCTAACATGAGTGGTAACGCTATTTTTTATATGTATCTTACAAAAGACCTATGTACCGTGCCATGAATATTAATTACATTCTTGTAACTTGCACTTTCCAGGTGAAGGTATATACGGTACACGGCCAATCCAGCAAGGGGATAGGATTTACAGGAAACTCCCTGGTCGCCCAGAATCTGTTTATGGACAACGAAATCAAGCTCCTGACTCCGGTGACTCTACCTACGGGTCATACCAATCCAGTAACGGCCAGCCTGCGCCGAGAGGTGCTGCTAACTATGCACCAGTACCCAAGCCCCAGCCAGTCCAACCGTACCACCATCAGCAACAACAGCAAATGCAACAGCAACAGCAGCAGATTCAACAACAACAGCAGCAGCAACAACAACTGCACCAACAGATACATCAACAACAGCAACAGCAAATTCAGCAGAGGCAGGAAGAGCTAGGTAAATCTATCTGAACAAATGATAGACCTATGTGCGAAAATAATTAGGTAAAATACAATATAAAAATACATCGAATCTGTTTTTTTAAAAATTGGTGTATGACATCGGCTCTATTGGCGATAATATCTTAAAATACTCTACAAATTATTACACAATGGTCTATTACTTCTGTGTTAGATAGCCCTTCTACGCAGATCATTGGTCCATAATTATTAAACCCCGTATGTAATAAATAGGTATATGATCAAAACATGGCGCATCGTGCCTCTGAGAAGGGTTCACAATTTTACAGTTCCAAGACCCAACAAATTTTACGCTTCACAGTAATGTTTGAAAACGGGAAAATGATGCTTGAAGTAATTTACGTTAGCACATGCGCAGAATGGAGTAATGATTTGAGAAAAATTAAATTGGTAGGGTACAATCTACAGCCTGACCCACAAATTACCAGAAAATGTAATCAAAATCTGATGAAAAGTAGACCTTGTTCCTCGGAGTACACTTTCGCGCATGCGCAAGAGCTAATAATTATGCAATCGTGTTGAAATTAACATAGAATAATTAAACCATTGTCCCCCATCTATGCACCGAATTTGAGCGATTTTGGACAATTAGGGGTAAAACAATGATGCTTGAAGGAATTTACGTTTGCACATGCGCAAAATGGAGTAATGATTTGAGAAGTATGGGAATAGAGGGCCATTTACGCGCACATTCTTTGAAAATTTCATCAAAATCAGATGAAAACTGTTGAAATAGGACTCGTTTGAAAAGAAATACATATTCGCGCACGCGCAATAGCTACTAATGATAGGATTATATTGAAATTGCTAGAGAATGCTCAAATTAACCTATTTCACCAATCCTTCAAATTTGAGCGAGATTGGACCACGGGGGCGTGAGAAAATGATAGTTGATGGAATTTACGTTTGCGCATGCGCCGAGTGAAGTATTGATTTGGGAACAATAAAACTCATAGGGGACAATCTTCACCCTAACGTGCACATACCATGAAGATTTCATAAGAACCGGTTGAATATTGTGGAAATTAAGCTTGTTTCAAGGATTTACGAACATACACACACAGAGATAGAGAGTGAAAAACACAGAACGAAAGTTGTTCAGAATAGTCTAAAACGTAAACTGCTATTGGAAAATTTCCCACTGTATAAAAACAATAGTCCTTTGATTTTAGTGAAAACCACAACTTTTAAATCTCTCGAGAGTGAAAACAATGCTTCCGCTACCTATAAGTAGACTTGGGAGCAATTTAAGAGATGAAATGTAGCATTTAGGTAGGTACCAATAATTCACTAGTAGTTACATCGCACGGACAATAGTTAATATTCTCGATTTCGCAACGTTATATTAAATTCCATTGGAACTAGATTTTTTTTTACTTCCAGACGACTGAATACTTTGATAAATAGGTAGGTGGGTGCTCGTTTCAATCACATACATTTGAATGGGTGAACTGTATAACGGATAGGTAGGTACCAACTCTCCAGCTCCGTCATCCAACTCTGAAGGAATGCAGCAATTTTCTTGGTTTCAAGTAGAAAATACCGATAGTTTGCATGGAAGTTGCGTAAAACTAGTTTTTTCATGTTAATGTTAAGATTCTGCTTCAGATTGACTTGATCTGAATCCTCAAATTTACAACCATCGGTGGGCAACAATAATAGACCCTACTTATCAATGTTGAGTTTTCTCAATAATAGAGAGTCGTCATTTTCACAATTTAACCGTCTTACGGTGGGTATCTAATCCAAAATGCATAGCAAAGTCCAGATCTTGGATTGAGTGAAGCCATTCAATTCATTATACTGAATAACAAAGATAACAATTACAATGAGCCATTAAAAGGGACTAAGACCTCATAATTCCCAAACGAATTGATTTTTTAGCATGCGACACGTTTTAGTCATGAGCTAACTGCCCAAAAAATTCACGGAAACTTGTTTCGAACTTTTCTCTTACCTGCACAATTTATTGCTAGGGTGAATGTAACTTTCTCATTTACCACCCCTCAAAAACCGTTCACAACTCGTTGGACTCTCTCAATTTATTACAATAAACACCTCATCTGAAGCTGCCAATTTCACTCTCCTTAACCCTCTTGAGAATTGCGAATTAATTGTTCCAAAATAAGTGGCTCTGTTTAAGGTCAGTCCGAAATATAGAAATCAGCATTTGATATCTTGCAGTTGCCTTGTGGGTCATCACGATCGTAAAACAATTCAGCGAGACTTTACCATATCCAATCCATTTGATTGGATCCAGCAGTCGGCTACGTATTTTAGACCAATTTTAGCATTCGGAGGCACAAAGCTTGTTTCTAAGGTTTTTGTTTCAAAAGCTACATTATGTGCTATCCAGTGGACATTTCCATTCTTGCATTTTTTAAATAAAGTGAATAGAATTTTTTAGCAAACTATTACCTACTCACTTAAAGTTTATCAACTATAAACTATACAAATATTTACCTACTTGAATTTCATTAATATGCGCTAAAAAATCGTAAAACTGTAAAATATCTTGAAAAATCCCAAATATTTCTCTGAATATCAGACTATTATTTAGGATAAGTTTTTTCGCCGTATAATTGATGTTATTTTCATTGTTGTCTTAAAATTGATAGTTCACAATTTTATTGGATTCAAAGTGTTCAAATTTCAAAACAGTTATCTACGTATTATAGTATAGGTAATTTAGAAAAATTCACTCATATACGATCACGCTGTATGACTACGTTGACTTATGATTTGGGAATGGATGGGTTTTTGGGTGGTACAATAATGTCTGCATGAATTGATTACTTGCAAAGTATTTGGGAAAGTTTTAAGTTTTAAACTATTATTATAATTCAGTTTGTTTTGTTGTTTCTTGCAGGCATTCCAACTCAAAATGGTGCACCAGGATATATGCAACAAAGGGAATCACCCAGTTCTCACTACATTAGCCAGCGAAGCTCTCCGAATCCTCAACAGTTTTTGGATCAACGGGAGTCTCCACAAGGACCGCCTCAGGGTTTCAGGGAAGTCCAAAACCCGACTCAGTATCTCAGGCCAGAGTCACACGAATCCGCCAGCACCGGCTACTGACCGAAAGTAATTTATTTCCCCAAATCCATCTCCGTCAGCAACGTCCGTGGGCTGAGGGTATAGCATAAGCCGGCTGACATCCCCGAAGTTGCTGAAATATGAAGCATAAACTATAAGGGATGCTCGGCTACATTGTTCCTGTTCACCTGAAAACTTTAAATTATTTTTTTTCAGATGTAAATAGTTCGACTGTTCATCGTAATCGTCTGTATATAAAACGAATTGTACATATTATCGGTTGTTTACATACCTCGAAATCGGATGGAAATAATAATAATGATCTAGAAGTAAAATCTAAGGAATGTCGTTTTAGTTTTAATTTAAAGATTGCAAAAGTTGCATAGCCAAACGTATTGTACCTACCCAACTTCAAGATGTATCTTAAATATCTCACAAGACTGGTATCTCCGAGACAAACATTCATACGTAGTACCTACCTAATTATAAGAGTAGGAATAATGTATTTGAACTGTTAAATGACGAACTGATTTTAAAAACTGTATTTTACGTGTACCAACCCTATTGATATGTTTCCCGGGATAAAATTAGCACCTATTAAATGTACATACAGTATATATCTATTTACCATTTTTTGTAACCTCATAGTTTTTAGTTCTAGATTGTAACGTGCCTCTCATAATATTTTATTCAATGCTGTATTCATTGAAAATTCCACGATACCTGTACAAAGAGTAGGTAATTAAATATAAATTTTTTCATGTTATTTGTACTTCAAACTGTCTGTTGAAAAATTCCCTCATTCTACCAGACAAAAATAGTTCCGAGGAGGTTCTAAATTTTGGAGATTATAGAATTACTGCAATTCGACCCCGTTTTACAAATAACTGATAGACGACAAAATTTGATTTTCATAAGAAGGAATCCTAATTTTTTACGAACGTACGTGTAATTTAGGTTGGTAGTTGCTATGAGGATTACGTTATATATGGTTTTTTTTTTTTTCAATATGCTCTTTCCAGCCGTACGGTCGAAATTCGAAAAAAATACAGCAAGCACCATTTTTATGCTTAACATATTATTTTAAAACTTCTTCCAAAGCATAAACCTGAATAACATAAACTAGGTTAGCCAGTTCTTTACTCAACTAGTAAATGGGAAATTACATCGAGCTGTAAATATATGTATAAGCTTTAAGATGGTAAGCGTCAGTTTGCTGATCGTTGCCACCACTGGCGTAGTTGGTGGAGGGGCAGGGTGGGCAGAGCCCCTCCATGAATTTATTACAGAGGGCAGAAGTTCGTGGTATGGATACAATCTACATTAATAATTTACGCTTCTAACTGCAGTACCTAACACCGTTAATTGGAGATTGTAATTAGTAAAACACAATTACTATTAGTAGTTAGCCTAGCAACTTTAGATGCTCTTAGAAATAAATAAATTCTTATTAGGTTGGTTTGTCTAAGGGCAAAATTGCGTGGATATTATACAGTCCCTCGGAGAGGAGTAAAATCACCTAGTAAACGAAACGGAAATGTGGATACTGCAAACTGAAATCAAGTCGTTTCCCACTACCTTCTAGGGCTAGCCCATATGCGATTTTCCCCAAGAAAAATATCCATTGTTCAGTATCCACCAAATTCCCCTACGAACTTCTCCTACTTTTCACTGCCTGCTTGATCAAGCTTGGTTGTTTCCTGTATTCTTTTATTAACTTTTGATTGTTGGTATACCGTTTGTAGTATTACCTATACCATTTACGAATTAAATCACAGTTAGAGCAAAATAAAATAAATAAATATTTAGAAGTTTTCTGTGGTGATTGAAATAGAAAAGATTTAAATACTTAATCTATTGTAGCAGTATTTCTATTCTAACCTAGCATATTGCTGGTTTGAGATTGTATTGTTAACATTTTGTTGTTAGCCGTTCTCGGTTTCATGCCCCGTGTTTTATTCCATGTACTTAATATACATAATACAATTGAGTGATATTATCCAGCAAAATTGTTTTTCGCGATGAAGTAACAGAGAATAAACCTGTAAGGGAACGACCACATCTCTATTATTTATAAGAATGAAACTCCGTCGGTCTGTCTGTTTGTTTGTCTGTCGTGTCTATGCACGGCCAAACAGCTGAGTGGGGGGAGTGTACGAGTGGGGGGATCTTCTTGAGATTTTCCGAAAGGTGGAACGAGCGAATTTAAAATTGTCTAATCCCAGCCGAACCATGGGCCGTAGGGCGGGAGGGGGGTCGAAGTAAGAATTAATGTGCGCTTTTTGGACTTCCCCGCTTCCTCTACCCCTCTAAACGGCCGTTGAAAATTCCGGAAAAATACCGGTTTTGGAGGTTTTCCTACAAGGAAGACGACGGCGCAATTGGATCGCGAAAAAAGTATCGGGAAATGCGTCAAAAAAATGCGAGAGTACGGACCCGTTTTCTCGAAAAGTCCGACAAAAAACTACGTTTTTTCCGATTAAAATATACCCCATAAAGGTACGTTTTTCGGAACGGTTTTCGCGGGCGAAATAAAGGTTTGATCCCGCCGAATCTGAATCCGAAATTGGATATAGAAAAAGTGACGGGAAGTCGGTCGAAATGCGAGCAGAAGCGAGGGAAGCATTTAACATCAGTGTGGTGAAAACCACCCCCTCTTGTCAACAGCCCTTTTCAGGGCTACCAAAAAGAGGTAGACACAACACAAAAATATTTACAAGACGTCGAGTTATAACTCCGTCAAACAAAATATTTCACCAGAGAGAAAATACGAAATTCTCTCTCAAAAGTGAAATATTAACTAATAACATACAAGGCGACCTCCCTAGACACTTACTGGGCGAGAGAGACGCGACAAGTATCTCGAACCAAGTCGCCTTGAATGAGAAAACTCAAACAGAGAATCAAACGTCCTCTAAAGCTAGCAAGGACAGTTCAAACAAGCCTACTCGCCAATCAGAAACACTGATTACACGAGAGACAATAGGCGAACCAACCAAGAGGCGGCAAGCAGCCGCCTCTGGTCCAGCAGCCACCCCGGGGACCCCGTCTGAACAACTGACGCAGAGAAAGCACCCGAGGTCCCCGGCTAAACTTAAGGTCGTCGGCTCCGCGACGGACGCTCGTAAGCACCCCGGAGGACCAGCTCAGCTATCATACTCGCAGATACTGAGAAAACAATGTGCGAGCCAATGAGATTACACAGTCGAATTAATGAAATTAAGCGGACCAATCAGGAGGCGGCAGGGGGCGGCCACCTCCCTATAAATACCCCGCTCGGAGCCTCCGAAATTCATTCTACTCTCCGCTCTCGACGACGACACCTCGAAGTACGAAGATTTCTACACGCTCTACGCTGACGAACCTTCTGCATTCCGAGTTCATCTCAAGAACGGCTTCCTACTGCTTTCTACAAGGCCTACCTTCTCTCCACACAGATCTCGCATTGGCATCTACGAGTCCAGTGATTATTCATCCTGCTCATTGCCCAACGTAGTTCATCTGTCAGGACGCCACCCGGTACATCTATCGATATTCTCTTTAGATCGTACGCCCGAGGGACGTTCCGAGCCGTATCACCCGGGTTTCGTAGCATTAGGCTCGTCACCGACCGCCGGGATACGCCGGTAAATTACTCTGCTCATCCGCTCTAATTTACCGTCCAAGGAAGTCTTTTTCAAGACTACAAGGTAGGACCCTGACATACGAGCAAAGGAAAGAAGCTCTGTCAAGCGAGTCCACCTTCCTAAACCCTCTATTTCTGTACATAGAGGCATCGAAACGAGCTAATAACTCGGCTATTTCGATGGAACGTCGGCCGTCTTATTTCCTCATGCAAGGGGAGACAGACGACGGCGAAGCCGGGCCTCTAAGCCCCCGTAGCGCTACCTACAGGCTACCCGGCCAATCCGCCGGTCCCAGCGACGGCGCAAGGCGCGATCCTCACGACGAGATCGCCTTCTCACCTAACGTATTCGTTAAGGAAACGTTAGATCAAGCCTCGCCTATACAAAAGATCGAGGATACCTTTCAGACCCGCTCTGAAGTCAATCATTACGATTCGACCAAGCTGTCCGAATACCCACGATATTCGACACAAGCCTACCCGGCCGATCCGAGTGTCAAATACACTCCAAACGTACAAAAAACGAAGGATACTTTTCAGTACCTCAACCAAGCTCAACATATTCCTCCTACAGATATAAATCTTAGGCCGGAATATTACAAAACGGCTCAGTACCAAACTGATCGAACCCAGCACCCACTATGCGAGCCCAGTGCTCCACGCGGCTGCGACACGAACTATCTCTCAGTTCATCCCGCCGAGCAAGCTGACCTTGACGGATTCGCCCACCTTCCTTACAGGAATAACACGGGGACTAACCCGCATAATCAGAATATAAATGTCCCACTTGGTCTACCGACGCCAAGTAAAACATATATAAATCCACTACAATCAGCAATTAATCGACCACGGGCCACCGTTACACAACGTTGCTTACCTGAAAGGGACGCGATGACTCACAGGGGACTCACCACGCACTTGACTCATTTCAACGGAATTTCATACGGGTATTTCCCAACACCTATGCAGCAATACCTTGCGAGCGAAGCGAGCAACATTCCCTAATAAACTTTTCGTGGTTCCACGTAGTTTTATAAGATTTAATTTGTTTGTAAGAATTTCCAACAGAAAAAAACGTCTGCCAAGTTGGGTGGGCAGTATAACTTCCTCAAGCGAGCGAAGCGAGCAGCATCCCCTACAGAAGTTAAACCTACCCTTAGAGACCTACCGTTTGCGAGCGAAGCGAGCAACATCCCCTACATGTTGGGTGGGCAGTATAACTTCCTCAAGCGAGCGGAGCGAGCAACATCCTCTACAGAAGTTAAAACTACCCTTAGAGATCTACCGTTTGCGAGCGAAGCGAGCAACATCACCTACACGTTTCAATTGTAATACATCGCATGTATACAGCCACACTTTGCGAGCGAAGCGAGCAACATTCCCTACATGCCACACTTTGCGAGCGAAGTGAGCAACATTCCCTACATGCCACACTTTGCGAGCGAAGCGAGCAATATTCCCTACATGCCACACTTTGCGGGCGAAGCGAGCAATTTAATGGGGGGTCCGGGGGGCTTGCCCCCCGGCTGGACGTGGAGGCGAGCGTAGCGAGCCGGAGCGGCTAGTACCTAATATATATGATTTTGGAGGCAGTAAGTCTAGTAGGTATAATAGTATATATTAGTTCATCCGTAGGTATCCGTATTTATCGTACTTTTCAACGTTCTGATTACTAGTTAATTGGATAATATTTTTTCTAAATAGTATTAGGTATGCTTTAATAATCCTTAGGTAGGTTTGTGAATATGAAACCGTAAGTGATTTCAAATCATTAAAAAAAACCATTGAATATCTACTTATATGAAAGTTTGACAGTTTTCGTATTCTACAGTCTTCGTATAGGTATTCAACAAGTTCTACAAATTAATACGAAAGCTATAAAATAAAACGAAATCCTTGAGTGTTGCCCCTCCATCAGAAATTTCTTAGCTACGTCACTGGTTGCCACATAAAAAATGCTGCGAACTATTACACAAAAGTACGGAGGACCGTCGGCGTCGCACAGTGCTCTGGGGTAAAACTGACAAAAGTATTTAAAAAATCAATCACAGTTTTTAGCTTCCGAGTCTACTTGTAGTTAGCGGAAGCATTGTACGGAAAATTTATTGTCTCCAAAATCAAAATTTTCACTCGCATTTCAAGTTTTAGACCATTATAAACATCTCTCGTCCAGTGTCTGTCGTGTGTCCCTAAATTTTTGTAACTGGCTTAAGTGTAGATGGCCCCCTATCAGTTTCATTGATCACAAATAAATACTTCACCGTCGCACAGTGCTCCGGGGTACTGACAGAAGTGTAGTAGTAGTACTACGCTATGCAAATTTCGGGAGTTGTAAGACCAAAAAAAATTTGACCAGTCAACAGGATTTGAACCCACAACCTTCGTCTCATGAGACAAATTTCGTTACGGACATTACAAAAAAAATTATTGGGGGTCGGCCTAAGAATATCATAGCAATTAATATATATGTATGTGTCATTCCAGACGATAACTCTCGATAGAATTGAGATAAAAACTTCGTTCTTTCGCCAACAAATCAAGCATTTCAAAAGAAAGGATGAGTTCGTTGGACAACACTTTTTGAGCACATTAAATTGGTCAAATTTCAAAAAATGTGCTCAAAAAATCACTAAAAAATACCAGTCATGCAGCATGACCCCATGAGCGAATTTTTGAAGAAATCTTCGACATTTCAGTCGTTATTGATCGTGTAGAGAAATTTTAGTTTATGATTTTGATAGACAAACATGGAATCAAATTATTAAAAATAATTAGGAGGATTGGACAATGTTTCATGCAAATATTACCGATTTTTACAACTAGCGAACGGCATTTTTTCGATTTTTGACTGAATTTTCAACTTTGAAATTTTTGAAAACTTGATACATATTTTTATAAGAAATTTTACGCTGATTCCGAATATACCACATGTTAGTATGCTGAAAAAATTATTTCGCACAACAAATCGCAAAAAACAGGCTATTTTGAAATTTTTGACTACATTTTTGAAAATGTCAACCCGAAGATGTAATCCGATCATGCTGGCCAACGAACTTTCGTTTCGTGTTCTTAACATTTTAAAATTTGTTTGAAGTTTCTAGCACAATTCTACGGACAGTTATCGTCTGGAATGACGCATACATACATAAAAAAACGCTGCAAATTATTTCACAAAGGTTTATTATTTTTTCAATTGAGTATGATCGTAGTTTTAGTTGGCTAGCGTACGTCATAAGGCCCGTCCAGACTCCTCGGTGTTTCCTACTTCGAGTTGCCACAACCTATACTTCTATAATTATATACGCATGTTTATATTTCTAGATTTGAGCTCCTATCTATTCAAATAGTTATTGCCTTAATAATATCATTATCTAAGTACGTACGAAAAGTCGAGAGGATATGTTATTAAATATGCGTAGGAAAAGCTTTGGTATTAACACACAAATATGACCTTGAAAAAAACATATTCATGCCTCGAACGAACGCCTACGCCGTACCCACCACAAGCCGCGGCGCCGGCGCGGCGCCTCCTCTCACTCCACCCCCCCCCCCCTCACCGCCAACCGTGCCTCCCTGCCAAGCGTTCCAGGCGTGCGCGCGTCGAAAAAGACACTTTTTTTACCCGTTTTTGGCCCATAGCATCTATGCGAGTGAAGCGATCGGGATGGTTAAACGTTAGGACCAACTAGACCCCAAATGGATTCTATGTGGGAAAGAACGGGTTTTTTAAGTCAATTCTTAGGCCTTTTATGGCCCGGACGGCGAACGGCGGACGGACATTTCAAATTTGGATTCTACGTACCTTGAAACGTAAAGTAACAAAGTTTGAGGGGGGGTTATAAAAATTTTTTGCTACACGATCACATAGGCTTATTATTGGAAATAATAAACCAAAATGCGTTAAACTTCGGAATATGATTCAGAATAGCCTGAAACGGATTTCTGCATGAATTTTTTTTTTTTTTTAATTCACATTTTACAAATTTTGAGGCGAGAGCAATAGCTTAATTTTCTTCAAAAATTCGCTAAAATTACCCTTTTATTCCAAAAGTTGATGAAATCTAGATTTTTTCCTTATTAGCGAATTTCCGTAGAAAATTTCTTCATTGAAATCCGTTTTGAGGCATTCTGAAACGAATCCTAGACCTTAACGCTTTTTCATTTGCATATATATATTGTGCAATTGCTTGCATAAATTAGCCCAATATTGTTCTGGAAGAAGAAGAGTTCACATCGGCCAACAACCCCAACTCTTACAAGTGCAAAGGGTCGGCAGAATGCCAAACACCAATGTGAGTTTATCAGTTGTTGTGCAAAAAATGCCCTGCTTTTACGTTGGCAAAGCCGAAACATCCCTTAATTTGAGAGTAGGTAAACAACCACAGGGCAACTGTTGTTAGAAAAGATGAAGAGTTACCAGTGAACCAACATGCCACGACACATAATGAAATATTCTATGATTGTTTTGGCATCAAAGTTCTAAAACAGATGAAACCAAACGCAAATAAAATAATGCTACTTCATTCAGAACGAGCACATAGCAATGTGTTGGGAGTGTATGATTATCCAGGCCTTAATATTAGGCGTTAACCTGGTAACTGTCTCTCCTTGGCAAGTATATCTCCGTACCAACGTCAAAATTTCAAAATGCATTCTTTTTCGTAGATTCGAAAAAGGCATTATTAAGCCGAAATATAAAAATTAGTTTTATTTCTTACTTTCTTGTTTTCCTAAAAATTGTGTGAACATATATATGTCATTCCAGACGATAACTCCCTTTAGGATTAAGATAAAAAATTCTGTTCTTGCGCCAAAAAAGCAAGCTTTTCAAACGAAAGGATGAGTTTGTTGGCCAGCACTTTTTGAGCACATTAAGATGGTCAAATTTCAAAAAATCACTAAAAATGGCTAAAAACTGCTTAAAATCGTTAAATTTATATGTTTTGGCAGAACATTGCTCAAGTAAAGTGTAGCTTGAATGAGTGAAGTGGAATGTAGCTCAAGTAACTATAAAATGAAACATTCAAAAATTTACGTACAAAACTACGGTGAAAAATGTAGGTACTTGAAATTCATTAAAATTTGTTAAAAATCGATAAAAACTGCAAAAATAGCTAAAAATTTACAACCTCTATTTGAATAGGAGATAACTATTTAGAATACGTTTTGTTGCCATAAAATAATAGTTAACTATTTCCTTGCCCTCAAAAGGCTCAAATTTCAAAACAATTTTATGCTATACAATACGATCATTTACGAAAATTCGCTCATACGACGGTGCTGCATGATTGAAACTTTTTCTTTACCCCTTGGGGTTTTAGGTAACAATTTTAATTTCAGATTTAAAAAATATGCCAAAATTACGCACATCTCCGTCCAACCCACGATTTTTTAACAAATTTTATTTAACCGCTTATTTTAATATCTGGAATCTACGTATCTTATGATACAAACCAACAAATTTTGAGGGGGGATTAATTTTCCTTAATCGATCACAAAGGTCTATTATAGGGAATAGTAAGACAGAAACAAAATCAAGGTAAGGTGAAATAAAATCTCCTTCTGATCAACCCGAATAGTTATATTCCGTGCTATCAGATGTCAAATGTCGTGTCTTATGGTGATGTAGTTTAGGTATATATAACTGAAGATTTCTTTTAATAATATAAAGATTTCATTTATTATATCTCAAACAGCCTGGACGGATCGATATGATCTTGAAACATAAAAATTCACAAATGATTTTTAACTTCACAGTTGTTGCGCTAAAAATAACTTAGTAGGTAAGTAAGTACTTAGGTTTACGTTCGAAATTTGAAATTATTATCACGCACAATTTTTTCGCTCTGAATGTCTCAATTGAGTGGTTATAAGCTTATGAACTAAAGTACCCATGATTCTCCAAGCTATTATTAACATTCTCAACTTATGTACACTATTTGAAATGGCACATACTTTTTTTTCTTAAAGGAACTTATGAAAATAGCAAGGACTAGTAAAGCTAAAAAAAAAAAAAAAAAAAACTATATACAAATTGAATAATATCCAGGAACATACACCAGAAGACCCGAAGAATTACAAAAATTCACGAATGATTTTTAAACTTCACAGGTGTTGCGCTAAAAATTTACTTACTACTTAGGTTTATGTTCGAAGTTTCAAATTATTATTACGTACAATTATTCCCCTCTGAATGTCTCAATTGTGAGGTTGTAAGGTTATGAACTAAAAAGCAAACATGATTCTCCAAGTTATTATTAACATTCTGAACTTATGTACAGTGTTTATTATTATATTTACTTGTTGTTTTACTTACGTTTAATTACTTATTATGTTTACTTATATGTACTTATTTATTATACATTCTGAACTTATGTACAGTATTTGAAATGGCACATACTTTTTTTTCTTAAAGGAACTTATGAAAATAGCAGGGACTAGTAAAGCTAAAAAAACTATATACAAATTGAATAATATCCAGGAACATACACCAGAAGACCCGAAGTATTACAAAAATTCACGAATGATTTTTAACTTCACAGGTGTTGCGCTTAAAAGGGAAGGGGGGAAACTGCCAGACCAGGAAACTGTCCGAAACGCCCTTCTTGGAAATTCGGGGAGATCGGGGTTTTGTTTCAAAACTCCCGGAAAACCTGTTCCTCCAAACTCCCCGAAAAGGTGGAACGAGGATTCTGCCAGAAAACTTGAAACACAGATTGCAAAGAGGGGAAACTGCCCGAATCTGTACGAACTGAAAACTGTCCGAAAGTAGGGTCGTAATATCCCTTTACCTGGTTCCACCTTGGGCCTTATCAAATAAATACGAACGTAAGTAATTAGCTCCTGAGGAACTCCCAAGTTCGCTGCAGTTCACAACAGAAGGCCAGTAACATTATTTGCATTATCTAGGCCCCAGTGGTATATTAACATACCTCAAATTATATATATTATGACTAGGGCTCGGATCGATATGCTCGATAAAATCTCCAGATATGCTTGAAAAACATCTGTTTTATGCTCGATAGCAAATACCATTATATGCTCGAAAAACACCGTTAAAAACTATAGAAAGGAAAGTTTTCGATGACTCCATTTATTGTAGAGATTACTTCAACCAACTCCATCCCTCGTGATTCCAACTTTAGGATGACCTCAGGAATGATGTGATGGTCATGTAGGCTTTTATGAAAGTCAAGGATGGCACCAAGTCCTTCATTTCAAAAGCAGCTTTAGCTTTCACGATGTACCAAAAATAAAGCCAAAGTAAAAGCCAAGTAAACAATACTGGTTCACAAAATAGGCACATCACTAAAATAACTCACAACCCCCTTTCAAAGAGAAAAGACGAATGGGCCAACAGCTTACCTGCCGAGCCGCTCTCTAATCCGGCAGAGGATTGAAACCTGCAACCCTCGAAGGCCTCTGAATTTGGTGCGTGAATGGCCTCACTAATGGTCAAAAAACGGGGGACTTATGTTAGATACACGGGCAGCGATTGGAGTTACGTTAGACACACGGGCTCGTGAAAAATGATTTAACGTTTAGGCATACAAGTTGCGTTAGACACACAAGGTTCCAGAAATTGAGTTTGGCGTTGGACCCACCGAATTTCCCAACTATTTATTTTTTTTTTATTTTCTCATCTAATCTATACTTTTACTGATGGACTGACTATAGGATATTAAGTTTGTTTGAGATGTGAGCGTAGCAACGGGGCCCATCTGATTTTTCTTCAATCCGTGTGTCTAAGATAACTCATGTGTCTAACGTAACCGACGCCCTCTGCTCACTTTCTCTCGCCGTGTGTCTAAGATGCATCCCCCCAAAAACCTGAGGTTCTAGTATTGGCACCAGATATACGCTTTTCAGTAATTTCTGTGTTCGAATCTTATGAATTTTTATAGGTATATACAAGTTTTACACGTTATAAATAAATATACATTGACTGTTATGGATAAAAATATGGATAAGTAATGCTTAAAATAGCCTAACAAAGCAGCTTACAAGGGCACGGCACTGAGCACAGGTGATGGGCTTCAGGATATTACTGTTCTCATCCTTGTTTTGAGTAAAGTGTCTACACATGATCTGCAGAGTTGCCTATGGCCACATGGGCTCGCGAATCGCGTGAGTGAGGCAGAAGACACAGGTGGGCTCCGATTCTGTCGCCAGGTTGACCCCTTCGTTGTCCCCTAAGCTGGAGATGGCTTCCAATTGTGTGTCAGTGAAACTAAGATCCACTTTCAAACCCTCGGGAACAATGTGTGGCCGGCTGAACCAATTACCTGAAATAATCGTATCAAACACATCATTGGAAAGGAAAGTGAAATGCTTCTGTGACAACAGATAGAAGGTTTTATGTCGGCATACATGGGTGTGCCAAGATTCAGCAGCTTGATCGTATGACAGTTATTAGACAGAAAAATTAACTTCACCTTTAAAAGAAGAAAGATTAAGATATATATATATATATATATATATATATATATATATATATATATATTAAGATAGCTTACCAGTGGGGGGGTGTGGAAATCATCATCCGCGTCTTCGATCCCTTCATCATAAATGTCCTCGTTCCAATCTTCTTCGAACTCCTCATCAACAAAATTACTGCTTACTGCATGACGGGCTCCAACATCTCGGTTAAACCAGTTGAGTCAATGGTCCTTTTCACGTGCGCGAACCCATTTTCCATGTCATCGGCTGGCAGCAACGCTAACGCGATCAGCATTTTTATCACGTTACCAAAAGCTCGGTTTTCCTTGAGAGCCCTCTTCAGCCCATGAGTAGACACGTACTTGATAATAGCCTGAAACCCGTAAAATATTTATAATTTATACGTATTATATTAACCTATTTACAAATAAAATAAATTAGGTAGGTACCTAACCCCTAAGCAGTTAGTTATTGTAAATTCAATACATGGGGTCGATCACAAATTAAAGTTAATTGTGTGTTACTAATATAAAAATCATGAACCTACTTGTGCAAAATGAAACCAGCAGCCCTTGAGGGTGATAGTTGGATAAACCTCCAGGATGGCCGCTCTCAGTGAAGCTTCAAAATCTGACATCACAGCAGAAGGGGTTAACTCGAGCTCGGTTTTCAATAGGTGGGGAACTGCCTTGTACGAAGCTTTTTCCTTTGATTCCATGATTACGTACACCACTGGGTACGCCTGGAAAGAAAATACAGAAAACACATAAAATCATACCCACTTTTACGGACATTATTTACTTAATATAGGTAAGTATCATCTGCAAGTAGTATTATAAAGGTTTAGCATAATATAAGGTGTATACTACAGATAACGTGTATGAATAACATTTTGTGAGCACCTTATCGCCGTCGTTAGCCATCATAGTGATGAGCTGACGTGCCGATGGGTAACTCGGGACCGTCTTGAATGTGCCATCAATGTGCCAAATTGCGGAGGCACGTAGAACAGGCAACAATTGCTTGGTGACGAATATGCAGCTCACTTTTCCGTTCGCCTCCACAATGCCATGATAAAATGACTGACCATCCACCATGCCAAAACGAGGCATTACGGCCCTAACGGCTGAATCCAACCCTATCAGCGATGTGGGTACAGCTGGAAGTTGTTTCCTTCTAACGTTTCTCATTGTGTAGTAAAATTTTGTCCACTCCAGCTTACTCGCTACTTCTGGTGGAACCCTAAAAGTACAAACACATGCACAAAAATGTATATAGATATGTCGGTTCAACTGTAATATATTTTGAATAATTTGAATTGTTTATTGTTTAATTATATAATTATTATTTCATTTTTTCAAATATGTAGTAAATTTTTAGATGTAATAATTACGTAGATTGCAAACCATACTCACTTGGCACACTCTTTCTTGAATATATCGTGCATGTCCCTGCTTTCCGAGGCACAAATGTGAAGTATTTTCTTCTTTAAATCCACAACCCGCGATTATAGTATTATGTTAGAAAATTGATTTAACAAGTAATTAGGTTCTGGGTGACGGCTATTTTACAGCCAATCTTTCGTTTTGTTTTCCAAATTTCCGCTGGTGTTAATATAAAATTTCAATTTTGTTTTTCAAGTGGAATGGAATATTCGTTCATGTACATGGGATATCCTAGGCCAATTGATTCGGAAAACCTTTATTTTGATTCGGAAAACCTTTATGTTGATTCGGAAAACCTTTATTTTGACTAGGAAAAGCTATACAAGCAACTACGGCCGACTACAAAACAAAGTTAAAGAGTAGACTCACCTCTCTCACATGCTCCTCGGGTCCATGATTATGTGGCTTTGACTGGATCATCGTAAACGTTGATAAATCTGTATCAGCAACATCTTCTGGCATGTCGGTCATCTTTGCTGTTCCAGGACATGACGTATGCGAACATCTCATGTACCACACTGAGTTCTTCTTCTTATCTCTAATATATAAGAAATTATTGCACTCGTCAACGTAAAGAAGTGAGTTGGCTCGTTGGCCCTGCATTATAAAAACCATGTTAAACGGACAGAAACACGTCACAGAGATGGAAAAACGAATATCTTACTCTCAGGAATGAAACTTTTCGAATGAATTATTATGGTGCGAGAATGGCCATATAAAGGCTCCCCCCTAATGAACGCAAGACGCAGTGGTTGCCATTATAATAACGGATTAGAATGTGACTCACTATAGGCTTCCCTCTAATAATGGAAGAAGACGCTTTACAAAGACGGATTAGAAAGGACCCACTCGGAGTTCATTGCCCTGAGCAGTCATTCGGACAGTTTTCGAAGTCGAAACGGGGACTTTCCATTCTGCCGGAATATTTTCGGACAGTTCTGCAGCTTTCTGTTTTCCGGCAGTTTCCTGGCCCTACTTTCGGAGACATTTACGTGAACTCCTTGAACTCCCCGAATCGGTTTTGGGGCAGAAATTTGGACAGTTTCCTGGTCTGGCAGTTTCCAAGTTCCCCTTAAAAGTACTTAGTACTTGGGTTTTTGCGTGGCCTTCCGCGCTCTCCACACGCCCTTACGGGCCTTGCTGTTCTGCATTTTCAAACAGGCGGTAATATCACCACGCCCGTAATGGAGGATGAACTGCTTATGCAAACCCGCATAAAAATGGGTTGGTTGCAGGTTAGCATAACCAGTTTATTCTCCCCTACGGACGAGGTAATGTTACCACGTCTTAGAAAATTACAATAAAAATAATAAAAAATCAAATTTGGGAGCCAGAAATATGTTATTTATGTAGGTACCAATTATCACCATCGAAAATATTATCCACTTCAAAAAAGTTATGAATTGCATTTTTATAATTTCGAAAAAAAAAAAGTTGATTGGTTTTATGTGGGAAGAAATTATGGAAAGTGTAGTTTCATCGTTGCGTGTATTTTCAAAAACAATCGACAAATCAATCATTATGAGAACTTAATTTTAGATGGGTGTAAATACGATTAGCAAAGTACATAATAATAAATGATAAAGAAACAAATACATAATAAAAAATACATACATCATGAATATCCTTATAAAATAACAATACCCCTTTGCTCAAAACAAGGTAAATCCAATATTTTTATGATATTGTAAGAAACAATTTTGGAGGCACAGTGCCGGTTTACCCTCACAGCTATCGCAAAATATCTGTACATATTTTGAAATTTTGTTTGCGGCACAAACTCTGCATTTTTTTTTTTTGTACTTTTTTTTTGCCCCACTCTGCTCCGACTCCATGATCCTGGGAAAATGTTTTTCATTTATATGGCGTATGCCTACTGATCGTTGTGGCAAAGAGGAGGATCGAGAGGGGCCACAGAGGTAATCAATAATGGCCAAGCGTACGCATACAAGTCTTTCTTGCGGGTGTCAATGGAGAACCGGTGGTACAAAAAATAGGAATTCAGCAGCATAAGCTCTAAAATATGAAAGCTTAATTTTTTGTACCACCGCAGCGACTTCCTTGGTTGGACATAGTATGCTAGGTGTTGATCTACAAGGTCAACACCTCCCATACTTTTATTGTACATCACCACCACTTGAAGTTTTTGAACTGTAGTTGTCCACGAGCGTACACTGACCATATCCCCTGAAAATTCCGATGATATGGTCAATACCACCTCTGGATCATTTCCCCCTTGCGCAACTTTTTTTCAATAACCTCCTTCGGGTTGTTTTTCCTGTTAGCCCTTAGCGTACCACTTACATAGGTTCCCTGGTTCAGAAGGTTGGCAGTCAGGTCAACGCTATTGTAGAAATTGTCTAAATATATGGATTTCTCTCTAGAAAGCCATCCATCAGTTTCTGAACAACTTTGGAGGCGTGGCCTTGACCACCAACCTCCTGATCCAGAGCACCTGCATATACTATAAGCCGATGGATCAAACCATCAGGCTCGGTCAGCATGTACAATTTGAAACCATATTGATGGCCTTTCAGAGGCATATACTGGCGAAAAGAAATACGCCCACGCCATGGGGCCATCGACTCATCCCCACTAACAATTTTCCCAGGAGCAATGAGTACATCCATTCTTTCGTGAAAAAACACAACAAGTGGCCTAATTTTGTAGAGGGGATCTCTAAATGATGTTTGTACGTGGACACTCTCCTCCTCAGTGTTCCGCTTAGGTGCCAAATGAAAACACTGTTCTATTGAGAACCATCTGTCTCGAGACGAGTGGGATCGAAAAAATGGAAAATTGAATTTTTCGTTGGTGTTCCAATAGTCGGTTTTACGGTTTAGTTTTACAACTCCCATATGGAAATTCATTCCCAAAAATATTTTGAATTCATCTATTGAAACGTCCTTCCAGTCGGCGACCTGGCTCTTTCAGATCCTCCTTGCCGCAGAAATACCTCTCCGGCAAAGAGATTCGTCTGCTGAACCACCAACTGGAAGAACTCTTCATTGAACATCAAATCAAAAAATTTGTGGGGTTCATTTCCAACTGGGATAATCTTCAAGTTGCTGACGCCGGTAAACGGAAAGTAAGGAGACTGAGGAGGACCATACACGATTTCCTGCAGGGGGTGGAACGAGTGGAGGAGAGGGGGTTGCAGAAGTTTGATGAGGAACATTTGTTGGGGGTACAACGGTAGCAGGGTCTCGAATCGGAGGAAGAGATGTGGAGGTACATGGCTGCTGGAGATCGGATGATGGCAAATTTGATGATAACATCTGTGAATTGTCGTCAGAGGGTGGAGAATTTTGAGGGGAATCAGGTGTAGAATAATAGGACGGAGAAACCGAGGGTGGAGAAATATGGGCTGGTAACACAGGCTGGGCTTCAACAATATGACTACTTGGAGAATTTGGATCATCAATGGGATCATCAATGGATCATCATTACTGGCTCGTCCTGAGTGTCGTCCAACATCTCTCGTATGATCCTCTCATCGAGGTCGAATAGAAAATACTGAGCTTCCCCAGGTTTTCTAGGTTTTTTCTCGGGAGTAACCAGGACATCATCCTCATTATCCGGCGGTACCGGGACATTTGAACCTATAAAAGTAGAAACCCATCTATCGTATACCTGAGTTGGTCAATAAGTCAATACAGAAAAACCCTTCAGGTACCAAAAGAAAAGTCATTAAGGCTTGGAATAAATCTTGAATGAATGAATGAATGAATGAATAGTGAATTTATTCCGAAGCAAAGCAAAAAGTAAATAAATAGTACAATACAAATACAGTTAAAATACAAATTATTAGAGGTTGATGAGTTCAATGGGATATACCCCTAAGCCATAGGGCAGGCCCTGTGCGGCTAAGGGGAGTTGCTTATGAATAACATTACAGTTATATTCTTCTTTTACAAGTGTAACACAGAGAGAACTAACTCAGCAGGGACTATACGTTTACCTATTTAGAAAAGCAGAAAAAAAAATTAAGAAAAAAAAAAGAAGTTATCTTACCTGAGGGCGACCCAACGGCGCTCTCGACGGGGGTTTCTCTGGAAAATGGCAAAGACGGTAGCCCACTATCGCGATCACCTGCGACAAGAGACAGAAATATATTATTGTTTTCGTAAATTGTCGTAGGTAGCACAATTTTTTAATTTTATTTCCGTAAGTAAGGAATTTTGTACAGGACTAACATTCGTTCGTAACCAGTACCAACAACCCCCTCCCTCGCCAGCCCCCCTCCTCCTTCTGACAATCCAGTTATTTTATAATTCGAATATTTATCCAGATAAATGGGATGATGATTTGAAGAAAAAATCCTAAATCCGGCACTTACTTGAATTAGTAGACGAGGAAGGAGCTACTACATCTTCCAGTTTCCTTTTCGCACCCCTGCCTTCATTTTTTGTTGACTCCATCCTGTACCTACAAAACAGATAACACAATGAAGTAACGTAACAACGTCGTAAAGCATAATAACATCAACGGAAACATTGAACAGAAAAAACAAAATTCAAAAGAACTTACTAAGGCTGGAAAATCCAATTATTTGAACGCCAAAGTCTGGTGCGCGCTGCAGACGGTGTGTGTGTCCGATCCGAAAACGGGTTTCGCAGGTACAAAACTGAACTCATACTGAAGTCGATTCTACCTCACGAGGCCCTTCATTTAAACTTATCCCTTCCTACGACCCCAAAAACCGAACCTATGGCTGAGATTCGCTAGATGGTAATACTACCACTTCCGTGAGGGGGACCAAGCAGCAGATGGTAATATTACCACCTCCGCACGGAATGGGTTATGAACTAAAAAGCAAACATGATTCTCCAAGTTATTCTTTACATTCTGAACTTATGTACAGTGTTTATTATTATATTTACTTATTGGTTTACTTACTTTTAATTACTTATTATGTTTACTCATAATATGTACTTATTTATTATACATTCTGAACTTATGTACAGTATTTGAAGTGGCTCATACTTTTTTTTCTTAAAGGAACTTATGAAAATAGCAGGGACTAGTAAAGATAAAAAAAACTATATAATTGAATAATATCCAGGAACATACACCAGAAGACCCGAAGTATTACAAAAATTCACGAATGATTTTTAACTTCACAGGTGTTGCGCTTAAAATAACTTAGTACTTAGGTTTATGTTCGAAATTTCAAATTATTATTACGTACAATTTTTTCCCTCTGAATGTTTCAATTGTGTGGTTGTAAGCTTATGAACTAAAAAGTCCAGTCATGCAGCATGACCCCATGAGCGAATTTTTGAAGAAATCTTCGACAATTCAGTCGCTATTGATCGTGTAGAGAAATTTTAGTTTATGATTTTGATAGACATACATGGAATCAAATTATTAAATATAATTAGGAGGAGTGGACAATGTTTCATGCAAATATTACCGATTTTTACAACTAGCGAACGGCATTATTTCGATTTTTGACTGATTTTTCAACTTTGAAATTTTTGAAAACTTGATATATATTCTTATAGGAAATTTTACGCTGATTCCGAATATACCACATGTTAGTATGCTGAAAAAATTATTTCGCACAACAAATCGCAAAAAACAGGCTATTTTGAAATTTTTGACTACATTTTTGAAAATTTCAACCCGAAGATGTAATCTGATCATGTTGGCCAACGAACTTGAACTTTCGTTTTGTGTCCTTAACATTTATTTTTTGAAGTTTCTAGCACAATTCTACGGACAGTTATCATCTGGAATGACACATACATACATACATACAAATATACATACATAAAAAAGCTCCAGTCATGCAGCATGATCGTATGAGCGAATTTTCATAAACTATCTATCGTACTATAGTATGTTAAATTGCATTGAAATTGGAGCAATTTAAAAAAAAAAATTATGGCAAAAAACTTATTCTAAATAAAATTCCACTGATTCAAAAGGGATTTTTGATTTTTAAATTTTTTTGCAGTTTTTATAGATATTTTAGCAAATTTTAATGACATTTAAGTACGTTTTTCATCATAATTTTGAGCAAAAATTTTTAATGTCCTAGTTAATAGTTGAAAATTTAGTTTTGACTAAAATTCTGCAAAAAAATATAAATTTAACCATTTTCGGCGGTTTTTAGCCATTTTTAGTGATTTTATGAGCATATTTTCTGAAATTTGACCAATTTAATGTGCTCAAAAAGTGTTGTCCAACAGACTCATCCTTTCTTTTGAAATGCTTGATTTTTTGGCGAAAGAACGAAGTTTTTATCTCAATTCTATCGAGAGTTTTCTTCTGGAATGACACATACATATATATACTTATATATACATGGGCGTCATTTCAGCATTTTGATTGGGGGGGGGGGGGGGGGGGGGGGGGCAAGACTTCCAGACCCTAAACTGGATTATGACTAACAACCCCCCCCCCAACGCTTAAGAATTTGTTAAGTATTTCAATTTTCAACTTACTCGCTAGACTCACGTAGCATAATTCGCAACAATTAATTAATATTAAAGTAAGTGTTTTCTTATCATTGCATGTTTCTCGATCAATACAAGTCTGACACCCTTCATGTATGGAATATCCTTATTCAACCAATTTTCTGAAGAATATTGCCAAATTCAGAATTTTTTCCATTGCAGTCGATCTCGAAAAAATGCAGAATGAAAACTTCATTTGCTATTTGAAAACAAAATGTTTAGATAGCAGGGGAAAGACGTGTACCTTGAGCAGCTTGTCCCAGGGGCAATTTTCACCTACTCAAACCCTGTAAGTGGGAAAATAAGTTGGAACACGGAAATTCTTACTTCCCCCAAAGTTTTCAGAATTTTCAGTGTTCAGACATTCATTGAAAAACATATATGAAACTGTGATGATGTAACTTGGGGCCGCTTTTAATTGGAATAGTGAAAAAGAATTACGGAATATTCGAGACTCGAGCCGACATCTTCCCAATCCCGATGGAATGATATCGAATCCTGGTTCTCAAAATGGTTGACGTTCACAATGTTGCCACACCCACGATTCTGATTCCCGAAAATTCGGTAGATTCCAGCACGCGTTTTTGAAAAAGTTTTTAAAATTCCTACTACGGTAGAAGTATTATCCTGTGTTTAATTTACTTATAACGAGATTCCGATGAATGGCAACTCCGGATGTTGATTAATGAACGGTTCGGAATGGTGACGAAATATTTGAGACCCGTCGAGAAATTTATCGTTTCCCGATTCCAATGGGTGGAAATCAAAAGATCTCGGATCACGGTTATCTCAGGCTAATCGGAAACTCCATGTTGTTGTTTTTGCGTTTCCTAAAATACGCAATAGTTACCTACGACAGCCTCGGTCGATACCTGGTCAGTATCGCCCTAAAACCCATGTTAGCCTCTGTCGCATTCAGAAACATCCTACCTACAGCTTCCTCGTTCTCATTTAGAAGTTCCTTTATGAAAAAATGGACGGGGAAAATCTAGTTGGTATTATTTTTAGTGCTGGAAATAATGAAAGTTACATAGTAATCAGCGATCATGATACCTTTATAAGCTGGGATTTCAAGTAGGTAACTAGTTGAACCAAAAAACTGACCAGATAAAAAAAATTAGACTTTCTGTTATCAAAACTTATCAACAATAATAAATTCAATTAAATAACAAATGAAATGTCTGGAAAAAGGAGTTGATTTATAAATTATAATAAAGAAGAAGAGGAATCGACCGTTGCAAATCAAGAAAAACGCGGAGTGAAGGTGTGTCATTCAGTTGGCATTCCATTTTATTATCGATACCATACAATAATTAAACATTCTAGTGACTATTCGATATTCACAAACATTCGGATAGGTATGATAGTCGATTCTGAAAATCATTCGATTAGGCCATTACTATATAAGTAGGTACTGCAATCTAGGAACTAACGCGATTGATTGCTAACCCGCAGGTTTTTCAGAACACCAAGATTTCGGTAATTGGAACACCACGAACCCAATTAATTAAGAACACAAATGGAAGTTTTTGAAATGTACTTTAATGGGAAATTCTTAATTTGGTTTTGAAAAATCTGCAAAAGCTATTTAATCATACCCGTGAGCCCGCGGTACCTGTTCTATTTGCTCTATTTAGCTACTATTATCGAGTTTGTTAGTCAGGTACGTAGGTACCTAATCCCACAAAATGAATTGTTAAAAGCGCAGGTAAATCATTTGCCTAATCTCTGAGTTTTCGATTCATCGAAATCGAATGTAAACGTGTAAGCTATTGGGAAAACATTTCTCAACGCTACGGTATTTCTTCACCATGACAGAAATAAAGCAACACCAAAGTAAGTGAAGTGTAGTCGTTTAAAGGTATGTCACACACGAAGAAAAAAACTGTTGAGATGCCAAGGGGGCGGCTACATTAGGTGCCTACTTAATGAAAACGTTCAACAATGAAGACATGGAAGGTTAAAGGTAGCTACTCAAGGTGCAACATGAGCGATTCGATTGCTCCACTAATGGACATCCGTTGTGACCTACCGCTGGAAAGTAAGGACCCGAACTTCTCATCAGCTCGAAACGTCTTTGCAATAGATGGTACCTTCCTAACCGTAGATTGTTAAGTTCAACCACCGACTGAGGTCAAGTTTGATTTATTGACACCTACCTAACATTACCATTAGATACCTATATTAATTTACCTATATTATTGATATCAACACACTACGGTCTTGCACTACGGTAAACACATCACGGTCCTATGGTCTTTAATTCTGAAACTACAAAAGTAATAAATTATGCAGATGATACCAACATTCTTGTAGTGGGTAATTCAGTTCAGGATTGCATCAACCGAGTTAAAGTACTGGCTGAACCTGAATGGACTTCTGTTGAATGAAAGCAAGTCAAATTGCCTTTTCTTTTCATTGCGCACCGGTCATATTTAAAATCCAGATACACGTATACTTCGTTTGATGAATGGAGTGTCTCCAATATCTTCGTGTAGGGGCCTCTTTGTTCAGGAGAATCTTTTGGCTCTACCATCGCTCCACATTTTAGACGTTTTGCTGTATGTCAAGAGTCACAAACCATTGTTCGACTACGAATTGTATGACACCAATCTTATTATTCAACCCGCAGAGAGGACCAACTGATGAGGACTCCTACTCAGCGGCTCCAACACTACAAAGATAGCCCCAAGTTTCAAGCTATTACCAATCATTTTATTCTACACCTGCAAAATGTGGTCTGCAGCTTTGATGAACCTATGCAGTTCTGGATTGTGAAATGTACAAAATTGGTGATTTTAGTTACTGAAAAGGCTCTATTCTTGTTGGAAATTTAACGCAGAATACGCCTAAACCACACATGACGGGTCTGACATACCCGGGTTTTGACCCTATAGTCAAAACCGATTATTTTTCACCAATTTTAGACGATTTGTCCCCACTTATTGGAAAATGTTTTTGTGTACACAAATAGAAAATGTTTTTGTGTATATACAAATTACACCACCAGTGTGCTATTATTTAGATTATTTCTGCGTCGAATGAGACCGACAGCAGCTCTGGAGGTGAGATAATTGAGTTTTCGCGATTTTTACAACTTTTGACCCGGAGGTCAAACCATAAAATATATTTTCAATTTTTCAGTTGTAATAATCAGGAGTGTGCCATCTTTATAGGAAAGTTAACGCTGATCGCGCCTACGCCTCAAATGATGGTCTATGTTTTTTCGTCAAAAAACTATGTACCAAAAAACCTTATTTTTTAATATACCGAGAAAAGTGACAAAAAACACTTTTTCAGTAGTTTTTGGATGAAAAAACATGTTGAGGCATTGTAGGCTATCATTTTGGGTGTAGGCGTGATCAGCTTTTAAATTTCCTATAAGGATGGTACAATGCGATTAAAAAAAACTGACGAATTAAACATATGGTGTTTTTGACCTCCACGCTCCTGGTCAAAAGTTGGAAAAATTGCAAAACACCGATTACCACACCTCCGGAGCTGCTGTTAGTCTCATTCGACGCAGAAATAATCCAAGTAATTGCACAATTTTTCCAGGTCGCCAAGTCGTGTAATTTGAACAAAAATGTTCAAAAAACTAGAAAAATCGTCAATAAATTTACCAGTTTTTAGGCAAAATTCACGATAGGGAGGCATTTCAGACCCATCATGTGTGGTATAAGCGTTTTTAGTGTTAAATTTCCAACAGGAACAGCACCTTTTAATTGAAAATAAATTAGTGATTTTCTTCAAAAACACAGGAGCTGTTCCTAAAAAAATTAGATGTCTACATAAAACATGATTCCTGAGGGCCCGACTTTTTTTTTTTTTTTTTTTTTTTTTTTTTTTTTTAAAGCAGTGTTATCAGTACCTACATGAGACATAGTGAAAAATATCCCAAAATTCATATACTTATCACAATTGGCGATTGAATAGGTACCTTCCTACGAAAATTCAATATTTTGCATTTTGCTCACGATTTGAGCGTAACAGCTCACGTTTTTGAGCACTAAAAACTTCGCATGGTGAGTCATTTTTCCATGAAGTTTGATGTTGAATCCGAATTTCCAACACAACAAAAAGGGTTATCATTTGAAAAAACGTAGTACTGCCTACGTTTGAGCATGCGCATATGCGCTAAAAGGTCATATTTGAAAAATACGCTGATAATTAAGGGGATTAGGTGTAAATCTTTCTCCGTCTTCAATACTGGTGAATATAGTAGAAATGGGTTTGTTAAGGCCACCTTCATGTATAGCGAGAGGTCCTTTGAGAAAAGGATGGGATATATATATATATATATATATATATATATATATATATATATATATATATATATATATATATATATATATATATACATACCGGGTAAAGTAAATTCAATATAATAGGTACCGGTTTTACTTTTTTATCATCGTGCTTTTCAAAGCCTATTGTTAGAATCACCAAGTTTTAAGGAACATACTAATATATTTTACAGGTAAACCTGTTTAGTTTATACTGTGGATAAAGTATGGTACTCATAGTGGAAAGACACTTTTAGTTTGTTTTTCGCCTTATAAGAGCGTAGGGCGATTATATTTATTTATTTTGTATTATTATTTGCCTTTAAGTTAATCTTACACTTTAATATAGGTAATTTACCGAGAATATGGACCTACTTAATGGTCCATTCGAATTCACATACTAACCAAATACACGATATTGAGACGTTAGTGTGACTTCAAAATTCGATAATCTGGCTTTTAATTACGTTTACCTATAAATAAGGCAATTTTCGATTACCACTCTTTCCCGTTGATTACGTAATTTTGGGCTACAGTGAATCAGCTAATCGTGGAAATTTGAAGAACCTACCTAAGTGCAGTTGATAGGCTGAGTGAGTAAGATAAATAATTTAATTTTATCATCCATATTCCATTGGCTTAATGTATGTAAGATGAAGGGGAAGAAGAAATAATGTACGAAGTAATGAAGGAAATATTTGTATTCTTGACGAATTGTTTTTCTCTATCAAGTTGATACGAACAAGATAATAAATGCAGCAATGCACTCAATCAATCAAGAACTAGGAACCAGATGCTAGTCCAGCACCAATACATAAAGTTGGTTTTCCATAAATTTGTACAATTAGCATGCGCCTAAACTACTATGTGTGTAGGTACTCCTACATAGATATGCAACTAACTTTCAATCGAAAAAGTATAGGAAATAGGTGAAGTTTTTTTAAATTACGTAAATATGTACAATGCACCTTCATGAAAAACTAATTTCCAACTACGTACTTCACATTGCATTCCAATTGATTCGATTTGTCTAAATTTATCCATAAACACCTTCTGATGGCTAGCTGAATCGAACATAGTTGATTATTATTATTATCAGTCTGGGTACCTTCCACATAAATATCGAAAATAGCAAAAGCCTCATCAATACGAAAGTTTAAATGTGCTAAGTAGGAACGTGACCTCTCAATTTATTGTAATAAATGATTATCCATGTTGTATTCATCTGTTGGCTGGTCAGATCATATCAAAATCGCTCTGGTATCTTTTTGTTATCTTCACAATTATGGGTTTATTTGGCCTCAAAATGAGATGTGGTCGCAATTTGAACTCATCAGGCTTGGTGACGGACTCCACTTTTGTGAATCGGAAGACAGTAGACAGCAGTATTTTCAACTCCATCATAGCAAATTTTTGCCCTGGAACGATAAAAACGAACATGAATTTTACAGTGTTGGTTTATTACTGATACGTTTATGTGATAGAGGAGACTCGAAATACCAACACCGAGATTCTTTGGAAGAAAATAGGTATTCCTTAACAATGCAGACCACTCCTCTATTAATACGTACCTATTCGCTATTATAGGCCGGCCCAGTTAATTTACACATTTTTATAGTATTTTATAGTACCTACTTTATCGTACAGGTTTGTAGTTATATATGTTACGACACAATAGCGTACTTGTATCATACAGATCTGCTTGATTGGGAAACATTTAAATCATTATACAGGGTGGTCGGTTTAAGATGTGGAATAAAACATTGAGTGAAACTAGACATAAAATGGAGTAGGTAGAATATCGCCAACCGCACCTTTCTACCTCGATCCGTTGACGAGATACGATTTTTTTAAAAACATTTTTCTTAGAAAACCACGTTTTTTGACATAAAACCCACATTTCTCCTTTATTAACTTTACCCAACTTTTGACCAAATTTTCTGAGTCACCGTTAGATCGTTATGAACAGACGGTTTCAAATTTATTTACTACCATTCAGACTCATTTGTTAAAAAAATAAATACATTTTTTTAAAATTATTTCTTCGAAAATTGGGAAATTAAAAAAAAAAATGTTTTCAAATTAGCCACTCCCTCAATATTATTCTTAGAGACTGTCAACTTTCACAAAAACTGCTTCATTTAATACTCTTTCTAACGGCATAATCAATTTTACTTTTACTTTGCTAAACATGGGAGATTTTTCCCCAAAAGAAGGTGAACAAAATATTACTAAGAACTGGACAAATACAAATATCGCTGTTGAATAATATATAAATATTTGTCGACATCAGAGTCATTTGCACCTACTGTACTGAATTCAAACTATGCAAACTATTAAGACTATGCAGATCAGTCTTACATTATGGAATTTACATTTTAATGGTTCAACAATTTGCCCACAGAAGTTTTATCCAATGAATCCAATAAATTGTCAGAGTCAAACACGTTTTTAGTAAAATCAGAGCTAATTTTATGGTATAAAAATCTCTATCAGTAACTACAAGAACCTGTCACTTAGTAGTTTCCTCTTATTTCTGATATCAAGGAACAAGAACCTTCAAAATAAATCATTGGATGATTAGCTACTGTTAGAAAGAGTCTGGTAAGTGGTGCAACGTTCCATAGGAGAAGGATAGGCCAGCCAGAATAGGAGCAAAAACAGATCATTACAGGTCTAAGACAATTTGCAATAATATTTTGGCATTTTTCTAAGGATGCTGTCATTTTACTACAGTTCTTATCGCATGTTTCCCGACAGAGTGGAATCATTCCGAAATGCGAACTTTTACACAAACATATGATAGCTCACCAATACAATTTCTCGGCCCAGCACTGAACGGGATGTAGGAATACGGATGTCGTTTTGGGACGTCAGGACTGAATCTAGAATTTGAAAGCTTAACTTTAATACAATAAAAACAGTCTCAGGCTCGATTAAAAAGTTCCTTGATGCAAAATATTTACCTTTCAGGATTGAATGTTTCTGGATCTTCGAAGTATTTTGGGTGCCTATGAACCAAGTAGGGGAGGATCATGACGTTTGCTCCACGAGGTAAAATGGTTCCATCACCTGGAAAATTTGATGTTTGCTGGTTAGGCACCAAATATTATAAACAAGAACTCCAAATAACATTGTTATGGATTTGTCTTGCACCAATCAGACTCCCACAATCACCTGCTTACTTAGCTACGATAGAAACTAGGAAATATGATATCCAGATAATGCGTAAGCGTGAATAAAATAAATGTAGAATGTTTACTTAGGTCAAAGTTATCAACATTGAAATACCAACAGTTACGCTCACCCAATGTACAATTTTTGGTCAAGAACCGAGAGAGATAAGGTACAGGAGGGTACAATCTCAACGTCTCCTTGATGACTTTTTCAAGATAGCTCATGTGGGGTAGGTCTTGCATAGTTACGTTTCTGGTTGAATCCCCAAATATATCGAACATTTCTTCGTATATTTTTTCCTGTTAAAATCAAAATAATGCATTCAAGCATAATAAAAGTAGCGCGATAATAAACATAATTCCCCGTTTAGAATTCCATTCTCCATTGTGTTAAAGAATAATTACAATACGCACCTGCACATTAGGGTGATGGCCTACTAAGAACAGCGTGAACAGAACAGCAGCGGATGTTGTGTCGTGTCCCTGTTAAATAATCAATAATGAAATCATCTTCAGCCAAAAATCAATTAGATTTCATAACGTTTGTGAAGTTTACGTCTAATTTTAAAAATGATGAAAATTTGAATTTTATATGGTCAACGTCTCTTAGTGAGATAGATGAATAAACAAAGTAAAACTAATGGAATACCTCCGTGAAATCATAATACAATAGCTCTAAAACTTTCATGGTATACATATTTATTAAGGAAACAAAGAAAAATAGAAATATAGAAATCGAATACCCACACTCTTATTAAACTTTATGATTAGATACAACGTCAAAGTACCGAGTATATATTCACCAACATCTTTTTAACACAATGATAAAATTCGCACCCTAGAATAGTTGAGTTTCTCGTTATTCTTGAATTCGTGTATTAAAATTCAATCTTTAAAGTATTTGAAATTATTCATTATTATTCCTATGATCTGAATTTCCAAAATTTCAGAATGATCGACACAAAAAAACAGCATTGACATCCAGCCCTTAAATATTTTGGTAGTTTTTAGTTGCAACTAGAATACCAAAAATCATTCTATATCTGCTTAAAAATATCATCAAATTAAGTTTATGGGATACCTATGGGATACCTAATTATTACCAGAATTATGACTAATTATATAGATAAAACGGTTCCTACAAAATAAAAGTTCTAATCATTCAGCATGATCGAATGAGCGACCGCATGTTCAAAAAACGCATAGCCGCTTACTCATGTTTTTTGTTAGGTACTCGGCCATTATTCTCGCCTATTATTTCATTATTAATTTTTCAACATCGTTATTTTCTTATCACCCAACAAAATGACTTGAGAGTAGGTATGATCAAGAACGAAGCAAATCGAGTACCAAGTGAATATAGACAGTTAAGTGTCATTCAAAAACCTCCGCTCTACGCCATGAAAGGCCGATTTCTCTCCTTAAGATCTGAATTTATTTGCTGTAAAATCAATTTTTTTACTCTCCCATCTAATACGTAGAGGGCTATAGACAATCCATGTGAAATTTCAGATTCCTACCTTTACTGGTTAATAGTAATAAAATGGAAATATGCGACCCACCAGGAGTGGACGTTGACACATTTCGGTATGTCCAAGTAACTAACATATGACTAACAATCTCATTTTCTTTTTCATTGAGACAACCGATGAATGGAAATATTCATTCAGCCTTTACAAAATGTCAAAGTTTATTCATGTTTGTGCTCTCTGAAACATCAATCATGTGGTTCTCACTCCTCTCTTGAAACTGCCTGAAGCTCTTTCAGCACCCACATATCCGCTGGGTGTTGCAGGCTAGTCGCCTCAACTCCTTGGATTAGGTACCTACCTAACTACTCCATTCCATCACCTTCGTCTCAATCCTGATCAGCTGAGTAAGCTTGATCCTCTCCTATTAACCCAAGAAAGTTGAAATTTTACAGACAGCCTCTGGAACATCAAGAGATGATGAAATTGTGGGCTCCATCGTAATCAGCTGAGTGAGTAAGTCCTCTCCGATTCTCCCTAGGAAGTTGAAGTTTGATAGAATTCCAAGGGTCCAATTAAATGACGGGCCCATCCTAAACAGCTGAGTGAGCTTAATTCGCTCCTGTCGATCCGAGGAAGTTGAAATTTGATTAAGCCTCACTGGGACTTCAAAAGACGAATTAAATGACGGGCTCCATTATGAATAACTTGTGAGCTAAATTCTTTCTCTTACCCAAGGATGACAATGAAATGATGGGCCCGATCTTGATCTTCTGAATGAGCTAAATTCTCTTCATCATAAAATGTGGAAAATTGTTAGGGAGTGGATCTGAGACAGCAAGAGACGATTGATTGATTACTACAATTACAAGTGGTAACCAAGGAAGCTGATAATTTACAAATTGGAAAGGGCTTTCCTTATCACGTTTCAATCATGTATTCTACTCGTAGTTTAATTTTACTGCAGGGTTCGGAAGTGTTCAACTTGACGTCATGAAAATGCTCCTTTGTGGCAAGACTCGTCTGCAAGTCAGCTTTGTCTTAGCATTTTGCTTCCGAGTCTATCTAAAGGTAGCGAAAGCATCGTTTTCAATTTCGGAAGAAAAAACATTTTTGGTCTCCAAAATCAAAATTTCCACTCTCATTATACGTTTTAGACCATTCTGAACAACTTTGGTTCCGTGTCTGTCTGTGTGTGAGTCTGTCGTGTGTCCGCAAATCCGAGTAACAAGCTTATTTTCCACAGTTTTCATCCGATTTGGATGAAATTTTCAGGGAATGTGCGGGCTAGCGAGTAGACGGTCCGCTATCAGTTTCATCGTCCTTGACTCAATAACTCACTCTGCGCATGCGCAAACGTAAATTCTATCAAGCATAATTTTCTCACGCCCTAGTCGTCCGATCTCGCTAAAATTTGAATCATAGTTGGGGGATGACAATTTGATCCTCTCATATCAATTTCAACATGGTTGTACCATTAATAGCTAATGTGCATGCGCCAATATGAAATCCTTGTAACAAGCTTATTTTCCACAGTTTTCATCCGATCAGGATGAAATTTTCAGGGAATGGGCGGGCTAGGGGGTAGACGATCCCTTGTCAGTTTCATTATTGCCAAATCAATACTTCACTCTGCGCATGCGCAAACGTAAATTCCATTATGTTCCATTTTTTCCGATCTCGCTCAAAGTTGGATAATAGTTGGGGGATGAAGATTTGATCATCCCATTAGATTGTAACATTAATAGCTACTGCGCATGCGCCAATGTGAAATACTTGTAATGACCTTTATTTCCTCAGTTTTCATCCGATTTTGATGGAATTGTCAGCAAATGCGCGGCTCAGGTTGTAGATGGTCCCGTACCTATTTCATCGTTATCAACTCATCAGTTGAATTGAACTCAAACCTAAATTACATTATTATTCTTCGTTTCTTAATTGACTAATTATGACATTTCACGCTCCTTCTTGATTTAGGTACTCTTTTCCAGTATGGAATTTTTCAAGATCATTTAAAACGTAAACGAGGATGCTATATACCACACCCAACTTGGCAGATGTTTTTTTAAATTATTATTATTTATTTTTTTCTAAACAAATTTTTTTAAACTATTTCATGATATTAATTCATAATTAGAAACAAAGACAGAAAAATTTTGTGACAACTGGAAAAATATTATAAAAATAAATTCGAGCAAAATAGGTTAATAGCGCGTAAATTTCATGTAACTTTCCTTAAATTTAGAATCATCCATATGGTATCGTCTACTTGGTTGTTTTCAATTATTTTCTGCTAAAAACTTGATTAATCCGTTACTTTTTAACGAATTCTTCTTTTTTTCTTGTTCTCCTTTACTTACTTGACATAGGAACATCCTGGAAGAAGTCATCACTAGTTTGTTTTAGGTAAAAAGGCAGCTTGAAGTTACGAGTTGTATACAACTCACCAGTTTTGAAGGGATTCGCACTTCGCCGTAATTATAGTAGCATCACTGTTAAATTCTTTGTACTAAAAAGAACTACTAATAAATCAACAGTAATGTAGAGCAAGACTCGACATGCAGAAAAACCAAGGGTGAACATTTGACAGTATTTTGTGAGAGAGATTAGCCAGGTTGTTATAGTATATAGCGCTTCTACTTTGCTGCGCTTTACCTGGTTTTTCGTATTCGGTGGACCATTACAATGTATTGTCAATAAACACGTCAATAACCATAGGTGAATAGTACCTACCTAATAATGATGAACGTGCTATATACCTAGGTAACTGATCTGAGGCATGTAGGCAAAGTGATGAGTTCGCAACTATAGTGACATTTCGTAGTGAAGCTGAGTCACCCCATTACAGATTTGTTGCGTTATCATCCAATCTACCACAACTTGTAAAATACTTTTTTCTTTCGTCAAATGGATATTTTTTCGTAACATCTTGTGGATTCCTCCGAGAAACACCGAAATGCCTATTCCGGAGATAAATTAGTTTAGGTAGAAATCGTTTTCTGATGAAAGTTACTGAACACGGAGCAGCTCGTTCAACACAACAAATAACAGATGACACCTAAAAACAGCTATTAGGTGACCTTTTATGAAAAATGAGAATCCAATTTTTTCTCAATGACCCATCAATTTTATTGCTAGCCTTACCTCGAACATGAATGTATCAACTTCTTCTCGAATGTCTTTATTTGTGAATGAATTGGGTTCCTTCAAGTCCATTTCAATCATGCTGTCGAGAAAAGCCGGCCTTTTCTTTCCTAATTTTTGCAAAAAAATTATCAGTACATTAGATTGTTAACTTACATGAATACACACACTTGACTACTAGAACAATGGTTCATTTTTAACCCCCCCCCCCTCCCCTATCCAACTCACGGAGTTGAATATTAATCCTCAGAATAGTTATAAATACAATTTCAACGCTCACTTGAAGTTAACATTTCATAAGTTACAGTGGAGTTATCAAGATTGAGGTGTGGAAGGAGGGAAAATTTTAACATGAAACATGTTTTTGTCATCATAACCCGGAGACAAAATTACCGTTACGAAACGAAATTATAGTTGGGTACGAAACGATATTATCGTTAGGAAATTACAGCTGCTTTCACATATGGTTCAACGCAGGAAGCTGATACTTGATAGGGACGGTCAAAAGGAAGAATGCTGAAGGCGCCTGGCTGATCACTGATAAAATAAAACTAAAAACCAATTAGGTAAATCTCTGCAGTTAACAAATTTGATGGATGCAAAAACATGTTCCATGTTCTGTCAAGATTTAGACTACATTTTATATTTTTATTTTTATTTTTGTACATATAAGATTACATGGATTGTTGTACTATCAAACGTTAGCGCTTCGTAGTCAAGTGCAGTGACTGGAAAAAAATTATGCCACGCTGTGTCGGCAATTGGCAGTAAGTAGCTTTCACAACAATCATTGTAACAAGGACTTATAGAATTAGTCAAAGAACAAATTACGAGTCAAAAGGATTGAATAAAAAATATAATAGTAATGTGCGTATAGAGGATTATGGGTAAAGGGGCTATAATTCGTATTCCAACGTATTCATCATCTAAGGGGACCAACTAAAAGCTGACCGACACAATCCCTAACCACTTCAAAATCGGTCTATGAGTCTCGGAGCTCCGTCTGTTACAACCCGTTTCTAGTTGCGCATGCGCAATCAATCACAACGAAATTTATAGGATTCCCTTACGAGACTTGTGCCCCCCCACCAATTATAACGAAATCAAACCAATGAAAGAACGTGAAAATGTTTGCCCATGCGCACATGCTACTATTTATCCGACAACAGTTGAATTAATAGGAGATTGTATAGCAGTTGAACGGCTCACAACAAAATCACCACCCGAAATGAGCTTGCTATTCCTTAACAGCACTCCACTTCTCCCAAGAAACGTTATCGTTAGAACTGCAGCACTAAGAGATTTGATGGCTTTGTAGGTGGGTGAGTATCTACCATACAAAATGAATCACCAATTGCATGTTCAATACAAGCTAGTCATTGGGCATTTTGTTACAATTGGTATAACCGAAATAATTTCCACCTACTGAAAAGATGCTTAGGTGTTGGAAATTGCAATCATCAATGGATTGGCGTTATTAAAAGAGGATGAGATTAAAAGACGTGCTTAGACTTTCCGGTCCACTATTAACTTCGATAAACGATTCACCTCTTAACAAGATGAAGTGCAGAAAAAAACCTTGGAAAATTGACAAATAAAATAATCGGCCAACCTTCAATTTCGTAAATGGTATAAAATGCCATTATGTAAATCAAAATACTCACCCAGTCCGTCATCGTTTGTGATGATGTTGTGGTTCTCGGTGATGTAGGCACTTTTCCGCTCAGTGATTATCTGTAATAAACAGTCTAGCTTTTTACACTTTCATATCATGAACTTATTTTATTCAGCACTGTTACGCGTTACTCGCTCAATTAGATTTCAACATACCTAGATAGTTTTTGGTTAGATCCCATACAAATTTCACAAAATAATAATAGTAATAGATAAATAAAAAAGTATTAGAGTCTAATGGCTACAATGATAAAACATGGTACCTACATGCTTTAGTCAAAGCTTTCTACTTATTTATGTAGTTCATTTATTTATTTATTTTATTTATTTTATTTTTTTTTTGAAGGAAAAAATTGATCAAAACCATATTTTTTCTGTTAACCCCTATTACTTGACTGTGAGTATCTAACTCTTGCATCATAAATGTGACTTTATGTCAAGGGGGTGGTTGAATGGAGTAGTTACCATGTAACTACTTTTTAAAGCTTGTTAAAGCTGAAAAGCTCCACGAATATCCTACGAGGCGGCAGTTACGAGAAACTAGAAGGAGGGGGGAGGCAAAGAGGAAGGGGAGGCTCGCCATATGCAGGACAGGGGTAAGTGATTAATAGTTAGGTGGTATAAGTTCTATATTTATGGCCCATTTTGCCTATGGGGACAACGCAAGAGGGGGGGGGGGGATCAGGAACATTCAATGACAGAGGGGGGAGGGGTGGGTTTCGAAACCACTCTCTGCTACCATATGACAAGGAGGTGATGGAATGGAGTATCCTAAAAGTAACGGTTGCAAGAAACACTAAGTCCATCACAATTTTCATATATTTTAATTATCAAACTCTTAAGAAGGGAGTCCTACGTCTAGTAGGAAGAAATTAAATACAAATAATCTAAAACACGTATTCATACATTCTATGAATATGTCATAAGAGATCTATTACTCGGTGGAGGAAACTGAAAACCAGTTTGTTAAGGGGAGGGGGAGAGGAGATAAAGCATATTTATATAATTGTCAATGATTAACCCAATGAAAATCCTCCATTGACACTTCCTCCCACCCTGTTGGAATAACTGACACCCTCCCTTGATTTTTTTGCTTCCTCACTACCGAAGGTAGGAAATTTTTGTGTTCATGCGAGAAATCATTACTGTTAATCAGTATTTACTTTTAATCATCACTGTTTCAACGGCCTGATTATGATGTATTTGCATCGAAAGCGCTCGCCTCTAGTACTCGACTTGCTAGTGAAAGGTAAGTACATGAAGATTTTACTATTACTACTAGCAGGAATAACACTTTAGAATTTAGATTCAATTCATACGAGAAGTCCAACAAATTGTTGTCTTCCAAAATCAAAATTTCCAATTGCTTTTTGCGTTTCAGAGCTTACTTACTGATTAACTTTGGTTCCGTTTTTGTCTGATGTCTTATCTGTTTGTCTGTGGTAAATCCTTGTCACGCCCAAAACTATAAAAAGTTTTAGTCCACTTATGATGAAATTTCCAGGGAATGTGTGAGTTAGCTCCTAAGCAGTCACCTATTAATTTCATTGCCTTAAAATAAATAAATAGCATGTCCTGTGCGCATGCACAAACGTTAATTTCTCATAACGTCGATTTCTAATCATCACTTGGTTGGATTTCGTTCAAACTCGAGCTGTAGTTGGGAGTATGCGCCAGAGAGAAGACGTTTGATTTTACCACAATTGGTTGAATAATAACTAATAATAATGTGTTCAGTGGATTCAGAACTGTAGCGAAATTTTGAACTGAAAAAAAAAAAAATCATGTATGGTTGATCAGCAGCGTATAAACACAAAACACCTCGTAGGAAGCTTCTCTCAACTTAGCTCACTTCTAAAATTTTAAAGCTGCTAATATTACAGGCTCCGTCAATAGAGAACGAAATTATCGAACTGATTAAATGGTTTTGAAAGAATATTCAATTTCACCAAGGAGAAATCGACCACCTGTTATAAGAATGGGCTGAAAAACACGGTTTAACACGGTATTGTCTCGGGCATAAGGGAAATTGAATAATGTTTGTACCCCAGAAAGGTCAAACTCCTGTAAAATCCATGTTAGTTTGGTTTTTTTAAATTTATCATGTTAAATCTACGTATCCCAGACTTTTAAGATACAAAATTGTGTCTCAACCGCCTTCGGCCCTGGATGAAGAGACTGATGAAAGGAAGTACTCCAATAAAAAGTCTGTAAAACCATTTAAACTTGCAAGAGTGCGACGTTTTAATAATTTTAAAAATTGATTATAGAAGGCCCGGTGGGGAGGGGCCATCTGCCTCTAAGTTTCCAGTGCTAATGGTTCTGTTATATAATATAATCAATACTACTATTGATAATTTATCAATCAATTAATTAATTTGATTTATTCAAGTAAATGGCTGCTAGACCTTTACTACTTCGTTACTACTCACTTTTTCTGTGAAATCGTGAAGAACTTTCAAGTTCTTCTTGAACTCTTTACCAATAGACGAAATATTGAAGAAAAAGTCATTGTGCAACCAAAACGTTATTACTCGTTCTACTGTCAGATAAGAAACCCTAAAAAAATTAACCAGAATTAATCTTTGAAAATGCGAAAATTAAGCTGTAGGTATTGTGGTTTTATGATGCTAGTATTGAAATAGTTACCTTTTGACTGAATCAACGTATTCAGTTGACTCATTTTCCTGAGCATTCAATTTGATCCCCATGGCAGTCTCTGAAATGAATTATTACTCAAGAGTAGCACGAAACTCTAATTAGAAACATTAGAATAATAGTGTGATAAATATCACAAAGTTTCCAAACCTTTCGAGGACTGAACGGATTTAGAATTTTCACCCTCGTTATAATGTTTCAACTCAATCTCATTTATTACATCTAAAGTAAGTAAACTTATAATTAAGTAGCTAAAGTTGTAGTAGTAGGAATATCTATTTCACGTCATAGTTTCATAAATTTACCACTCATAACGTCTATTGTACAAAGTGTTATGAAGGCGTCGATGTCCAAAGGTTTTCCTTCTTGGCGAAGTACATTCCTCACAAAGACCCTGATAAAGAACAACAGCGATAATAATAACAATGAATACATAATGTAATACATATAGGGATGTAATGAATAAAAACGTAGAGCCTAAAAGTACCTTGTGCATCGACAAATACCTGTCGTCAGTTGTCGATTGTCATAACCGAAAATGTGGTTTTCATGAATGCTGTTTTACCGTGAACGAGACTGACACAAACTGGGTTTATTCGAACTTCAAATTAATACGCAACGTGTATTATATATGTTTATACCTGGCATTTGTATTCAGTGATCCCAGGTTGTCTTCCAAAATACGGAAGTGAAAAGTAGGCGTGAGCATCTTTCTTCTTCGCTGCCATTTCGCGCCTGCTCAAAATAAAATTGATGATATTGGCAGCATGTTGTACAAGCTAAATATTAATGGTAAGGTGTAACTAATATCTCGATAATATTATAATAATTGATAATAATCTATTATTGACTCTCGACGCTCGAAACCACGAAATTTCAGTAATCGATATTATAACTCAAATGTCAATATACTGTAGGAGGTAGAGGTTGCATGTAAGAGAACAATAAGAATGTTTGTTTGTTGTTAATTTAGGCACTTGACCCAACCCTGCATTTATAATTATTTGCAGTTTTGGCTCTCGATTTTTTGAGAAATTACGTTACATATTATAAACTTTATTGATAAGTTCCACAACATGGAATTAGACATAGACAGATAGAAAGTGAGTTATAGTTATCGATTTTTTGTTGCAACCAATAAAAAAAAAAGTATGTATCATGTTTGTCAATCGTACTCAGCAGGCCAATTAAACGTCAATATCAATCATGAGATGTTGTGGTAAAATGAGAGCATTCCGAAAACTAGCAAACGATTTTTCTGCAATGAAAAAGTTCCAGTCATGCAGCATGATTTGATGAAAGAATTTTGTTAAACTATCTATTGTATTATAATGTTTATGTTAAATTGAATTGTAATTTGAGCAATTTCAGTAGAAAGAAATGGTTAAAAACCAATTTTATTGCTAAACAACTCATGCTAAATTAGATTCGTCAATTCAAGAGATTTTGGATTTTTAGATTTTTTGCAGTTTTTCTAAATTTTTTTTAGCAAATATTAATGAAATTTAAGTACGTTTTTCAGCATAATTTTGAGAAAAAAAATTTTAAATGTCCTAGTTAATCGTTGAAAATTTAGTTCTAACTAAAATTATGGTAAACAATATAAATTTATCAATTTTTTAGCCATTTTCAGTGATTTTTTTAGTACATTTTTCGAAATTTGACCAATTTAATGTACTCAAAACTTGTTGGCCAACGAACTCATCCTTTCGTTTGGAATGCTCGATTTTTTGGCGCAAGAATGGGATTTTTATCTCAATCCTAAGAAGAGTTATCGTGTAGAATGACATATATATATATATATATATGAAAAAGCGCAAACTTCAGGAATTGTCTCATAATGCCACAAAACGGATTTCAAAGAGGAAATTTTTCGAAAATTTTGATTTTAAAATTTTCCGAGCCATCGCAATAGCTTCATTTTCTACAAAAAATCGCTAATAAAGGAGTTACATACACTCCCCGAGCATTGGTTGTACGTGAATATCAAAATAAAACATGATGGCTCGCGCCTAATTTAGCCTGATTTCGCTTAATTTTCGAGCACAAAACCCAGCAGTAAAACATGTTACATGTTAAAACTTTGCTCAGTACCAGTTCTAAGTTCAGTTTATAGTCTGTTATCAATATCTCTTATTATCTCACTCAGCTAAGATTCATCTTACTTGTTATAAAAATATCGTTAATAGATATCATAGAGTTATTATTTATATTTCGATAATTACTAGATATTAGAGATTTAATAATTAAAATTATATGGTTATTAGGTAATAACTTATTAAAACATATATGACGCTATTTTATACAGTAGGTACAGCAACTTTTGAAACGTACCTTTACTAACTAAGAGTCCATCCTGCAGCCAAGGTTGTAGCGGTATGTACTCTAATCCTTTCCTTATATACTTCGTGCTTCCCAAAATCACCTGTTTCCGAACAATATGAGATTTTGTAGTTATTCGTAGACCTTTACATAACAGCATTGTCTGAGACTTCTTGAAAATTGAAATACTTCAGGATTGAGTACTTCAGTGTAATCAAGTTAAGAAAAATCTTAGATTTGTCATAATTTTCGCCTTCATTGACTAAGGATTAACAACTAAGTAAATACCAGAATGGAGAACTATCAAAAACTGAAACTTGTTAACTAAAGTTTAATAAAGTAGAAATTTATTATAATTCTGCCATCAAATAGTAGAACGATTCAATAATAATGAAATCGTGACTAATTAGGGTGAAACTGAAATAATGGTTCCTACATCTGTGCTCAACATGCAACAAACGAATTAAAATCAACATAGGGACATCACAAAATCTCTTCAAATTCAAATAATTTCCAAGGGAAATTCATGTTTGCGTATGCACAGATTCCCCCAAAAGATACGTAGGAAACTTTCTAAAGAACATTAATTAAGTAAAATCGTTGGTCCATAATTATTAAACCCTGTAAACAGTATAGCGCCAAAACTTGGTGCTTCGCGCCTCACAAATGAGTTCGAACCTTTAGCTCCAGGACCCTACAATTTGATACTTTTGGTTTATTATTTCCAATAATAAGCCTATGTGATCGTGTAGCAAAACATTTTTATAACCCCCCGTCAAACTTTGTCACTTTACGTTTCAAGGTGCGTAGCATCCAAATTTGAAATGTTTGTCCGCCGTCCGCCGTTCGCCGTCCGCCGTCCGAAAGCCTAAGAATTTACTTTTAAAAACCTGTTCTTTCGCACATAGACTCCATTTGGGGTCTAGTTGATCCTTTCGTTTAACCATCCCGATCGCTTTACTCGCATAGATGTTATGGGCCAAAAACGGGCGAAAAAGTGTCTTTTTCGAAGTTTTGAGTGTTGTACGTGTTAGACGCACGCCTGGTACGCTTGGCAGGGGTCACAGTGGGTGGTGAGGGGGGTGAGCGGGCGGTGGAGTAAGAGGAGGCGCCGCGGCACCTTGTGGTGGCTGGGGTGACCAGGGCAGAGGGGTGTAGGAGAATGGATATTTATTACTTTTACGTGTTATACCCATATAATACACCGCGGCACCATGAGGTGGGTACAGCGTTTCTACGAGGCATGTGTATGTTTTTTTCTAGGTCATATTTGTGTGTTAATACCAATGCTTTTCCTACGCATATTTAATAACATATCCTCTCGACTTATCGTACGTACTTAGATAATGATATTATTAAGGCAATAACTATTTGAATAGATAGGAGCTCAAATCGAGAAATATAAACATGCGTATATAATTATAGAAGTATAGGTTGTGGCAACTCGAAAAAGGACACGCCGAGGAGTCTGGACGGGCCTTATGACGTACGCAAGCCAACTAAAACTACGATCAAACTCAATTGAAAAAATAATAAACCTTTGTGAAATAATTTGCAGCGTTTTTAGAAAATGTCGACAATTTAAAAAAAAATGTTGGAAAAATGATAGGTCGAAATCGAAAGAAATTTGTCCGAAAGGCCCCTCAGCTAATCCTTAGCCTTCTTACCTCGAACTTGTTTTCAGGGTATCCCAAAGGAGCTCTCCATCTGAATTCAAGCGCCGTAGGTCGATTAGAAAAGAAATTAGCCTCAGAGGTTCCAATGCTGATCAGAGTCCCTATATAATTTGTTATTGTATTTTAAATGCCCCAAAGGATTAATATAACGGTTATTATAAACAACTTTGAAAAATACCTTAATTGAAGTTTTTTGATATTAGCGAAAAAAGCTAGAATTGTCCTTTTTGGGTATAAGAGCATGGGATGTATTTAATTTCAGCGCTACGTTTTTTTTTTTTTTTTAATAAGAATAGTGCATTCATAAAATTGATCAGTCAGAATCTTTTTGTACCAATTTGCTGCATACACAGTTCTAAGCTTCTCCCCCATAACTATTGAACCAAAGTTTACGAAATGTGCCTTAACATACACACGTCATCGGCCGGGATCGTCTTTATTTCAGAAACGTTCAGAATAATAAGGTGGGATTTTGGCGCACCAATTCTTCATCCTCACTTTTTAAAAAAATTGTTTTCGTTTAAATAGTGATTGCTGAGCAAAATTTCACTCGCCTTGGTTTACTTGTATGTCTATCATAGAGCCTCTACCCAGTATACAAATTATGATGCAGTCACTCACGCCGCATCGAGCCAATAACCTTAGTTTTCCTATTAAACATCCGTCTGCAGAGGGATAAATCATATTGTCAAGTAGTTCTTGATGGCCTACAGGATTAGAAAGTAGTTTTGAAGAGGAAAATAGTATTTTTCCAAGAAATGTTCATAGCTCAGTGAAGGCTCGCTCCATCATGGTCTTAGACGAGTACCAAGAAAAGCGTGTATGCAGAAAGCAAGTGTTCATGCAGGACACCCATGTTTTTCGTATATCGTTTTCAATAATGAATCTTTGTAATAAACTTGAAAAAATCGAAATTTGTTGGTTGAAAATACGTGGATCGAGAAACGAAAATCCGTCCGTCTACATACGCTGCACAGTGGGGCGATTGCATTAAAACCTAGACGTCACATTTGGGGCAAGAACAATCAACAGTGTCAAAATGGGTTTCTATGGTTTCATGGGCGTAGAATCCAAATTTGAAGATATTTTTTCGATGATGAACGTCTGTCTGACCGTATGTATGGCTGCCTGTCTGTGATGACGTTTAACCAGTGTTCTTTCCAACTAAAGTTGACGAAACTTGCAATAGAATGCCCTGTTCAAATAAGAACGATGATCGGGGTCGGACGTCGTCGAATGAGATTATTGCACTTCTCACTCACATTATACTCATGGTAAAGATTTTTGAAGACCGTTTCTTGGAATAATTAAGAGGCTTTTTTTAAATAATAGCCTTGTATGTGTAAGAAACTTTAGAATTGTGTAGGTATATAGGTATTCGTATAGTTAGCCATTTCTTCGTACTGAATACTGGCGTGAGGGTGGAAGGATCACGGCTTCTTCCTTTTTATGTATTTATTGACCACAACTAGTTTCGCCCTTCAATAGGCCTCATCAGGTGTATAGGGGGACAGATCCATACGAGGTGTATTTTGTCATGGTGTTGCAGAAGTTATAATTTCAGTCAAAGATGTTATAATTTCGTCCAATGGCTTGAAAGGGTCAAATTGGGGGGTATAAGGTAGTAATCCAGCATGGCCAGTAGCTATCATTCGTATGTAGGTACTTACTGCACGATATAACTAACTAAATGTACGGAATAGATTATAAGATATACGAAATGAAGTGCTTTTTCTGTGGGGACGATTATGAGTTGATAGTGAAACTACCTCTGGTTTTCATAAGAAGCTTTTTATACACCTCTTCAATTTTTGAACCTACTCGTAATTGGATTGATGTTTCAATCTCATTCTACCACTAATCAGACATAAATATTTTCTTCACTGACCATTCATTGATCTATTTGAATAAAGCATTTTAATTAGAACCTGAAGCCAATAATTTTCTTTCTCCATCAATTTCCTTTGTTAATCCCTTCTTAATCCAAACCTTTGAAAGATAAATTACCAATCAAGTGCCCCATCCTTGACGTTAATAACACAATAATTTCTCGAAGGAGGGTGATGATGATATTGCTAAGGAAAGCTTTACCTTATCTTACCTCAATGTCGTCAGGTTCCTGCATCACGACAAATGGAACGGAGGCAACCCAGAGCTTGGTAAGTCGCGGATACTCTATCGATATATCCCGCACAAAGTCTATTAGTTCTGGAACATCCAAAATCAAATAATCGACTGTCAAATGTCATCATGGATAGAGGTTAACTATAATAGTATATTATTACGAAAAAAGAATTAACAATAAATCAACACTTGAGTGGGGAGAAACGGAAAATTCTCTTATATACATACACAGGTAAATTCGATTGTTTAAGATGAAATATTGCATGATCTGTATTGTGTAACTGTGATGAATGAAGCTAGTGAATGACCACTTTAACCACCCTATAATTGGGCAGAATATTGGGTACCGAAACGACCTTTCACTGTTGTCTCCTTTCCTTTTCTATCTCTTATTAATCGAGAAAGCTTACTTTACTTTAAAATATCACGCCCTAATTTGATATAGGTAGGTATTTATTGAACAAAGATTCCGAAATTGTCGAAATGCTCTTAAGACCAAAATAGCACTTTGTAACACAAATACGTCCCCCCCCCCCCCTTCCTTTCCTTAATAGGTAATACATCTGGTTCAGTAGTTTTATTAGAGATTATCAGACAGAGCATTCAATATAATGATCTTATGTTGGGGCTACCAGGACTGATGCAAAACCATGATCCAACTTTGAAATCACCTCAGATTTATGATTCAGGGGAAACCGTTTACCTAACAAAAACCTATCATAAAAAGAAACATATAACCATCATTCGTTTCAACGAAAGCAACCAAATGTAAAAGGGCCAACCATAGTGAAGAAAATAATATCCTAAATGGCATCCTCAAAACTGTACATAATGAAGGAGATGGACACTTGAAGATCGCATCTATACAAAATGTATTTCTTGACAATGCCAGGAATAGTTCAAGTTCAATTCCAGTTCAAATGAGGGGAAGTGTAGCGACTCAGACAAGACGAGACTGACTCGTACAACCTCTTTGTTAACAGATACTATGGTGATGTTAAGATTGTAGATTTGAATAGTGAGGATTTTAAATAGTGTGATTACTTTAAAAAAAAGGTACTACTTTACTTTAAATTTACCATACTTATATACTTGTATGAATTGGAAGTTAAGGTAGCAGTTAAAGATAATTGGATAAGGGGTTTGTGTGAACCATACAGTTCCTACCAGTTACTAAACAAACCACCAATTTAATGACACCAGCCGAAGACTGGATCATTCACGACATCTATATAATCAACAACTGGATGTTGATGAGGCTATTTGGAGTCTGTTAGAGTCAGACTTCCGTCAGAGCCCAAGCACAGGCATACGAAATCGTTCTGTGCCACAAGGTTATGGTCAGAAAAGAATAAGATCAAAACAGTGCAAAGCCCTCGAATACAGCCACCGCTGAGAAAAATATTTAACAATAACTTCAGCATGATGGTATCATCTAGCATAGGGAGGGTGGGGAAAAAACCTTGCATCGACGTTGGGATAGTCCGACTTTGATCCAAGAACTAATATTTGGGCAGCAGTTGAGACTTTACGACCAGTGTCACAACACACACGCACACGTGAATTCCATCAAGCATCATAATAAAGTTTCCTAATTGACCTGTTTTGATGTTGTACGCTATACGTTGACTTACTATTTTCTGCTGTGGGTTTTATAAGATCATGAAAAATATTTCAATGATCTATATATTCATTTTACGAATACGAGGAAGCAATGTGTCACACCCAAATTGGCAGTCTTTTTTTTTTTTTTTCAAAAGCCGAAATCGGAACTTCTGTGAGCATCACCCTTATAATAACGTCATATCTACATTTCAAAAAGTGTTAAAAAATTAACAACTAAAATTTGAGTAGTTTTCCTAAAATTTGTGCATTTTTCTAGTAGGTACCTTATACAAAAATTCGTTTGCATCGTTTGCTTGATTCGTTTGCATCGGTCATTTTACATTTTAAGTTGAAGTCCCTTACCAGATATTTAGGGTAGATACCATCTATGAGTGTAGAACTACTAACATTCATGAACCAGGTAGGTACAAGCATTAGATTGTATGGATTGATATAACCAGTTCTTTATCAACCGTTTCCGCAGTTCAACGAAATCCGATAAATGGATCAAGAACTCTAAAAAATACTTTTGATGAAGATGACTACTGTCAGTGTATATGTAGAGAATATATGAAATGGGTGAGATGACGCGGTTGGAATTATACGACGCCATACAAACGATTTTAACGATGTGATATCGACAATCATCACTATAGAGCGAGTAAGTTGGACAAGAATGTTTCGCTGCAGCACGGAGCGAGGCAGAGCTAGCGCTTTTTTGGCAAATTTTTGATTTATTTACGCGCCTTGTGTTCAAATTTTTGACCTATTTGTATAACTAATCTATATTTTACTAAAGAGATTGATTTAGGATATTTTTTATTCTCAAGAGGCCAGCTTTTGAGCATCCAGTCTACCAAACTAAGTACCTACATTAGTCACATCTATTTGTCAAGCAAATCCATATTTTAACGCTAGCTGTGCCTAGCTACGTGCAGCGACGGGACACACCTCACGTGGATTTATATCGCCTAGCAAGTTACTGAAGTTCCCCATAAAATAATCTTCCTCAATGTATTGATGGCAATACAATATTCAATTATTGTAGCTAATTTCATTCAATTCACGTCTAGCCTAACAACCTCTTCCCCTCTCAACAATATGGGTCCGCGTTAACAAAAAACGACTCCCGTTCAGCCCTCCATACAAAAACGTCTGCCAAGCTGGGCGGGAAGTAAGGCTTCCTCACATATTGTTACATGGACGTATAGAGTTAGTTGAAGAACGAAGTTCGAGTCAAAATAATTGATAAGTCCACGTTATAAGAAATTAATGTTTGCGCATGCGCACAGACTACTATTAATCCAAGATTACTATCAATAGAGAAACGTCTAGGAGCTAAATCGCTCAATTCTTGTAAATTTCAAAAGAATCGGTCCATTAGTTTCAGTGTTTTGCCAGTTATCGACCGCTATCGTGAACCAACCTCTAAATTGGTGCCGAGGCCGGGCGTGGTGATAATTTGAAGGACGGATTTCAATTTTTTTGGGTCAATTTATGGGTTTTCGCATGCGCTGAACACGATGAAATTATTTATTTTACGCTCCGTCCACTAGTTATCCGGTAAACTGGCAGAGGGCGCTGCTAGAAGATAAGTCAAAATCGAAAATTTCACCGAAAATGCTGTCGCCTGGTTAAGAGTTTTACTAGAAACCTATTATGGTCGGATAATATGGTTTGGCATGTTCTGAACATGATTCCGTTTTTTACTATACTTTTCCGCCGATGATTGCTTCGTTTATCGGCCATAAACCTCAAATGAACTGTAGGGTAATAGACAATTCACCCTAATTTCACCGGAAATTATGTCGCGTTGATAATTTAAGGTCCCGAAATACCTTGTGCCGATAAAATTGGGTATTTTCCAGGATACTCGGTACAAAGCCGTTGGTAATTTGGCAAGGACTTGAACCGGCATTGTACCTACTTATTCGCCAAATATAGCGGCAAAATGGAGAAAATAGCTAAAATTTTCCCATTTTTATGTAAAATTCCTTAGTTTCCATCGGTTTTCCGGGGTCGAATTCATAGTTCTGAATTGTCTGAACTGTGATTGGATGATAGTCAGCCTGACTATCAAGCCTTATTGATATCTGTACAACACCACAAGGAAAGATTTCCTAAAACTTGCCGTAAACGGGATATAGTTGAAACTTTGAAGACTGTATGAAATACTTTTTTTATGTTTCAATATTTTATCGTGGTTAATTATTATTTTTGTATATTTTTATTATATGTTATTCTCGTTAAAATGTTATATTTTATGTTCCACGATCATGGATTCTTTCAGCTTATCGACCTAATTACAGAATGTCCCTCGAGCAAGTGAAACTGAAATTACGAGTATATTACATTATTTTCAATTATATTACATCATTTTCAATTATATTACATCATTTTTTGTTTAACGATCCAATCACAGTTTAGACAATTCAGAACTATGAATTCGACCCCGGAAAACCGATGGAAACTAAGGAATTTTCGCGCATGCAAAAACCCATAAATTGACCCAAAAAAATTGAAATCCGTCCTTCAAATTATCACCTCGGCACCAATTTAGAGGTTGGTTTACGATAGCGGTCGATAACTGACCAAAATCGCCCCAGGTAAAGTGGTTAGGATTAATATTTTTTGCTAAAAATTTAGGTGGGTCATCCTGACATACCGAGGAAGCAAAAAAACAATGGGGACAAGAAATCCCAGAACTTTTTTTTTTTGGACCAACAGATGATGAGAAATCGACGTTATGAGATTTTCATGTTTCCGCATGTGCACAGGCTACTTTTGATTCGACGGTATTGAAAATTACAGGGGACTATCTAATCTGCACAATCCCTGAAAATGTCATCGGAATTGGAGTGAAATTTGGTATAGTTTCGGGCATGACAAGGATTTACCACACATAGACATCAGATAGACACGGTACCAAAATCGATCAGGAAGCTGTGAAACGCTAAAAGCAAGTGGCTATTTTAATTTTGGAGGACAACAATTATTTCGACTTCAATCACAAACACAGAGCTTCCCTACATTCGGTAGTGAGGAAGCAAAAGTTGGCGTCCTCTGATTTAGAATATATTAGAACTCAACACGGAGTTCCTAATTAATTACTAGTTTTCAACAATAGCCTTGAAATTCCGCCCGGACACAAAACCGTGACTTCATTGAGTAATTGTTGGTTTATTTTTCAAGATAGTCCTGAATTAGTGAAATATCGAATGCAAAATATACTCTAGGTAATAGATAAATCCTCCTAACTAAAGGGAATGCGTAGATAAAGGCTAATTATTTCAGCTCAGCTCACTGGTCTAAACATGGTGTCCCAAACATAACGGGAGGTACTAATTTCTGGCGTAAAATCCAGAGCTCATTTCTGATCGAATGATCCATTTTGAGGTTTTTTTCGGTGCCTGATTTAATTATTAGGATTTTTTCTTTTTTTCTACCTTATGACATTAAACTGCCATTACTCTCCCCTAACGATCACTGTAAAATCAAAAATGAGGACACCGATAGAAGAAGCTCTAGATTTTCATTTGCAGATCACCCCAACTTTGTAATAAACGAGTTTTACATTTTAGGAGTAAAATTAGTTAGTTAAAGTGTAAAATTCTGTTAGAACGGAGTTGGAGAGATCTGCTAGCGAGATCAGGAATGTGCTCCAGATTCGATCCTTGAGGTTTGTAAAAACTAAAACTATTTATAAAACTAATACGACGTTTCTTTATTTGGACAGTTCAAATTATTAGAAAATTTTAATAAAAAGTTCCAGTCATGCAGCATGATTGTATGAGCGAATTTTCGTAAATTATTGTGCCTACTACATATTATGTTACGTTGTTTTGAAAATTAAGGACTTTGGGGGGACAGAAATGCCCAATTTCATGACAAATTTTATGGCAAAAAAAGTCGTTCTAAATAATATTCTGCGTTTCCAAAAAAAAATTGTGAATTTTTAACTTTTTAACTTTTTTGGAGTTTTTATTGATTTTTCAACACATTTTAATGAAATTTAAGTACATTTGTCAGCATAATTTTGCACATAAATTTTTTAATGTTCTATTTTATAGTTATTAAACTTGAATTTAGCAATATTTTGCTAAAAAATATAAATTTGACGATTTTACGCTGTCAGGTGGAATATTGGCAGGGTACGGAAGCAATTTCCCGCTCAAACCTTTATGTGTACAATGATTTTATTCGGTTTCAGCGATAAATTTTAGGCTGGAAATTCACAAATGAAATTTACCATTGTTTTATACAGTGATGCCTATTATTTTTTTAATTCAAATGTTCCTTGTTCAGTGTTACCTAGGTACCTAACACATACTACATTTCGCTTGGAAATTCAAGGTCTTCAGGCTGAAATAGCATACTTAATTTTGTTTTCTCCCTGCCAAAAGGAATAGTTGTGTTCCTGCAGGAAGTAGAAAATATTTGTGTCTTCCAAGATCAAAATTTCCTTTTGTTTTTTGCGAGACAGTTTCCTGAGCTTGCTGATAAATTTTGGTTCCGGAGCATTGATTTGAGAAGGAAGAAATTGGTAGGAGACAACATATTCCATTGGAATTATATCAGCTGATATTTGCAAGGCGATTAGCAGCGCATGATCCCTCTATGTTCTCGCGCTTAGAAATCCGAAGGGGGTTGTTCTATGTTTTAGTCCTTAGGGAAACCAAACCGTTCAACGAACAGCATTGCTGATGGTTTTAATGAATTCTTTGGGATTATATTTATCATTGACAAGCAAAAAATCATTACTGTAACCTTGAAAGTTTTTTAAATAAATTTCAATGAAGGCAATTTTAGAAAAAATTTGAAAATTTTGAAACCATTTCAATAGCTTCAATTTCTACAAAATTAGCAAAGATAACCGAACACATGTATGTGTGTGTGTGTGTGTGACAAATTTTCTCGACGCTGCACAGGCCTAAATTTTCAACCGATTTAAAGCTGAATTTTATTTAGGAAAAGTAGTTTTCCTTACAATTTATAGAGCTCACAACTGCTCAAATTTTAAAACAACTTTAAAGATTGATTGGAAAATTCGCTCATAAGTTCATGCAACATGACTGGAACTTTTTTACACTTGGTTTTGATGAAACTCTCTGGCAAACGTAGCGTATCTATTCATTTTTTAGTTTTCCCGTTCTATAAATCAAAAAATAACCAATTTCAAGAGGGTGCATTCATTTACCTATTTATGTTTGTAGGTATTATAATATGTTATATATCTTTTACAATGTAAATTTCCGAAAGATCTCTCCATGGAAATTCGTTTTATAGGCATTCTGAAAAGGGTTCCTGTAGTTTGCGCTTTTTCATATGTATTGATAAATGTGTTTGTGTTCTGTGTGTTTCATTCCTCTATGACTCTCCTTAGGATTGAGATTACAAAATCCGTTCTTTCGCCAAAAAATCAAGCATTCTAAAAGAAAGGATGACTTTCTTATAGAATGCACTTTTTGAGCACACAAAATTAGTAAAAAATTTAGCTAAAATCACTATAAATGGCAAAACTGATCTACTAAGATCTGCAGCATTAAATAAGTTTGTACCACTTATTTTACTTAAAATCTAGCTTCCTAAATTTCATTAGGTACAATGTGTTCAAAATCTAACCGGCAAATAATTGTAAAAATCCAAGGACTAGTTTTTTACAGCAGAATATTATAGAAAAGGTGATTTGTTCCATAAAAATGTCCAGTCTTGCTGCATGATCGTATGAGCAAACTTTTGTAAATTAACATGTTATGATTATATTTTCGTAAATTTTTATATTATGTTCAATTGTCTTGGAATTTAAGCCTATTAGGTGAAAAAAAATTTAATTTTAATTACAAATTTTATGCCAACAACAAAAAACTCGTTCTAAATAATATTACTTATGCGAATCAAAAAAGTTTTTGGTTTCGTTAACTTTCTTTCAGTTTGAATTATAGACTTTTCAGCAAATATTAATGAAATTCAAGTCCATTTTTCAGCATAATTCTGAATTTGTTTAGGTATGTACTAGTTCATCTGTAATTAACGGTTTCTGACGAAAATTCTGCCTAAAAATATAAATGGAATAATTTGTTGCCGTTTTTCCCCATATCTAGTGGTTTTTTAGCTGATTATTTGAAATTTGAGCAATTTAATGTTCTACAAAATTCATTTGGAATGCTTGATTTTTGGCCACCAAGATGGAATTTCAATCTCAATCCCAAGGAGAGTTACCGTCAGGAATGATATATATATATACGCGAGCGTGAAACTCTATAAACTCTTTTGGATTTGTTTCAGAATGCCTCAAAACGGATTTCAATAAAGAAAACATTCGGAAATTTAATTTTAAAATTTTTGAAATCATTGAAAAGCTTAATTTTCTACGGAAACTCACTACAATTGATAGTTAATAACTTCTGTGTACACCAATTGCTTAAATTTCAAAATAATTTAATAGAAATACAATAGACACCTGACAAAAATTCGATCATATAATCATGCTGCATGACGGGGACTTTTTTATTTTTGAGAAAGTCTGGTTTCATGAGCTGAAAATGTAATTCATTCGAGTCACTGTTGATTATTATAATTCCGCTTCTTTTTTAGGTTTTGTACGGGTTCTATGGAAAATTTAAGATTTTATTAATATTTTATTAATTAAAATTTAAGCTGTATATAGACCAATTTTGGTCTTAAGCATAATAAATGGTTTTTATTATTATTATTATTATTATTATTATTATTATTATTATTATTATTACTACTTGCCATCAGGTGAGAGTCTGCAAAGTTTAAGTCCCATGCCGACGAAAGGGAGTCCTGGGGGTCCGTGTATTTTGCTCATCAGCTGCTTAACCTCCGACCCGGTCGAGAAGGCGTTCGGGATCGTGAGGTAAAGCACGGCAAGAAGGACGACAATCACGACAAGCAGAATCAACACGACCATTCTGACGCCGCGCCTGCTGATCGTCTGGGAGTCTGAGAGTCCACGAAGCGCTAAGTCGCAACCTGCGGGGTTTTGGCCTTGTGATTTGCCGTCGCTTGCCGGACCGATCCCGCCCCCACCTTCAGACTTGCGAGTGAGCGACCGAATGCTCCTGAGTCGTAAAATGGTACCTGACTTTCTTTTGATTGTGTGCCTTTGTACGGTTTAATTTTAACTATGAATTCTTCTAACGAAAAAATGGGAACGATAGACAAAAGAACAAAGGGGATTCACGTCTTATTTATAGCCTATATCTATAGACTTATATAATTGTACGTTGTTTTATACCTACCCTGGGATACGCGTGAAATCACTCAAATTATCCTCCATATATCTTCCATCTATGCAAATATTAAGTTGCTTTGTCTACGCTTCGAAAACTCAAAAAGTTTTGCATCGATTGAGCTCAAATTTTGACATGATAAAAAACAACTTCAAAGATTGTTCTCTTATGTTTTTAACGCCAGTAACATACCCCAACTTTTGAACGATGTCTCTCTGAGTTTAACTTGAGACGCTGAACTTTGGATTGGGGCCTGTCTGGGTGTAGAACAGTATAATTACAATTTGGGGAACCTCTCTAATTGGCTGTGAGAGCTCTTAAGGTAACGTTGTCCCCATTCAAATTCAAATTTCGAAATTTGGTATTGAGCCTCTCTGAGTGTGGTAAATATAACTGTAGACAGTATTTCCCAGGCAATACTGACACAATTGATAAGAAATTTATGTGATGGTACACTATGAGTTACATGGATAGATCTTGGACGAGCGAGCCAAGCGAGCGAAAATAACTAGTATATGAATAAATATTGATATACAACAATTAATAATAAATATACAATTAAGATAGTGATAAGATAGTTACAACGAGATTAACCAAAACGCACATTCAAATATTAGCAACGCGTGAAAAACTCTTTCTTTAACAAATCGTTAATCTAATGAAGGCAAAGTTTCAAGATTTCTAAAATTAATATTTTTGCTTCCTCAACACAGAACGTAGGGAAGCTAGGTGGATTTTATCCTCCTAAATTGAATTCTCCACATTTTCAATAATATTAGTTCCTTGTCTGTCACTCTTCGTGTTTCTGCAATCAAATCAAAACTACATAATAAACAAAATTACAAACTAACAGTGGGAGTTTGATGAAATTTTCTTTAATCTTGCTTTTTAATAACGGAAAATTGTGGGGTTGTTCTAGGATGGTACCGTGTAAGTTCCATCACTGTTGGACCAATAGAAGCGTGAGCTAGAAATTTCTGGGATCATAATTTTGAATTGAACTTTAAATCTTGAAAATATTGATTTGTTGAAATATACATTACAGCTCGATTTGGATTACTTTGGGGGTTGTTGAGGGATGGGACTCAAGGTACTTGCAAATTTCATTGCAACGGATCAGAAGTAGCCAATGAGCAAGGGCGAACTTACAAATTGAAACTTCCTGGTCAATTAAAAAAAATTATACTTTCAGAAACTGTGAGGTTTTACTCCCAGAAGAGATTTAATAAGATTTTGTATCTTCTGGCCATTAGGAGCGTGTGCTCATTCACACACATTTTCCTCAGTGACACGAATTCTCTGAAAATTAGAGAGTAGCTGTAAAATGATTTCTAGATTTCCTACGAATTTCAACACGATCAGATCGGCTGCAGTCATTGTGCATTGTGCGAACGTAAAATTTGTTGTATGCGCAAAACGCTGTAGTTGAAACTTCTTGGTCGATTTTGGTTAAATATTTAGGAACTGAGCTGGATAGCTTCTACAATATTGTTTGAACCATTTATTTGCTAGAATCGTCCAAAGCAATTGAATCAACTTCATTAATTACCCTCTTATGACTTTCATAATAAGGGGGCGTCGTAAGGTCTCCGAAAGCAGACCGACTGGCGCCTTTCCAACCAAAAGAGCTAGAAAGGTGAGAGACTCGAATTTAGTGATACCTAGCGATAGAAGCGCGGACTCTGTCCGATCCAGAAAACGGCTCAAAGCTCTCTCCGAATTCAAAATACGACCAAACGGTTTATATTCAAATTTTCTCAGCCAATAATTGACCGATTTCAATGATTCTTGCAGCGTTCGTTCTATTTTCAAAACTCCTAGGTCCCACAAATCTCGAAATGTGAAAATAGAATCTCTTTCTCTTGACACTGAGATATCCTTGAAACCTGAAGATGTCTTCAGACTAAGGGCGTCCATTAAATGAATTGAACTACCTATTAACCCTAGTCTGAAAGTTTTTATCAATAAAAGGAAATGAAGAGATTTTCCATACAATGTACGATACATACGATCAACCTGAAAGGAGCTACTTGAATAAAATTAAATGTTACTCTAAAATAACAGAATCTTTTCTTTAATTGAAATATTGTCCAAAGTTTTTTGAGCCGAAAAAATCCGGAAAATATGGGGAAAATGAGTAGTCTGACCGTATCATGATATCGAACCAACGTCCAGAGCAGTTACTCACACGTGTTCCGAAGCCTCTCGTTTTGGATACCCCATCCAAGCCAGTGGGCGAAATGGGATTCGATGAAAAATCCCCAAGAAGTTGAAGGTTCGGAATCAAGCCGAGTGTAGAGAAGCGAAGAAGGTTTAAAACGTGGCGCTGCTTTCTGAGGGTCATGTTTCCAAAAAACCCTCGATTCCATTGAAAAAACCTCATTTTTTAACATTTAAACACACATTTCTCCCCTAAAGAGCAAAATAAAAGTAAAATTTACCATACCGTTGGAAAGAGTATTAAATGAAACAGTTTTCATGATATTTGTCAGTTTCCTGATTTTCTTTGGAAAAGTTGTAGCGTTGTAAAGATTTTCAGAAATTTTACTTTTTTTCTCATTTTTCCATGTTTGAGCTGTTGATGTGGTCAAAGTTGGTAACTTTCCTGAATCAAAATTCACCAAGCTTATAGAAAGTTCAACGCTGATTCTAAAAATGTGGTCAGAAGTTGAAATTAAATGAATTAAAGTGAAGAAACTCAAGTTTGAGAAAAAAAAGTAAAAAAAAGAGTTTAAACATCATTTCTCGAGAACTGATTAAGATAGAAAAATATGCGGTTGGCGGCATTTTACCCCATTTTTACTGTAGTTCTAGGAAAAAATGTTTTACATCTACGAGTAGTTCACCCTGTATAGATCTTGGACCTGGCTGCCTTAAATCAATGGGTCTCGCGAAGTACAAATGTCCCTCCACTCATCTTCACCATTCGTCCGTCATGAAAATTAAATCCCTGATTTTTCGCTCATCTCGTCGTTAAAAATTTTACAAAACCAGACCGAAAAACTAAAAACCCCTTGCAAAGGGGGACTGTAATTACTCTTCCAGGACTCATCTTGGGGAAGACAGACACAACAACTGTGCAGATGAATACATTCGATGAATTCAGATGTGGAATGGTCACAAAAGAAAAGATAAAACCAGCGACCAAGAACTGATCGTAAAACCGCAGATGGCCTAAGGTTCTGTGGCCTCCCATCAGCACATTAGTCACGATAGGTATTGACGGTACACTGATTATTTCAAGTGTTTATAATTTACACACTTACTGCACTATTAAAGAGAAAGACACCATCAGGACCGTTAGTTCTTGTTCGTCGTAATATTCAATAGTTCATACTTCCGTATCGAATCTTTAGATCAGGACTCAACCCTGAGAATATTACTGCGAGAGTGATGCTAGCTGCATTTCATGACCGTGTCGGTTCCTCACTTTCTAGATGTGAAAGGATTTTGTGTGGCTGAATGGCCTTAACTGTTGAATGCCTCAATGAAAATTGATTGACCTTTTTATGGTAATTGGCTAACATCATAAAATTCAAATGTTAGAATAGACAGTTGAAACTTTGCATGCCTATACATTTCCAGAGAAAAAGTTGCTCGTTGAGCGAATTTTAAATTAATCATGAGTTGAGCTACCTTTTCAAGGTAGGAATCTTCACTCTGATAAATATCAAAGTGGTCATGATAAACAACGTGACATAAGATTAGTTCACGTTTATTAGGTACAACGACCCTAGATGCCCTTTATGAATTATAAGAGAAAACTAAATATTCTAAGTGTACCACTTGAGAGTATGACGGTTATATCGGATTTAGATTCCATGTTATTTCTAGCTAAAAATTCCCTCATTGCCATTTTGGTTTAAGCCCATAGTTATCGAGTTATTTGAATTTTAAGATTATGTTTTTACCTTAATACGCTATAGGCAATAACTACTTACATTATAAGGTAAAATTAAAAATAATAACACCGTTGGAAAGACCGTTAAATTGATTACCAAAATAAGGCTATGAAATAAAATTCCTAACGACAATCGCAGCAAGGAAAAAACTGGATTCAAAACAAAAACGTCCTGAAAATTTGAAAATTTAAATTTTTAACAAAGGCAAAATTTTCACCCAATGTCATCAAAAATATCCCAAGAATCTCAGCTTTTCAAGAGCATAGTCAATTTTACTTTTATTTTGCTAATTAGGGGATGAAACCATATTTTAATTGCGATAACGTAGTTTTTACAAAGAAATTTGGGGTCGGTTTATACGAAATATTTCATGCTAAATCGAATGATAACACTTCTTGTAGATCTCTCACACTCGATATAAGCAAGTTTCACACTTCAACTAACAAGTTTATCCCTACACATAAAAAAAAATTACATTAATACATAAAATTCAGGATAAAAAGTGTATAAAAAACTAGTTGGTTAAAGTGTAAAACTTGGTCGCAAAATGAAGTGGGAGGGATCTGCAAGTGTTACCATTCTAATCAGAGCGAACAATCACGTAGGAAGCAGCCCAAAAATCGTTGGTTGAGACAGGGGCATGTTCTACAAAACCCTGAATTTCTTCGGGGGAAAAAAAGTCTGCCAAGTTGGGTGTGGCACATAGCTTCCTCGTTTACGTATCATGAACGTAAAGGTCATTGAGGAGTCTTAATTGAGTTCGAAAAAATCCTAAGCTGGAAAGAGTAAATCCAGAAGTAGGGTGAAACGTTATAAATGGTTAATTAAGAAACGAAAAACTCGGCGCTCCGCGCCTCGCCAGGGGGCAAGCCCCCTGGACCCCCGGTTACCTCTATTTACATACTTCGGACGAAATTATTGAAACACAGAATGTGTTTGCGTTGTCGCGCAACCAAGTGACAACCAAACAAGCGTCATTGTTTACTATTCATTTATAACATCAATTTATTTAGTTATATAGTATGAAACTACGAAAATTGCGTTGTCGCGCAACCAAGTGACAACCAAACAAGCGTCATTGTTTACTATTCATTTATAACATCAATTTATATAGTTATAGTATGAAACTACGAAAAAAAATACGAAATAAATTCGTGATAAATCAAGAGCTTTCCAACTAATGGTGAACAATTTCTGTGCGATTAAAATGGCGGAAATTCCATTTCCCCACCAACGGCTCGGTTGTACGTGAAAATCATCCGTCACACATTTCGTTCCCATCCCGCGTTCCATTTTCGGCTAGTTAGTCCATGGCTAAAACACATTCTGTGTTAAAATGATACTCAATGTAATTTATGTTTGCGCATGGGCAGAATGAACTGATGAGTTGAGAACAATGAAATAAGTGCGGGACCATCTACGACTTAATCTGAGCATTTCATCAAAATCGGACGAAAACTGTAGAAATTAAGGTCGTCACAAGGATTTAACATTGGCGCATGCGCAGTAGCTATTAATAATATAATTGTCATAAAATTGAAATCGGTATGCAATGATCAAACCGTCATCCCCGAGCTATCATCCAAATTTGAGCGAGCTCGAACGATTAGGGCGTGAAAAACTTATACTTGGTGGAATTTACGTTTGCGCATGAGAAGGGTTCACACTTATACTATTCCAAGACCCCGCAATTTTATGCTTCAGAGTAAAGATGTTTACAAAAACGGGAAATTATGTTTCAATTAATTTACGTTAGCGCATGCGCAGAATGGAGCAATGATTTGAGAAACTGGAGGATGGAGAAACTGGTAGGATACAATCTACAGCCTAACCGACAAATTCCCAGACAATGCAATCAAAATCTGATGAAAACTAGACCTTGTTTTCGGAGTACACTTTCGCGTTTGCTCAGGAGCTAATAATGATGCAATCAGGTTGAATGAGTCCCTAATCGCCTCAATGGTACTTATTGAATCGCTACAAATCACATAATTCCCAACTCCCAATAATTGGCAGTGTCGAACAGCCAGTGTCACTGCCCACAGCTTTGCTGTGAACACAGACGCAACTGGTGGTAGGCGTCTAGTGACTAGGAAGTTGCAAGGCAGGATAGGTGTCTTTGAGCCATCAGTGAATTTAAGAGTGTGTCCAGCATATTGCTGGATTGCCTCAGTGTAGCGACATCTGAGGATGTGTGGGGGTGTATTGCCCTTGACCCCGACTCTCATGTGAAGGTCAACACGCATCCCAGACAATGTCCAGGGAGGGGCAGGGGACACCTCATATGGAATTAGAGGGTATCTCACTATGCTATCCCACCTAGTGAGCTCCTGAACATGAGTACCCAATGGGCGAGTTTGGGTTCGGAGCCTGGAATATGTCTCATCTAGTGAGGGTAGGGTGAAAACTTCATGCAGGGGGTGCCCTGGAAAATAGCGCAATCGCTCTGCATAGCGAAATGCTAGCAGATTTCGCCGGATTTTGACTGGCTGACTCTGCCCAAGCACCTGAAAAGGGGCCGTCGGGGTAGTATGGAAGGCCACATTGGCCAAAAAAAGACCCTTGTTTAATATAAATGTGAATTATGGAAGTATTTTCGATGTAGATCTTTTTGATTTTCACATTTTTTGTGAGTTTCTTTCTGAAACTCGCTATTGAACCGACAGGTGATTTGGTAGGTCCTTGTTTTTTCCGTAAGGGAGAATGTTTGGAGGAACGAAATCCGCATTGATAGAACATGGTGGTTGACATGACTTTCCCCTTGTTGATACCATGCGTCTCCCCTTTTCGCTCTACTATTCGTTCCCCTCACCATCAATCTCATCAATACTGGCCAAAAATGAGAATTATATTATGAACAAATGTTAATAATAAAGAAACACACAAACAAACAGAAAGCCGACAAAACAACGAAAACATATTATAGTAAATTGGTCAGGTATTTGTTTACGTGCTGCGCTCTATCTCGAGCTTTTCATGTTCGGAGCCCCATTGATGGCGATTGCTATGATTTCTCTCCTTTATTGGAATGTGTTAAATATGTGGGCTGGAAATGATTGCTGAGGAATTCACGAATCAATCATTTCAATCGCCATGGGCATTGGTTGTCTGGGACTATCATCTGAATGCTACAAAGTGCTGAAGAAATTCACTATGTAGTTACGACAACTTGATGGCAAGGCAAACAGATACCGACCAACGCTTGCTTACACTTTTGCCATCATCAGTGGCGATCGCTACATTATTTCCCCCAAAGCTAATTTATCGCCTATCAACAAGCAAGTAATCGTACAGTTCACGCTTTGAAGAGTCCAATCTCCCTAGTTGTCCCGCGGGAAAGTCCTTGATTATCATACAAAGAGATTAATTAGGAATGGGGGAAAAATTAAGATTTTAGATCCCTAGATCCAATTTACCTGGTATTTTTTTTTTAAATTGTCCGTTGACATATATCTCCATAAAACGTTGCATTATTTATTTCCATTTGTAAAGAATAGATAGAAGCAAGTATGTACACACACTAGGTAGTGTGTAGAAGGTAGGGAAGCAGGTAGTAAGCAAGTGTACGCGTGTACCCATCATCCTCGCTCATCGTCCTCCAATTAATCATTTCAGATCGCGCTGTATCATCAATTGCTCATTTTCATCTCAAACCATACAGCTGCGTAGTAGAATCTAAATAGGTAGGTAGTATTGAGATCTTGCGATAGTGTTGGCTCCCGAGTCCCGATATATTAAGTTGAAGACAGTTTAGATGTTTTCCATAAATAAGATTTAATACCAATCAATGAACCAATGAAATAATCATCAAATAAAATGTATCGGTACTCAAGGAATTATTGGTCGCATCAATGTATAATGTTAGATATTTCTATTCGATGTTCCTCAACCTCAACCTTCATTCACCATTATGTTGATGTTGACACCATTCTTTCCACGCTGCGTAATAACTGCGCGTAAACGCTGCAAATTATTACACATATAACTATGGTTTATAACTTCTGTGTTCTGGTCTATAATTATTAAACTCCGTATGTAATACATGACCAGAACATGGTGCATCGTGCCTCTGAAAAGGGTTCACACTTTTACAGTTCCAAGACCCCGCAATTTTAAGCTTCACAGTAAATATCTTTAAAAAAACGAGAAAATGATGCTTCAAGTAATTTACGTTAGCATATGCGCAAATTGAGTAATGATTTGGGAAAAATGAAATCGGTAGGGTACAATCTAAAGCCTAACTCACAAATTCCCAAAAAATGTAATCAAAATCTGAAGAAAACTATACCTTATTCCAAGTAAGTACCCTTACGCGTATGCGCAGGAGCTAATAATGATGCAATCATGTTGAAATTAACATGGACTAGTTGTCTCCCAACTATGCACCAAATCTGAGCGGGATTGGACGATTAGGGCGTAAAAAATGATATCTGAAGGAATTTACGTTTGCGCATGCGCAAATTGAGTAATGATTTGGGAAGCATAGAATTTATAGTGGACCATTTATAGCCTAACCCACATATTTCCAGAAAATTTCATCAAAATCAGATGAAAACTGTTGAAATTAGGTTCGTTTAAAAAGGAATAAATATTCGCGCATGCGTAAGAGCTACTAATTATAGCATTATGTTGAAGTTGCTAGGGAATGCTCAAGCAACCTCTTCCACCTACCCTCCAAATTTGAGCGAGACCGGACAACGCTGGCGTGAGAAAATGATGGTTGATGGAATTAACATTTGCGCATGCACAGAGTGATTTGGGAACAACTAAACTCATAGGGGACCATATTCACCCTTACCCGCACATAACATGAAAATTTTATAAGAACCGGTTGAAAAAACTCGTAAACGAGTTCCACTATCTGCTTTACAAGCAGATACCATGTTACATGGATATGTCTTTGATTGGGGATTTCATAACGGTTGTCCTCGAGAGTTGTAAACAAATCCTTTAACTTTAAACAAATCCCTGGGCCGCATCCCGACTAATTCCAACAAAACAACGGTTTACTTATAGAAATGTTGAAAATAACTGTGGAGTGGGGAGAGAAGCCACTACTTACAATGAGTCGTTGTTAACAGTCGACTGTTGTCAAGAGGATGAAAATGTTTCCTATGGAGTGGAGTAAATGATGCTATTGCTTTACGTTAAGAATATTGTAACCGGCTTATTAAAATTGTTTATAGTCCAATCAACTTAGTTTAGGAATGTAGCCAGGTACGTAAGGAGGGAATTGGTAGCTTGAGATGTAAACATTTATCACATAAATCAAGCGCTTTCCAACGAGTAGCGAACGATTTCTGTGCGATGAAAACTGCGGAAGTTCCATTCCCCTAGCAACGGCTGGGTTCTACGTGAAAAACATTGAAATTGTGACACAAATTTTGCGTCACGGAAATTTTTGGTTGACCCCCCAGAGCAAAGACATATCCATGTCAATAATATGGAAATTGAGCTTGTTACAAGGATTTGCGGACGTACACACACAGAGATAGTTAAAGACACGGCACGATAGTTGTTCAGAATAGTCTAAAATGTAAAATGCGAGTGGAAATTTTACCACTGTAAAAAAACAACAGCCGTTTGATTTTAGTGGAGACCACATCTTTTAAATCTCTCAAAGTGAAAACAATGCTACCTATGGATAGACTTTGGAACAATTTAAGAAATTAAATTTAGCATTTAGGTACCAATACTTCACTAGTAGGTACGTCGCACGGACAACAGTTAATAAACTCGATTTCGCAACGTTACCTATAATAAATCCCATTGGAACTATTTCACCTAATAATTCCAATATTGGCATTATACCTATCAGCTGATATTTACAAGGCAATTTTTATGTATTCCAGTATCACAATCTAGCGACCTTTGATGAAATTTAAAGCTTTATCGTCTAATTCATAGTTCCGCTACCATTGTGTGATTTCTCTTATCTTTTCGTGCTTAGAAATTCTAAGGTTTTTTTTTTTTTCGATGTTCAAGCCCATAGGAAAAGCGAATTATGCAACGTACAGCGTTGCGGGTGGTTTTAATAGATTCTTTGGGATTAAATTTATCATTGACAAGCAAAAAATTATTACTGTTACCTAGAAAGTTTTCGAGATCTCGATTTTTTTAATGTTTAGCTTTCAATACAACCCTTTAGGGTTGATAAAAATTGATGCCGATTTGATGCTAGGACGATCTAGACCCCAAATGTGATTTCTAACACAAGTTTCATATAGTTTGGTCAATTTTTTTTTGGTCGATAACAAGGGTTTATTGTTGAAAATGGTAAACCAAAAAAGAAAAGAGCGAATAATATGAGAAACAAGTTTTTCAATGAAAATTGTAAAAGATTTTTGAGCTAGATTCTCTTGCTCTTCACCAGAATGTGACGAAGGAACAGACTATCATTTTTCAAACCCAAACTTATTAACAGAAGTTATTAAAGGTGAAATTACTGCAGTTGGGAGTCCTAAAATCGGAGAGCAAATGTATTGTATATTTCATTATGCAACTTGTTTCCGCCTTATACATTCAATAATAAGTTTGTCTTTGAGATATGAGAATAGAACTAACCAAACAATAATTGTCACCTTTGGGGTTCCACAGGGCTGAAAGCAGGACTGCAAGCTTAATCATTCTTACATCCCAAGGGCTATAATTTACTGCTCTATGTGGCAGACTTTTTTTTACTCTGCGTTCACAGTAACTATTGCTTTTCTCATTTCTAACAATGAATGGAGTCCACGTGCATGCCATGAATATAATGTTTGTTTGAAATCCACCATACGATAGAAATACGTCTATTTGACGGATGCCTAAATTCACCAAGATAACTAAATGAAAGCAAGATGAATCAATCAATAACATTAATCTCAATGCAACATATAATCTCATGAGCATAACCATTCAACCTAGTCCTTAACATATTTTTCTGTTTTCACGTTGGGAAGATGGGGAATAGATGTATAAATTAAAATTGATGTAATTTATGATTGTAATTCAATCATTTATTGTAATTTATAATTAATTGTCAAATTTCCAGGGACAACTGGTTTGACTGTACATGGTCACCAATAAACTTCACTGCTACCGAATTACAGGTGGCTTTTGCGGGTGCACGAACGCAACATCTATTTCTAGTTCTTTTCAGTATTATAACAAATAATCTACTAGATATATATTTTAGGCTTCATCTTAATTCAATATACCCCATCCATAAAAATATGTAAATTATGGAACCTTGTAAGATTATTTAAAGACATCTTTAAAACATCTATTCAGTCAAATATAAGGATACGAGGAAGCTACCCGGTTGGGTAGGTTGAGTGAGTCTCGTTTTAATTCAGATTATATCGAATCTTGTTTAAGGCAAAGACCTGCATAGTTTATTTTTCCTGTTGACCTTGACAATTAAATAATTCATTCGTCCACAAAATGTGAACCATTATTCAGTGAATGAAATTGGTCAACATGAACCCACTCAAATTTCGAAGAACGTTAAAAAATAAAACGCTTTAGGCAGGTACCTAAATAGTCCCATCAGAATATTTTATAAACTAGTGGTTGAAGAACGGCGTAATTACCTTGATCGATTTCCAATCAACATGGTCGTGATACGACGATTTTGAAAATAACGTCTAATACAACCTGTTCAAAGCGAAATACGCAGATGAATCGCATGAATTTGCCCCGGAAACAAGTTATTAGAAACCTATTCATACAGATTTATAGTTACGGCCAGTATTTTGATAGCCAAATGGGAAGAGTTTGAAACTAAATGTCGTCACAGCTACTTTGGTAGACTGACACCAAGCACGAAATTTTAAATCTTATCTACAAGGGAAGTGTTTTAGAAAATTTCCGCAGACAAATGCACATAACATTTACATGATGTTTTATCTCATGAGCTGACAAGCGAGCAAGCAAAGAAAGAGCTATGTTTATCCTCAATGTTGAAATAAGGAATTGACAAGCAGAAACATATAAGTCCATTGTAATTAATTGGCAAATGCTCTAAGCAAAAAATAAAAAATAATAATAATATTAATAATAAATAAATAAATAATAATGAAGGTTTGTGAACCTGCAATTGGAATCAGAAAATAGCCAGACCTCAGGAAAAACCTGTTTCAGGCATCAGAGACTAGCAGAGGGCCAGGAGAGGTTCGGTAGACTTTAGCTCAAATTTGACAAATGTAGAGGGGCATTACGGGCTTCGAACTAAGCTATACTAAGGAGTAAAGCTCAGAAGTGGAAAAAGCTGTGCAAGGATACCCATGAGGACTGGGGTATAAATTGTCTCCACAGAAATTGAAGGAAACGGACCCAACGTCGGAAATGCCCACAAAAGTGAAAGAGAGTATAGTGGACGAGCTATTTCCTGCTCAGGACATTCAAAATCGAATTCCAGAATAAAAGGCTACCTAGAGAGCTGTTGTAAAAAAATAAAAAATTGTATTTACGGGACAGTTTTCTATAAGAAGAGAAGGGATGGGTATTTCAGTCGGTATGCCACTATGTAGTGAGCCCAACACAAAAGACGAGGAAGCCCAGTCATGTAGCCAGTGCAAAAAGCATTTCACCAACCCCATGTTAAAAGAAGTATCTAATTTTTTTAGTAACAAAAAAAAGAAAAAGGTTTTCTTAATTTCCAAAAACCTTTTTTTGGTTTTCTTAATTTCCATTCTTAATTATTCTCATTATTTTTTTTTTTTTATTTTTTTTTTTTTTTTTTTTTTTTTTTTTTTTTTTTTTTTTTTTTTTTAATGGCATATGTAGCTGGAGAAGGAGGCCGCACCTCCTCCCCATCCCAGACACTAGATCTCCCCGATGCCGACAGCCCTGCCAAACCAAGCACTATCTGCCTGGTTCCCGCACTCCTGCCCACCATCAGGCACTACCTGGGACCCGAGTGCTCCACACTCGGTAAGTTACTGGGTCGCAGCCCCAGTCTGGCTTGGCGCCATATCACCAATGCCAGCCACAGCTGGGAAGTCAATCCTTCCCCACCACGTTTTGGCAAAAGCGAGGAGAGTCTTAATCTCCCCCGTCTTAATGTCTTGGGGATCGATGGAGGTTCTGCCCCAATTCAAAAAGCGATTTCTTGCCAATATAGGGCAATGGCAGACCACATGACTCGCCGTCTCGTCTTCCGCCCCACAAAAGCGGCAGAGAGAGGAGTCTGATTTGCCCATTTTATGGAGATGGTATCTAAGTGGGCAGTGCCCAGTTAAGAGCCCCACAACCATACGCAGCTCCCTTCTCCCCAGGCTGAGCAGCTCCTTAGCTCTCTTCCTAGAGAAGTGAATAAATTGTTTCGCCTGCCTCAGGCCCTTGACGTGGAGCCAGTGGGCAGTCCTCTTCTTACTCTCCCATTTGGTGAGCTTTCCGAGGAGAAAGCTCTCCGTAATGGCCAGAAAGGGTTCTGGGCCCTAAGGGAGAGAAGCAGCACCCTTCCTAGCAAGAGCGTCAGCTTGTTCATTCCCCTCCACCCCCTGGTGCTCTGGGCACCACAGCAAGGTAACCTTATTTTCAATAATAAAATATTTTTGAAATAAAATTATTTATTATTGAAATAAAACCTTATTATTGAAATGAAATTATTTCAATAATAAACCTCTGTAAACGACCAAGATGAACAAATTTTTAACCCCCCACGAAATTTGTTGGCTTAAGTTTCAAGATGCGTAGAATCCAAATAACAGATTTAAAAAAATCCATCTGCCCGGCGCGGCGTCCAGAGCTTTTCTCCATTACTACTGGACCAATGTTGATGAAACTTGGGTTAAAAATCGCATTTGGGGTCTAATTGTTCCTAGAAGCTCGGCATCCATTTTTATCAACCCCAAAGGGGGTAGCATACGGCTGACATACTCAAAAATCGAGATCTCGAAAACTTTCACGATAACAGTTATGATTTGTTGGTTGGTATTGATAAATATTATCCCAAAGAACTGAATAAAACCATCCGGAACGCTGTAAATAAATCCTTTCGCACTCCCTAAGGGACAGAACTTAGAGAAAAATAGTTGGATTTCTAGGCGCGAGAACATCATGCGCTGCCAGCGAATCTATATTTATATTCCATAAATGATCGCTAGAGAGTGAGACCAGAAAGACATAGAACTTGGATTGTGAATTTCAGCTGACATAATTCTAATGGAATTATCAGCTGATATAGTTCCAATTGGATTCTTACTTTACAAAATCGAGTTTATTAACTATTGCGCATGCGCAAACGTCAAACATTATTTTTCTACGTCCTTGTCGCCTAATCTCGCTCAAATTTGGTGAACAGTTGGGGGTCGACTATTGAATCATTCCATATCAAGCCAACCATATCTTATCAACCGTCGAGTAGAACTCCCATCTGGTGACGAAGGAAAAAAAAAAAATTCTTCTGAGAAGTTTTGTAAAAATTTTAACAATTTGTTGTTCCTCATCTACACCACCGACTTCATATCTTGTAAACTGCATTCAGTGCTGCATAGAAGACCATCATTTGCACTATACATACCGCCAAAATCAACTTCTTCTCTTCCATTTGGTGATAAAACAAACACGAGTCGGCTGTATTATTGACATTTGATGAGCTAATAGATCCCCTCCAGACGTTTACCCAAGGTATAAGCAAGTAAGGTATATCTCGTGTACCGGAAGGTTTATCGGTTGCCGTTGCATAACTTGGAACAGGATCATCTTGATCTACGCCTGCTTCCATTTCCATTCCGCTCTGTGATTCGCTATTCCATTCTCCTTCAGCTTTAGCCTAGTCGTGTGAATCAAGGGCTTGAAAACAACATCTCGGCTGGACAACTACCTACTCTCTTGTCAGGGTCCAATAATTATCCATCTTAAATATAGCAGTATCGCACCAGATATCGGCCAATAGCTCTGTTGTTCCATTTTCCTTGTTCTTCCTTTGGAACTTGAACGAAACATTCCGAAATTCCGATGAATTGGCGGGGTTAGAGTTTGGACTGCTCTTATGAATTCAAATCATTGTTTAAACCGAGTAGCTTCCGATAAAATTCTTTCGTTATTTTTCGAATCAATTTTATCCTCAATTTTCAGGAGAAGTGTGCAGCTCTTCTTTAGTTTCCCCAAATTGAAACCACAAGTAAACTACTTGGACTGGCGACCCTTACCTGAGTGGTCACTCATACAAGTACCTTATCAACACGCTCGACGTTACTTAACTTTGCTAATAGCTCGCAAAACTTAGGTACCTAACTGCTTAGCTTTTCTAAACGCCCATATTGCTTCCAAATTTTGGTCTAGAATTTATTATTTGAGGCTCAAGAGGGACGTTAGTAACACACTTGTTATCACTATGTTTTCAACAGATGTTTGGGAAATAAAAGCTTGATAAACTTATGATAAGGAAGTTCTAGCGTTTATGGTTCTCACAACAAAATTGTACACATTTTTAGTGAAAGTCACCCCGAATTTTATTGAATAAGATAACTAACGTAGTACCTAACAATAGGTAAGGTACCTCGCGTACCTTCGAAGCGTTAAGTCGAATGAACATTTTGTTTCATTCTTTTCAGTTATGACTTTTTATCGACAAAAACATCATCAGCATTCTCGAAATTTGTTGTTTCACGTTTGATAATCCACCCTCCATCCAATAATGTAGATAACTCTTCAAAGTTTGTTAGTTACCACTCTTACACTCCTCATACTAAGTGCATTGATTTAAAGGGGTACCTATTACATACTCTGAATTCGAAGGAAGTTCCCTCTCGAATCTACTTCTTTATCAAATGTAGCAAGAGTGAAAGTTCAATGTTGGTTTAAGTAGGTACGCTTCACACATGGCCTACGGTTTAAAGAGATAACATGAACAATAGAAAACAGGATGTTTTAACGCAGTAAACGTTTTAGATGTTCAGGGTGGCAAAGGGCCAAAATCCTCGCACGTCTCACAAGGAGCAAGAAGATAAGATGTTTCCAAGATGCAAACTCAACCGTGTCGAACCCAATGGGGTGACATCACGCCGCTCCTCAGTTATCAGGTGGCGAAGCGAAGGCCCTGAAACCTAGGAAGGTTCGATTCTTCCTGTTGATATCACACGACTCCGACAAGAGATTTACTATGACATTATACAAAAGAACATGATTGCTATACTTGTTCACCGAATCCCCTCTCATTTTCTGCCGATCATTCCGACCCAGGAGGTGTTTTAGAAACCATTAACAGACAACTGTGTGCCTCTATTCTTGCGTAGATGATTACGAACACTTGACACCTACAAGAAATAGTGAGGTTTGGCACTGAATTTACCATGATAATAATTTCCTTAAAGTTTTTTAAGTCTTAAAAAAATTATCACGACGACATCAGCAAGGACGATGACTCACTCCGCTGCCGAAACCCAACAAGGAAACATACAGTCTTTGTCTTTATGATATCAAAAAGATTCAATAGGTATGTAAGTATAAGATTAAAAAAATACATAGTTTTTGTAAATTATTGCTTACCAAGATCAAGTGTTAAAATTTCTTATATCAATGAGATGCAAACTATCTCAAAACTGCTTATCAAACTTCAAAAAGAGCTTTTGGATTTTTCGCTTTTTTTGAAGATTTTATCGATTGTATACCAAATTTTAATGAAATTAAGGTACATTTTCAACATAGTTTTGTACATAAATTTTTCATTGTTCTATTTTATATTTGATAAACTTTATTTGAGCAATACTCAGCTAAAAATTATGAATTTAACAATTTTTAGCCGTTTTTAGTGATTTTTTCAGCATATATATATTTTTTTTTTTTACATTTAACCAATTTAATGTCCTCAAAAAGTGCTGGCCAACGAACTCATCCTTTCGTTTGGAAAGCTTGATATTTTGGCGCAAGAACGGAATTTGTATCTAAATCCTGATGAGAATTATCGTCTGGAATGACACACACACACACACTTTCAGAATGCCTCAAAACGGATTCCAATGAAGAAATTTTTTAAACATTTTCCGAGTCATTGCAATAGCTTCTTTTTTTGTTTACGAAAATTCGCTAAAAGAATTGGAACGTAAGGAATCGAACTCGGGCTCCTCGACTCTGTAGCCTATATAGCTATCCACTAGACCACGGTCATCAAATGAACAATTACAGAACTTTGCTACTCAATAGGGAGCTTATTCCATTGCTCGGTGGTAGGGAGGCGCCGCGACAACCGGGGAGACTCTCCTGTTGGACCCACTACAACATCTTCGATGTCAATAACAACGTTCATATCATGAATAAATAATCAAGAATGAAATAAACTCTGCGTGTTGCATCTTCAATTAGGTAGGTATGACTTCTCGAAATGAAAAACTACGATAGTAAACTCATTTATAAACATTCACTTCATGGATATTATTCTATATGAATATTTTATCATGTGAATTTTGTTTTAACACCTATAGGCATCTACCGAGTACCTACCAGTCGTTTTTCTTTTTTGCGCAAGACAGGCAAATAGAGAAAATTTATTCAAGATATGGATGACGTAAGTTCAAAAGTTCAAAGGATTTAAACTTTTGGTTTAATTGTATTCTTTCTTGAAGAGGCTAGGAGAGAGAAGGAGATGGCAACAAATCGTACGAGGGTTTGGAGAACGCAAGGTCGAGTAGGGATCGTCAAGATGCCGATTTGCACTGCCTCGAAGCGTGGGTCAAGAATCTCGAGAGTAGGTACCGTTTCCAAAGACGTAACTTAGTTTTCTATATACGAAGCATTTTTATAATAATTATTGAAAGGAGAAACAGATAGCCTTCCAATTTCAATATCCCCACTCTCTATATGACTTGGTGAGCTTACTTGTAAAAGTCTGGGGTCCACTCCCCAGGACTCTCCCAATGATATCTAATTACTGGTAGAACATAACGGTCAAAATTATGAAACAAGGAACATATTCAGCCTCAACGAACAATAATATATCTTCGCATCGTGCGTTGAATAACCATGAAATTGACCTCGGAGCTGATTACAATCAATATAGAGAAAACATATATTATATTAAATCACAAAAGATTATATTAACAAAATCATTTCAGTGTGAAAAAAATTATATATATATATACAATAATATATTTCAGTGTGATAAATAAATTATATATATATAGCGACAAAAACTTCTGATAAAATGGGAAAATACCTCAATATTTCGGCTACTTGCCGTGATCACGAGTAGAGAGATAGTGTATGATATATATATATATATATATATATATATATATATATATATATATATATATATATATATTTCTCGGCAAAGAGCTTTAAAAAGTAGGTACAACTATTTTTTTGTTGTTATTTTCGAAATTTTGAAAACCCACGTAGGTAGTTTACCAAATGGTGTAATATGAGACGAATAACAACACAGCAGACAACAAATCTAAGCAATCTGGATAGATCTATAAAAATATCCAAATTTAAATGTAACAAGACGGTGTCCTTACACGTTTTTGGTTTATTATTTTCAATAATGATCTTACTTTAAAAAATAAGAATTTAACCCCCTTCCCCTCCCAACTTCAAAATTTAAGTTTCAAGATGCGTAGAATCCAAAAATCAAATAACAAAAGCCGTCCGTCCGTCGGCGCCATTCGGAGTCTAGATCTTTCTCCGAAACTACTGGATCTAAGTTTATGAAACTTGGGTCAACAATCACAAAGGGGGTTTAGTTGGTCCTTAAAGCTCAGCATCCATTTCAATCAACCCTACAGGGTAGAATTGAAGGGCTCAAATATTAAAAATTCAAGATATAGAAAGTTTCCGAAACAAGTTTTTTTTTATCATTTGCTGTACGATGATCCGTTTGCTCTCTCCTAGGGCTAAAACTTTGACAGGAAAAAAAAATTAACAATACGAGTGTGTGTCAGACTGGTGTGAAGAAAGTAAAAATCGCCTTACAAACTCCGACGATCGTATTAGCTGATATAATTTCACAGGAGTTCTTTCTTCACGAATTCGAGTGAAAGAAGAAAATAATACATCTATCTAAGCTTTACTTACAGATAGACGTGTGAAGCATTGGTAGATGTTTTATTTTATCTCATTAATTTTTAGTTGGCTGATACCTTCTGCTATGTCTTATACATCTTAGATTCCAATGTGCTATTTTACATGAGATATCAGCTCCTGTTACGTACAGAGGGACTAGCAAAGGGAGGGTGTTTTATTTAAATAAATTAAGATCTCCTTAGTAGGCGTCTACGTTGAATAATCTGTGTAGAAGGGCTACCTGATGCAGAAATAATAAGCCTTTGTGTAATAATTTGCAGCGTTTTATGAGTACCACATGGCCAAAATGATGTACGGTATTACGAACACGAATTGAGAGAAGAAATATGTACAGGAAACCTCGAAAATAGGTAACGAATTTACCCGCTTATGTACCCTCTAAATTATATCAAGCAGCACTATCCTACATACTATCAGTATCACATTTCAAGTTGAATTGAAAGACTGAAATTGATATTTTATTTTGAAGGTTGAAAACATATTTACGGACCGTTGAGGTCCCAATAGCATGTAATGTGAGAACGAGCCGATGTTAGAGGATCAGGGGTCAAATCTGTTATTCCCGCGCTTCATAGAATTACGACGGATTTCCTCAATTTCGAGCCATACCTCAAGGTTACTAGTACTTTTTGCATTGGTTTCGTTTTCATTCCTTAACATCCTTCCTCGAATTGAAACTCCAAATGTTAACATTGGCCAACTGAATCTCGGACGGTTCTTAGCTTCCAAAGGAACGTTAAACCGGGTGTAGGGTGACGAGGAATTCGTCTGGAGATACCTACCTACCAACAAAAGCGCAGATCCTTGGATTCTACTATGACTCACACGTTCAAATACCTACTTGACAAAGGAGGTTTTTTGGGTGTCCCTTATAAGTCTTATAGGTAATAGGTATAAGTAATGGGTATAAGTCTTATGAGTCTTCGTTAATAAGAGGGACGCCTAGTGGAATTGATCCAGGTCTGAGAGGGACGACCCAAGTATAAGAAAAAATTACCAAATAAAAACCCGTTTTGGATTATTCCAAGACCGAATCCGCAAAAAAACCATAGTTGCACGTATGTGTGTGTGACAAATTTCGTCTACGCTAGCCATGCCACAATTCTCAACCGATTTTCAAGATTCTTTCTTTGAACGATCGCAATTTTAGCCGAGTTGTGCAAAAAACCGCGTAAATTTTGAATTCCATGATGGAAGGAGGGGAATGGAGGGAATTAAGCAGAAAAAAAGTGGTTTTTGTTTTACAAATTTTGTTGACGCTACCCCCGCTACAATTCTCAGCCGATTATCGTGATTATAATTTAGTTTCATTCCAATTTTAGTATAATTGTGCAAAAAAACCTAAGGAATTTCGGATTTGCTGTCGAGGAGGGGGAGTGGAGGGGATAACTACCGGTTCATTCAAGCTCTGCCCAAGCTACAAATCTCGACCGATTTTTGTGACTCTTATTTTGTATCAAGACAAATTCCTTATAGTTTTGGAACGAATATGTCAGGAGTTCCAAATTTCAACAAGGGGGGTATGAATAGAGGGGGTAATACTGATGAATCATTTTGTTTTAACGATTCTTGTCCGATTTTTTAGATTTTTTTCCCCCAACTATGAATTAGATCTAGTTTTGGAAAATATGTAAGGAGATTCAAATTTCTTTGGGTGAATGGAGGAAGTTATAGTAATAAATCATGATATTTTAACTATTCTCGTCGAACATTCGTGTTTTTTTTTTTTTTTTTTTTTTTTTTTTTTTTTTTTTTTTTTTTTTTTTGAAAATATGTCAGGAGTTTCAAATTTCATGCAGAATTTGTATGATGGAAAGTTACTGAAGGTGGTTAATGGGGGAAAGGGTGATTCCTAAGTCATATTTTTGTTTTTTTTTTCCCCTTACTTTAACTCTCAACAAAATTATATAAAATCCATTCATGGGGTCGTCCTTGTAATGCATGCATTACTTACCAATGTGTTCTTTTACAGTTAGTCTGTGAATTTGTTCTGGTCATAGTAAAAAATTAACATATTTTATTTTAGATAAAATAACATAGAGAGAGAAACATTTTTTTTCCTGCCAAACAAGAATGCACATACCGTTAAGTATCAGTTGAAGGTGCGATATACCTAGAGCAAAGCAGAAGCAGCGTTAAAGATCAATTTGAAGATCGAATCAAGATTAAAGTGAAGATCGATCATCAATAAGCCGCTGTGTCGTAAACCTAATTTATTACTTGTATTCTCCGCACGAACAACTTTTTCACTCGTCTTCGAAACATATTGGTAGTAATTTATGCATTAAAGGAACGTCCCAATGAATGGATTTTATATATAAAACTTCCAGCATGAAATTTGAAACTCTATACTCGATACATCCCGTAACTAGACCAAATTCATCATTGAATTAGAAAAAAAATCGCAAAAATCAGACGAGATTCGTTGAAATTTCATGATTTATTGCTAATACCCCCTCCATTTACCCCCTTCCGTGTTGAAATTTGAAACTCCTCATATACCTTCAGATACTGGACCGAATTCATTGTAGAACAAAAAAAGGAATCAAGTAATCTGACAAGATTATATAAAACATCATGATTTATTATTATTACCTTACCCCCTCCATTCATCCCTTCCATAATGAAATGTGAAAATTCTGATATACGAACCAAAACTAGAACGAATTCATAGTTGAACAAAAAAATAATCACGAAAATCGGTCAAGATTTGTAGCCGGGGTAGCGTCAACAAAAGTTGTAAAAAAAAAAAAAAAAAAAAAAAAAAAAAGTTATTTCAAAATTTACGCAGTTTTTTTCACAACTCGGCTAAAACTGGGATCGAACAAAGAAGAATCTTGAAAATCGGTTGAGAAATGTGGCAAAAAAAAAAAAAAAAGTTATTTCGGCTTAATTCCCTCCATTCCCCTCCTTCCATTATGGAATTCAAAATTTACACGGTTTTTCGAACACATACATTCATGCAACTATGGTTTTATTTACGGATTCGGTCTTGGATTAGTCCGAAACGGGTTTTTATGAGGGTTTATTTATTTTATTTATTTTTTTTAATCTCGTGCATTGGTTGTCCCTCTCCTCTTTGGGTCAATTCCAATAGGCGTCTCTTTAGTTAACGAAGCCTTGCTTATAAGACAGCATCAGAGAGATGTCCTAAAAATGAATAAATAAATAAAAGCACTGATATTAATATTTGCTAGCATGGTCTCTAAGATATCGTAATTTGTCCAATGGTCTATGGAGATGACTGTTTGAACGAGGTATGGTTCAATCTACTATACTTTCCTTATTTCCGAGTACTGAAACAGGCTATTGGCTTCAAAAAGTGTCTCCCGCATAGTAGAATAAATCAACACTAATATTAACCTTCTCCACCTGCTACCTACCTATTTTCGGCCAGAAACATATAGTCGTCAGTCTGGTGTCATTTTAAAGGGTTTTGAATACCAAATCCAAATTAATAGTTTGGAAAAAAATCCAAATTTTGGTGCATCTGCCTAGCCAGTTCGAGATTTCTCAACATTGGAATTTTAATCAAATTCGTGGAAATCAGCTAAAACAAACCAGAAACCAGTATAGTTGGCATACTGGTGTCATTTTAAAGCGTTTAAAACTATAAAATAAAATAATGATAACAATAATAAAATAAAATGAAAAAAATTAGGATAAATATGTAGAGAGAAAAAGAGAGAAAAAACCCTCGTTTCATGCTTTACTACAAGAATAACATTTACCTGCAATTTACATGCAATTCATTCCAAATTATAGAAATAGGGTTATCACAACGAACTATATAACATATAGTTTGTTGGGTTTTCAGAACCTACCTATTACTTTGTATTTATAAGCACATTCATATCAGCACATTATATTATCTCACACTTTAAAATAGAAAATATATAATAGTATATATGTCGCAGCCCTATTATGAAATCAGCCTTTTTGTAAAAAGCCTAGCCGTTTTACAATACGCCGCCTTTTCGTAATAAAAACGTTATTGGAATGGCATCAGCCTGGTATTTTTTAACCTTTTTGTAAATAAGCTGGAAGAGCTCAGTCTTTTTGCCAAAACCATTCAATTTGACAAACAGGACCTGTATTCCCAAATAATCTGTATTTTCACTAAGGGATTCACTACTTGACGTTATGTATTTATGAGATGTGGGCATCCAGATCACCTAACTGAACACAGCATTCTGACCTGTACGAGTATATAGGCTAGGCTTTTTGTGAAAAGCCTGATGTCACAAAAAGGCTGCGACATATATACCTTCAGGAAACAAAAGTTGGATAACTTCAGGGCTTGGCACAAATTATTACTCATAGCCGTCCAAAAGGACTACCCACAAATTCTAAATAAAGAGAATATAGGCACCGAATAAAGTACCTACCTACTAACGGGTAGGTACCCAATGAATTTTAATTGAATCAATTAAAAGGGTACACCCAATACCCTAAAAACTATATAACATAGTATCTGGAGCGGATATTACTAATCGATACGGACTAGGGAAATGATGCAGGTATATCGGAACTTAATTTGAACACGAGGGAGACGGGACTTCAGCAAAATTCTAACGAGACCATCTGACGATGAAGACAGGAATCGGTAGATTGGCCGGATTAGGTGGGAACAGCCTTGGATTAGCCAAAGTATTTCCGTTTCTCGTCTAACACTTTTAAAGTGAGAATCAGAGTCATTTAAACATTCACACGCAGATGATAGCATTAACTGCGAATTTGTTTAATCATGAAATATCACAATTCATAGGTCAATGATCAATTCATAGATCATATCATACCTAGAAAATTAACATCGATGAAAATGTATTTAAGATTTGATGTACACAGCTGCGATCGCACAATCAATCTTGAATAGGTTTTTCTATTCTTCCCTTCACACCATCCACCTATAATGGGTGAGAATCATACCGCCCTTGTGCTTTTGATTTCCAGGTTTGCAAAGTCCTTACCATGTAGACCTAATACGGATAGCGAAGTAATTATGGTGATTGTAGGTTTAGCTCATTCACGCCATGATATTGAATCCGATACATTCTTTTCGATTTCGACGCCATTGTTTAAACTTGACCTTGTAGCATTGTAACTAATTTCCTAGAAGAAAAAATTAATTTCCTGATTTACTGGGTGCGGTTGGTATTCACTGGTTTAAAGGTGGAATTGAAAGAATAAATAGGAATAAACCTTTATAAATATTTAACTTGTATTTTTTTAAGTTAATAAAACTTGAGTTTTATTCGACCATATAATACTTTCTCCTTTTAGCGAATTTTTGTAGAAAATGAAGCTATTGCAATGGCTCCAAAAATTTTAAAATCAAAATTTTCGAAAGTTTTCTTCATTGAAATCCGTTTTGTGGCTTTCTGAAAGTGTGTGTGTGTGTGTGTGTGTGTCATTTTAGGCAATAACTCTCCTTAGGATTGAGATAAAAAATCCGTTCTTTCGCCAAAAAATTAAGCTTTCCCAATGAAAGGATGAGTTCGTTGGCCAGCACTTTTTGAGCACATCAAGTTGGTAAAATTTCAAAAAATGTGCTAAAAAAATCACTAAAAACGGCTCAAAACGGCTAAAAATTGTTTAATGTATATTTTTAGCAGAATTTTAGATAAAAAAAAGTGTATCGATGATGAATTAGATCATTGAAAAATGTATGCAGGAAATTATGTAGAAAAATGTACATAAATTTCAATAACATTTTCCGATAAATAGTTTAAAACTGCAAAAAGAAGGTAAAAATACTCGTACAAATTTTTTTTTTAATAGCCGAAAATTATTCAGAGCTAGTTTTTAGCCCTAAAATTGGTAGAATAACAAGTTTTTTTTCACTTGAAGTTCTGACATTTCAAAAATTTCAACATAATATAGTACGATCATTTACAAAATTCGCTCATACGATCATGATGCATGACTGGAACTTTTTTTCAAATCATGTTCTGAAAGTTACATCAGAAAGATTGCAGCCCTCAGCAACAACGCATTGATTTGGTTGTTTCTGAAGTTTGGTGGCATTTCGTTGAAGTCTTTGGAAGCCCTTTCAAGATCTTTGGAAATTGTTTAGAAATAGTTGCCCGTTCACCCCTACAATGTATACCAGTGGAAAATATCCACTGAGCCATTTAAAAGAACCGGATCTTTTGAGTGAGCGGAGTGCTCAGAGCCGCTCTTCGAGGTGAGCCGTTTTGCCCATCTCTAGTTGCCCCCAAAGAGGTAGGTAAAAACCTCAAACTCAAATTTGGTGAGCATACCATCTCATGTCTTTCAGAGAAACTAAGTACTTGGACAGGGAACGTATGCCTAGTAGACGTAGGATCCGAAGTCGACAGGTGATCATCTATAGAGGAGGTTTGTTTACATTTTAAAATTTAGTCCATAACATGTGAGAAAAATCACTATCTGTCATCTAAATCAGGGTGAGGCATACGCAGTTGGTTCAATTTATAACCACGCATGCTCGATGCGAGCACACTAACCACCCGATTCGAAGGTAGTCAGCATGGCTACCTGTGGCCTGAGGCAGATCTGCACGGGTGTCGACGCTACGAACGGCTCCGCCGAGGCTGTCCGTCCAGAGGACGCGATTTCGCGCGAAGAGGCGAACAGGAGAAAAGAGGCGAAATGGCGCGAACGGTTCGCCTCCTTTCAAACACACTATTTTAAGTGAGAGCTCGTTCACTGCAAGCGGTGCGGTTGAGCGAAAAGGGGCGAACGCGAAGAGAATCAAACCAGTTTGTTTTTCAACGCGCGAACAAGCAAAATGGATGCCGACGACCAATATTAAAACGACCATAACTTCCTCAATTTACGTTGAAATTCAAATCTGATTACACCATTGGAAAGAGTGAAATTTACTACCTCCCTGATGGGGGAAAATGGGCATCGTCTAATGGTCGAAATGGGTGAGAAAGGAACTTGAAAAGGAAAATTTGTCAAATCTTGGAGATCTCCACTTTTTTCAAGCGCTCAAAGCTTAGAATCCGACGTGAAATTTTACCAATATTTTGCTAATCAGGGAAAACCCTTACTTTTTATGTTGAAAAAAATTGTTTTCTCAATGAATCCAAAAAAATTTAATTCTCTGGAAAATTTACCTTCTACGGAAATACAAGTTTAGGGCGGATTTCTACGTATTTTTAACTCTGAATCGAATGGTAACACTCGCAGATCTCCCGAACCCCTCATAACCAAGTTTTAAATTTTAACACACAAATTTGAGTTCATTTGATACGATAAAATTTATGTGTTATTAGTTAGGGGTGAAACTGTTTAGCTAAAGTATAAAACTCGATTAGAACGGAGCTGGAGAGATCCTCAAGTGTTATTATTCGATTCATTCGAGGCATCTTTGAGCACGGTCATTAGAGAGTTCCTAGTAGATCCGTAAAACACAATATGTGGGGTAGTTGGCTTTGAGGAATACTTCCTAGAGTGGTTGAGGGTGAGAATGAGAGTCAGCTTCTCGTATTAGGTACTTTATTTTAGCTAAGCGCATTCGCCTATTGGCCTCGTCAGAGCTCTATATATATAAGTCTTTCTATTGTTATCATTGGTTAGGGGGACCCATCCTCTTGTCATAGTGTTAAATTTGTTGCTGTTGTACCTTTTAACATGTTGTTGAAGGTAGGGGGGGGGGGGGGGGGGGGGGAGTTTCGTTTTAAAATTAATAAAAGATGCAAAATATTAGAGCAAGTACATACTTATAAGTATCAATATGACAAAAGCGCTTAGCTAAAATAAAGTAGGTACCTAATACGAGAAGCTGACTTTCATTCCCACCCTCAACAACTCTAGGATGTAAAACACGGCGCCGTAATTCTGACGCAATGAGTTACGGTACAGTTACATTAACGGACCGCAATCCGGAAAAAACGTAATCGTCTAAAAACGCTCATTCAACTCAAACTTATTTCTGTTCTAGAACCAAAAATTTCAACCATGTATCATGTTTTCTCCTCGATATTGATTCGAAATTCTATGAAAACATCAGAAATTAACAAGCGGTTGCAATCATGTTCACAATATCAATTATTGATAATGATCACCTGTGTGTAAACAATTATTTATATAACCATGCTCATAACTCAGTTTGTTGGACACGCACTTCGCCGTAGTTAACATAATATTGTTGGATAAATCGAGAGCTTTCGAACGAATGGTCAACGAATTTTGTGGGATGAAAAACGACGAAGTACCATTTCCCTAGCAACGACTCGGTTGTAGGCGGAAATCACTGTAACACTATATGTTTCGTGCGCGGAAAAAAATTGACTAGCAAAAATTGCTAGGACCCCAGGGCTAAAACATGATACATGTTAATAAATAACCTCCTTCCATGGACTCTAACCTAGGGATAATTTCCTCCTTCCATGGATTTAGCGTTACAACTAGATCCGTTAAGGAGTTGACGTGACTTTAAGGTGCGATAAAGTTCCTCGTTACCGCACGCCGTATTGAGACCGACGGATCTCTAGGAACTCTCTATTATACCGACAAGCTCCTGCCTCGCCTAGCGCGGTTCGGCGCGAGCCGCTCATAGCGAGCAACCCCGGTATCAAAGTTCCGAGCTACCCGCCTTTACATAAGGGTATCCCAAAAGTAACCCCCCCCCCCCCCCCCCCCCCCCACTTTTTCTACAATTTTTGAGATAAGGGAGAAAAACTTGGAGAGAGATTTTAAGGTGCCTAATAGGTACTAAAATAAAAAATTAAAAAAAAAAACTGAAAAAATCCAAAAGTTTCAATGTACTCAAAAGAGAGGGGTATAGTAGTGCGTACCAACTTGGACTTTTTTTTTTAATTTATTCATTTTATTAGGTATTACTCATTATTATTTTTTTTTTTTTTTTAAATTTCACAGTGACACCCCATTTTAGATATATTTAGCGCTGAACACGATAGCTTATTCCGTCCTCAGAGTGAAACAGATGAACCATGAAGTCATTTTTTTTCCCCTAAAGATAACTATGAAATTCTGCATAAATCACAATATGAGGGTGTTTTAGTAAGTACTGGGAAGTATCTTATACACCTTAAAAAGACAATACGATGAATTCTCCGATTGCATAATTTGCTCAACTTCCCATGCTTATCACAATTATTTTTGACTTGTTTAGCATAGACTTATTGAATCTTTCTAAGGTTTGCAAGATCTTTGAAGAGTCAACTGACTGTATGTAACATTGGATTGGATACACGAATAATAACCCTGTGCGTATTTTCTTACAAGCCAAATTTATACATACACTCAATGGGAAAGTTCATATTATCAACGAACATGACTGATACCTAGTAAGGAGGTAGGAAACTAATGAGGAATGCTCAACGTTAGGCGCCTACTGAGGTACACGCACGAGGTTACCAAGGTAACCGGTGTACACGCACGAAACTTGAAAGTGAACCGGCACCGTAAAATTGTAGTGCGCAAAACGAAAGTTGATGAAGCGTGCAAGGATCTCAACATAGAATAATTGTATTACAAATGAAACCTTTTCGTCCGCTCGTAACTTTTTGCCATGCGTTTTCAACGATTGCTCCATAGTTTCGTCATGTTTTACAACCGGCGTATTTCGTTAACTTCCTCCCATCGTGTCAGTTGCAATTCGAATGGGTGAGGCGACGTGACAAAAAATTAATTGTTGCCAAACCCACCAACCAATTTAAGAAATACTAGCTAACCGATGAAGCGATTTGAAGTTCAGGTTTTGAGTACCTACCAAGTAAAGCAGTACTCATGAGCACAATTTGACTGTAATTTTTCTAATGGCTACAATAGTTTCTACTGCATATTCCAAACTGGTGTAATGAGATTTATCAGCAATATGGCTGTAAATCCTCAAGCAAATCATTATGTGTGTAGAACCTAGAATATTGTAAATAATGAAAGATATTTGGCAGTTTTGTGGGATAAGAAAGGAAAATCTCCAGTCATGCAGCATGATCATGAGCGAATTTTCTTAGATTTTATCGTGTAGGTAATACTTTGTTACATTGTTTTGAAATTTGTGCACTTTGAGAGCAAAGAAATTGTTAACTACTAATATTGATGGAAAAAAACCTCATTCTACATAAAATTGTGCAAGTCAGATTTTGGATTTTTTGTTGCAATTTATATAGAATTTTTAGCAAAAATAATGAAATTTAAGTACATTTTTCACCATAACTTTGTGTTGGGAATTTTCATTCCGTGCCCTAGGTCACCGTTGATAAACTTTCAAATAATGATGTTTATCAACAATCTTTTGATGAAAACTCCGATAAATAATATAAATTTGATTATTTTTAGCAGTTTTTAGAAATTTCCAGACATTTTTCATACTCATTTAAAGAAAGTTGACCAATTTAATGTGCTCAAAAGTGATCGCCAACAAACTCATCCATTCATTTGTAAAATTTGATTTTTTTGGCGCGAAAACGAGATTTTTACCTCGATCCTGGGGGGAGTTTTCGTCTGGAGTTACACCTTCACACACACGCACGTATGAAAATGCGATAAACTTTAGGATTCGTTTCAGAATGCCTCAAAACGGATTTCAATAGAGAAAATTTTCAAAATGTTTGGAGCCATTGCAATTGGTGGCTTTATATTTTTTTTCTTTTATTCATTTTTCTATCACTTTATTTATTTATTACAAAAATTTGCACTAACGATATGTATGAAATGTTGCGTATACGTATGCTATTCGAAGGCGATGACATTTTGAATGAAAATCTCTAGACATCGTATTTCCTCATTGGTGCAATGTCTGTTTTGATTAGGTACCTATCCTAAAAAACAAAAATGTTACCAACAGCTTAAAAATATGCTCCAAATTATATCACGAAAGTTTATCATTTCTGCATCTGATATACGCACACTATATTGGTATCTAAGCACAACAGTTGTCTGTAATGAGGAACTTGCACTCATCTGAAATTCGGCCAGAAATCTCATTAATGAGACCATCTTCAATTCACAAATTTATAATGAACCCCAATTTTTGAAAATTATTTTCTTAATTAAAATAAAATTTAAAAATCAGGAGTGGGGGAAGGCGCTGAGAACGCTCTGTGAATGGCCGACTAGCGTGTGACGTCACGCTTCGCTTCCTCCAAGGGAGTAGTGCAGTTTCCACTCTGCTACAAACTAAACTTGAGAAAAAAAAAAAAATTTCTCGTTATTTCTGGTGATCCTTGAACCTCTTCTTGAACAACAGAGATGAAAAAAAAAATTTTTTTTTTTCGTATATATACGAGTACAACAAATTTATTTATAACAATAACAACAATTATAACACGGTTGATGATAAACCGTGTTCCGTTTCGGGAGCATCAGAGTAGAACAGAGATGGAAATTCTGATTTTTTTTTTTTTTTTTTTTTTTGTCATTCACCCAATCCCATCTGCTTTTAATTTCTGCAAAAAAAAAAAAAAAAAAAGTGCAAATTCTTCATTAGGTGCACACATACCTACCAACGCCTCACTAGTCCATCTATAGATGACAAGAGTTACAATGCACTCGATTTCGCGAAGTCAGAATTCCTCAAGTGTGTGAAGCTGTTTGCCATACTCGACTTGACAGATAAGTAGATAGCGTAGCAAATGATTTGTTTTTCCTGAAGTCCTTCCAGTTGGTGCCCCCCCCCCCCTCCACCCCAAACGACCAGCACTGTCCTCTCATAATTAATCCATCAATTTATTAATCACATAATGCATCACATACCTCGTACTTGGTCGTTCTTAGAGCCATCCACAAAATAAAACTGATGTTGAGTATCTACACTACATGCAGATACATCGGTACACGGATATGTCTTATTTTTCCCCCTGTGAAATATGTGTTTTGTGTCTCAAGTTAAAAATGTCTCAATTAAATTAGCTCAGTCAGCTTATCGGAAAAGACCCAATCAATTCGATCGTCTCTTAGTGTCCTAGAGAGTCTCCATAACTAATTTCACCTTCCCAGGATGAACAGGACAGAATTTAGCTTACTCGGCTGATTAGGAATGAGCCAATAATTTCAATCGTCACCTGAAGTCCCAGGAAGTCTCCCTATCAAATCTCAACTTCCTAGGATGAACAGGGGAGGTTTTAGCTCACTTAGCTGATTAGGAAAGACCCAATAATTGCAACTTCCTTGGATGAATGGGAGACAATTTAGCTCACTCAACTGAATAGGAATGAGCCAATAATTTCAATTGTCTCCTATTATCCCATGGAGTCTCCTATCAAATCACAACTTCCTAGGATGAACAGGAGAGGTTTTAGCTCACTTAGCTGATTAGGAAAGACCCAATAATTGCAATCGTCTCTTACTGTCCCAGAGAGTATCCCTCTCAAATTTCAACTTCCTAGGGGTACAACAGGCGAGCATTTAGCTCTCTCATCTGAGTAGGAATGAGCCAATCATTTCAATCGCCTCTCAATTTCAGCTTCAGAGATAAAATACGATAGAAATCATCAACTTTAGGAGCCCATTAGCTGATCAGAGATCTCTGCATCGTCTAGCACCCACTGCTTACAAGAACCTACTACTCAATAGTATACATACAATGTATTGCCCCCTTTTCACATTATTAGTTCATTATGGTTACTTAGCAACATTCGTTTATAACTCGACGTAATAAATCAGCTTCCCTTGACACTATAATGGCTTAGGGATCATGAGACGTTATGATAAAATGAAAGCATTCCAAAAAGTGGCGAACGATTTTCCTGCTATGAAAACTAAGGGAGTTACACTTCGCTAGTAACGCATTGGTTGTACGTAAAAATCAATAGAAAATAGAAAAAAATCGTTGCATTTTATAAAACTAATTTTCCCACTCACGTAGGCCAGCCAATAGACGTATCCATGTCAATAGATCTTAGTAAACCTGACCAGTATAAAAATGATGACCCAACATCGTGTCGCTTTATTCTAAAAATGTCCTTGCATTTATAAAAAGTAGAGCATAATTCATCCATCAGCGGAGTCACTAAATGACTAGACAATTGAAACGAAAAAGGTGCGCATCATTATCCATCGTTTCTTTTCTTTCGCAAACGTGAAGTTCGTGCTCTTGAACTTAATTTGTGTCTGAATGCAAGCACACCTAGATGGGATGTGAAGTTGCGAAGAGCGGTAGATCTTAGCCAAGAAGCGAGGAGGCAGAAACGGCCTTCAACAGGGATGTTCAAGTAACGGTTGAGGGAGATTAATCCTCATTCGGGAAAATGTCTCTGCATTCCGAGATAGGAAGTCTAATTGGCAGGCTCTTAAAGAAGTGCAGATATTGCTCGAATCGCTCAGTTTTATGTTTCCATTGCGATCATTACGGATTGTTTCATTCAGGCAAATCGTGTTACACCTATCAGCAATGTCACGCTCTTTAAAAACTTTCACATTTTCTTGAGGAACCTAAGAATGCGGAAGCGGAGGACTTATTAACAAGAAAGCAAGACGCCTAGGTAGTTTCATCAATGTATATGAGTAAATTTCTTACTGCATAATACAATGTGGAGACAGGTTCATAAAATTTCCTAGCAAACGAACTGGCACCTCACTACGGAAGGTAGGGAACTATTATGTTCGTGCAGGAAAACAAAAAAATGTTCACCCTCTAAAATGTTGGATAGTCCGGGAAAGTAGTCGGGTATGAGCTTCAAAATAATGGTGGTATTGATGGTAGGGTGTGCGCATGCGTAAACATGAATCGTAGCCCTATTTTTCATATTAGCATGTATACACATATATTATGTACCTACTATTCCATTTTGCATTTAATCAATCAATTTCATTCTATTTTTTTGCTCATACTTTTATTGGGATAGGTAGGTACGCGCCCCTTATTGAACCCGATAAATGACACAATAGATACCAACCTATTAAGTTAGTGTGATATTAGTGCCAAAGAACACCCCCCCCCCCCCTCTCTCTCTCTCTCTCTCTCCAAAGAAACGTAGTGGCTGGTTGTTAAACCCTATCGTATTAATCCCGCTACATTTAGCGATTTCCGGTGTTTCAGGCCCAATATAACAGTGAGATGAAATTACCGCATCCTAAAGTTTATGAACAAGTCTTTGCAGTTTGCATTATTAGAAATTCACCCATATGCGTTCATGTTACAACCCTAATCCAAGTCCTCTACTTCCGCATTCTTATTTCTCCAGAAAATGTAATCGTTTCATCTTTTCAAAAGGGAGGTACCAAGTTCAGGATGTTAATTTCCACCTCTTATATAAAGGATTATTATTATTTATTTTTTTTTTTTTTTTAACCAATGCCTACCTTTGGCACATTCTCCAAATTTCCATTTACTATTTCCAATAATGAACCTATGTACCTAATTAACCAAATTAAAATCGAAACAAACTAAATTTACTCGAATTAAATTCTGCTGCCTACTCTGTCGTCTGCAATACTACCAGTTCGGCACTTAGGTACGACATCTACCCCCCACCAGGTCTCTGGAGATGATGATAAAGTTGTAGAAAAGTCTCATAGAAGATGAAGACAAGTAATGGTTTTGACTGCAGTTCTTCAATTCGTCTAAAAATTCCCAAAATTCAGTGCCTGGAATATAATTTCTTTGTTAAAAATTCCTTGGGCAATCACAGAGCAGAGAACTATCAAGAGCAAGTGAATAACGAACCTATTGCATCAGTTTCATGATAATCTGGGTGATATCAGTGAGAAACAGGATGAAAGAATCTTTCAGGGCATGAAACTATAGAAAATGGGCACTAGGAAAGACGGCACTCCCAGATGGTGGAATCTCAAAATCAATTCAGAATTCACTAGATCAAAATTAATAGAATGGTGAAATTATAATTCATCAACTAATTTTTTAAAAAAACTAATTGAAAACGCTGCAAATTATTACACAGTGGTTTATTATTTCTATATTGTATAGCTCTTCAACGCAGCAAAGCTGTCTACATTATTAAGCGAATCATTAGGTACCTACCAACGTAGGTAGTAGGTAACTAATGTGTCTGCATAGGTGTAGACACATACTGAAGATGAGTTGATGAAATTAAATAACACACCTAAACTTTCCTTACACGAGCTGATGATGCAGTGTCGTGAATGGGGCTCTGAATATGAGAAACTCGACATACTTAGCGGCGAACGTTCAGAGCCCCAGTGGCAAAACCGCGGTGGATAGCTTGTTATCTAGCAGTCATTGATGAAATTTAGTTCCCCCCGAGAAAACATAGGTTGCTGCTCCATTATGCCTCATAGTGAGAGAACGGAAGATGGTACGGCTTTCCGGATGATTTCATTCGAACTAAATCACTCGCGACGAAGTTGTGGAAACCCATTATAAAACGGAAGTTAGTGAAAAACGTTGTCTATTTCCACGAAAAATAAAGAGTTACAGTGTTAAATCGATTTCGACGGTTAGGCCATCATCAGTAACAAACAATAACTTAATTATTATTGTTAATTTAGTTATTGTTTGTTACTGATGATGGCCTAACCGTCGAAATCGATTTAACACTGTAACTCTTTATTTTTCGTGGAAATAGACAACGTTTTTCACTAACTTCCGTTTGATTTCATCCGATCTGTTGAGAAAAAATATGTGTGATGTGAACACCAGACCCGTGGAGCTTGTTATTGTAAACCTTGCCCGGCTGGGGGGCTACCACCCCTCCGGGCAGAACTGTACATAAACCTGTTCAGAGGGCCTAATAAATCATTCCATGTCTATCAACTGAGAGTTCTCAATTATGCCTGCATCCTGCTGTCACAATATGTAAATGACAATCAAAAAAATATTACTGTTACCCTGAAAGTTTTCTAGAACTAGATTTTTCAATATTCAGCCCTTAATTACTACCCATTAGGGTTGATCAGAATTGATGCCGCAGTTACTAGCACATCCCCGGCCAATGTAGGTATGATTTTTCAGCAAAATTTCATCAACTTTGGTCCAGTAGTTTTGAAGAAAAGCTCTGGATCTGGACGGCATGTGGCATTTGGACGGGTTTTTTTCCTCGATATTTAGATTCTATGCATCTTGAAACATAAACCAACAAACTTTGAGGGGGGGGGGTTAAACTTATTTTCGTGGTCGATTACAAAGGTTAATTACCTATTGAAAATAATTAACCAATATAAAAATGTCGGGAAAAGCCAACAAACCACCAGAAAAAATCGGGAACTGAGTTTTTTCACTGTTCCCAACTACTCCCTCTTGTAACAAACAGGGCCCACGCGCTTTGTCAAGTAAACCACAACTTCACAAGTTTGTGGACAATTCTGAAAGCCACATTTCTAATACCAACCGCAAATAAAATTCATGTTTTGGAGATACGTGAGGCCGATTTCTTATGTTTGCTAAATTTATTAACCCAGAGTAATATTGCCTTCATCGGCATTGCATGGTCTCCCAACCTTGGTATTCGCAAATAGCTCTGAACATGTCCATCGAGCAAAGAATTTGTTTCGTATTTTTATATAAAATCATGAAATTACTATCACAACAACACGCCCTTTTCTAGGATTAGTAGTTTTTTCTTACGATTTTTCATAGTTTTGACAAAAAGCTACTTCGTTGTGGGACACCTCCCCACTATCTAGTTGACGGCGCATTATGCAGAAACTTCAACAAATCATGAAAAACAATTTACTTACACATCAGAAATGTCCTAGTTGCATTCATAAATAATAAGCGCAACATTTTCAGACCTCGTAGATAACTCGTGCTGACCTGCCTAACCTCATAAAAGTTGTGGCCATAATATGAGCTTGGCTCCCTTGGTGTCAGGCAACGGTGGGCCAATTGTTTTCTCAAAACTAGATGAAATACGAATAAGTACATGGAACAAAATAGCTTACCTCGTCCTGGACAGCCTGAAAACCACTGATTTATCGCATAGTTGTCATCAAGAAAATAACCAAGGCATTCCCTGCTGAGCTCAACAGAACACCGGCCGATGATAACTTCAGTATTTTTCCCGTAAGATGGCGAATCTAATGATTTTCTTGGCAACTCACAATAATTCCCACACTTGCACTGGCCTCCCATGGCTCAAAATCATCAAATTAAATAGGTACTGAAACGGAACCAATAACCAACTACAAATAAAAATTTGGATCCAATTTTTCCCCCAAAAGCGAAGTTTGGAAAATCTTAAAATCACACTTTCGGGTTTTCTTTGATGTTTAAGAGTACGGAAATCAATTTAAACTTCATTTGAAGCTTAGCTATGTCTTCTGAATGCATGTGAAATTGAATTTGAATGAATTTAGCCGAATTTGTAATTCAAAATTGTTCATTAAATGCTTATTTTGGTAGTGCCGGTTTCTTGTTCCCAACATAAAAATTACGTAAAATTTATTTCTTCTTCAGTTCGATCTGAACAGGTTGTTCCTTATTCCCTGCATATTGATAGAAGTACTAATTTTTGAAGGATTATTAAAACGCGTGAAATTTCCAAGTTTTTAGTTTCAAGTGGTTTTTTTCATGCCCATTTTAAAATTACAAGTTATTATATCAATAACGTGGTTTGTTATATGTGCTCATTCTAAAATACACTCTTTCCCGATACCTAATTTTGGTGTAACATGGATTTATAAGTAAAGTAACATAGACGGACGCTTAGGAAAACATCTTCAAACATTAATGGGCATGAAAAAAACCACTTGAAACTAAAAGCTTGGAAATTTCATGCGTTTTAATAATCTTTCAAACATTAGTACTTTTATTAATATGCAGGGAATAAGGAACAACCTGTTCAGATCGAACTGACGAAGAAATCAATTTTACGTAATTTTTATGTTGGGAACAAGAAACCGGTACTACCAAAAAAGCATTTAATGAACAATTTTGAATTAAAAAATTTGGCTAAATTCCTTCAAATTCATTTTTACAAGCATTCAGAAGACATACCTAAGCTTCAAATGAAGTTTAAATTGATTTCCGTACTCTTAAACATCAAAGAAAACCCGAAAGTGTGACTTCAAGATTTTCCCAATTTTGCTTGTGGAGGAAAAAAGGGTTCAAAATTGGCTCAATTCGGAAAATTTGGCGTATTTTGAATTCACTGATTGATGCTCTACGACTTTTAGGCAGGGTGGTATTGATAACATTTCATGTCGTAAAGTTACAACTCATCGAAAAAGAGTAAAACGCAGTTTTTGGCTAAGTTGGAAAAATTAACTGTTCTTTGAACCCCCGTAAAAACCAAACCACTGGACCGATCTTGATATATTTTTGTTATTCGACGCATAATTCTATTTCCTTTAATTTACTACTGAGCGTTTATTAACGGAATTTGATTGGCTTTAGAGTTATAAGCGAAAATTTCAAGGTTTTGCGGGCACCAAAAAGTGTCCTTCAAGCTTTCGAGGTCGCAAACTTGGTTTTGACATACCCACACCATACCAAACGATACGAAATCACAAAATCTTTTGGTGAGGTTTTCGCAAGCTGACCACGTTCTGAGTTACTCAACATACTGGGCTATTCTACCCTACTTGAACGTCTAAAACTCACCAAATCTATCGAACTAATCGATAACCATACCTATATTTCCTTATGAGTAATATCTGTTTCTGAACAGATTCGGTAGAGGGAAGCAGGCCTGATTTCAACTGGCCACTTTCTTGAGGCAAGGGAATTCCCGCACTTTTGAAAAATACTCATTGGAAAATTTCCTTGTTGTTCTCGAAGTTGTAGATGCTCGAGGGGGGGGGGGGGGTTATCTTGCCGTCGGAATCGATGGGTAAGAGACGTTTACCTAATGTACCCTAGTGCCACGACTCTGATTGTCCTCAATAAGATAAAATAACAAACTCATACAAAATTCTATTTCAATTACATTTTATTTTTATATTTTAGATACACTTAGGTAGTATCACGTATCAAACCAACAAGGGAGGTGAATATTTTTTTTTTTAAACAAAATTTAATAACAATAAAAAGTTGAAAAAGAACTATTGGTAACAAAAAAAAAAAAACAACAACTAACAAACGGAAAAGAACATACAGGTACCTTTAAAAATATAACTATAGGTAACATATTAAGTACAAATTACAAAGAATATTTTACGCAACATCTAAAATGTTCATGATCAGAATTTCATACGTTTTGTAAAATAATAGTATTCTACCATTTCATTCTAATTGTAGGAAAATTGGAAAAATAGGAGCATACATCTTTCAGTGTTAGCAATACAGATCAAGCAACAATAAATAATCTTTTAAATATATACAACAGGGTGGAATAATTAGTTGCTATATGCTTTATACAATTTAAATTAATTTTGCCAAAAATATTTTGTCTTTGGTTGAGCTAACATTGGCAGTTTATACGCTATCTGTACATGTTATTGATGCTAGATCTTAACTCTAAAAAGTGGATTAAACTATTTCTGGCACATGAAATGTGGCGGGCTTTACATTGAGTTCTTTTTACATCATTATCACGCATCAAACCCTCAGTTATAACTTTATACGAAAAGCAGGATTAGAACTTATTCAAGTAGGTACAAAACTAGTACCTATTTAACGTTATCAAACGAGTAGGATGTACTTTCCTAAGTGGTACTGAGGATTACGCCTGAAAATAACTGATTTAGTCAAAAACCTTGCAATGATTAGATCTATGCGAAGACATCCTTAATGCAGATTCTAAGAACAAGGCAGTATAATAGACATAACTACTATACTTAAAAGATTTTTCACCTACAGAATCAGATGGCTTTGGTGGCCTCCTTCATCCCAAAACGTAAAATATAATCATAGAAACTTTTTGTCCATGTGAGAAATACTTATTCACGATAGGTTACCAATAGGTACTGCTAAGTAATAGGTAACAGCTAGGTAATAGGTAACCAATTATGAGTGTACTGCAAGGATCGCATATCGAAATCCTTTATTAAATTTATAGTCGATTCTTTCTCGACTCACATGATTGTCCCTTCTACAAATGAAGAGCTGCCGAAACATATATTTATGATTTAACAGCGTCAAATACTGCGGTCTTTATAAACGAATTTAAATGCATTTTTTGAACTTGCTTACAATGTAGACAGTGGGTTATATTCAGAGCAAGCAGACCAAACAATATCTTGAAATTGACTGCATTAATTTATGTTTTTATTATCTACAATCTACATATATATACTAGTTTTAGTGAAACAAAAGTTCTGATGGTATTTATGTTAATACTTTTTGGGTTTAAGTACTCGTTTGAGTTTTAAATGTGCGTGGTTTGCATCTTAAACCAGAAATCTACAACGCTAAGTTCCGTTTTGACGGTACTTCCTTTCCTTTTGATTACTGATAAAAGGTCTAATGTGGCGACAACCAAGACACATTCAAAATTGTTCAGCATCGCAGGTATGACTTCATTCACATAAATAAAACAAATGTATCACAGAATCACAATCTCACACTCCCACAGACGAAGAACCTAGCATTTTCCTGGTCAGTTAAAGGTGGTTTTTTAAAAATTTTATTATTAGGTATTATTATTATTATTTATTTTTTTTTTTTTGTAAATGCAGAACAATATAACATTTCAACATGATTTCACAATCTTCTGTTGGTCTCGAACTTATGTGTGACCGGAAGGACCATAGCGAGCGCGACGAAATGGAAAGGCGCAACAAGTTAGTTCCAGACTCTATTCACCAAATCATTGATAGGATAAACAGAGGTACCTATCGTAACTAGCGAGTCCTATACGGTAGAGATATTTTCACAATTAATCCTGACCTGAAGTCTTTCGAAAACAGGCAACTGAAACATCACTGGAGACTGATGACCCTAGGATTTTCGTAATTTATTCAGGATGGACCACTGCTTACCCTCAGACGCTGGCCTCAGAGAATCTTTTGTTCTTTTATGGAGATTTCATTTAATTAGGCGTTTTGATAACACGTTCGTTACCGTCAATTCCACAATGAGAAGGTACCCAAGGAAGACTATTACCTTTCCATGCATAGCATCCATAGAATAGTTTCATGAAAGCATTGTTGGTAGCGCACTACATCGATGGAGTCAGTGTGAGTTCAAGGTAACCGCTAAAATTGTCATCGAGAGTCCACAAGGATGACCAAATTTGGATCCACACACGCAGCAATCTTTTGTGGGGCAAACAGGATGCCTTTGATTTCTCCATCAAAGTTTGTTGCTAGGTGGCCAACAGGACTGCAAATCTGGAAATCCTTGGAGTACACTCCAGCACCAGCATTCCGATAAGCACCCTCAGCTGATCCATCTGTGAAAACATGGAGCCAAAAGGAAGCTGGAAAGCGTGTAGCAAGTATTTCAAGAAAGATGGCTTTCAACTCCATTGGCAAAAAGCTGTCCTTATCCATGGACTGCAGGAGTGTTAGGTAGCGTTCAGCAAAAAACACGTGATCTTAATTCTGCTGAGTCTGGGAGTGGCTGCCGAGAGCTAATATTTAGGTCATGTTCTGCAAGTATTACCTCTGCTTTGGCTGTAAAAGTTTGTTGGGTCATTAGCCCTTGATGGGGAAGTCGCCCAATATGGGTTACTATCTTGCTTAACTTTGTCCACTAGCGACAGTGCAAGTTGATCACGTCTTGTACTGACGGCTCAACCCCTGTTTGTGGCTAAATGGCTGATATAGGAGCGGATCGAGGGCCTCCAATGATTAACCTTCAAGCTTTATCCTCAGCTCATTCCAGCAATTCTTTTGTTGTTTGAGGACGTCACTGAGAGTTGCAATCCATATTCCATTGCTGGGCGAACGCAGCTTTGTTAGCTAAGAGTAAGGACATCCTGGCTAGCTCCCCATTTTGTTCCGGCCAGCATCCTGAGGATATTTGAACGACTGAAACTTTTCTTTTCCATAGTCTCGGTGTGCATTGCCCAATTAAGCTATAAGAAAATCGTCCGTGCAGTGCCCGGAGCTTTTTTCTGAAACTACTGGAGCAAAATCACCTTTGGTATCTTGTTGGCCCTTTATTGTCAGCATGACTTTCGGTCAACCTAAAAAAAGTATAATTTAAGGGCTGAAATATTTTTAAAATTGAGATCATGAAAACTTTAGAAATTCAAGAAATGTTTTTTTTTTTTTGGTAATCATTCAAAGATATCAGCCCAAAGAATCGGATGAAGCCACCCGAATCGCTATAAAGTTCATCCATTTGCCCACCTGAAGGGCTAGTTAACTGACAGGAAGAAAGATTAACACAAGTGTGAATTAGAACTGGTGTAAACATAGTAAACATCGCTTAATCAACTACAATGGTGGTAAAATTCCAATTTATTGATTTCTCACTTCATGAAATCGAGTTTATTATAACTCTTGTCACCTATAGGTGGACTGATGAAGGGTAGGTATATGTTTTTTGCATCTCATCAATTTTCAGTAGGAGGGTGCCTACATCAATGTTAATATACCTACTTAGATTCTGCTGTAGTCTTAAACTTAGATATCAGTTCTTGTTAAATACGGAGGGACTAGTAAAATGTAGGTGTTTTATTTAATTTCACTAACTTCTCCTTGGTCTGTTCTGTTATACTATAGTAATTTACCTAAAATAGGCTACATTTAGTAATTAAGACAAGTTTCCTACATAGGAGGGCTACCTAATCAGAAAAAATAATCCTTTGAGTAATAATTTTTAGCATTTTTTCATATAAATGATTTAGTCGTGCCAAAGTGTACCTACCGAATGTTCATGTCATGTGTTGCAGTCGCTGCTGATAACATTGTTCCAAAAAGTTCGAGGAAGAAGCTTCAACAACACGTCCAGTTCCAGACCTGTGGAGTAAAGTAGAAAAGAGAGAAATTACCTACTGTCAATGAGTCCAAGGTAAGACATTTTAATCGTAGTTATAATGCAGAATATTTATAATTAGTTAGATGCCCTGAAAAAATCTCTTTTTCGTCGTACTTGGGTCATTTTTCAGAAACAACCACTTGGAATATTCATGGTGTGTTGTGCAAATTCATTTTTCTGAAAGGGCTTGTCAAGAATGTACCAGAGAGTATGTTTGGTACCAATCTAACTGTTATTTCATACATCTAGTAGGTACTCAATGAATTTTTAAAGAGTAGTTATACTACACTCGATTGATACGAGTTAGCAGCTCAAAAGCCTTTTGCAAAGAAATATTGGGACAAAAAGTAAGTAGCGATCATCTGACTGTTTGCCCAGTGAATGTTCCCACCAAACGCAACTAAACGGAGAGGACATCTCACCAACGTCTTGAACATCTCTCATCACCTTTCTCAGGTAAGTACTGCTTATGTAGGTAGGTTCCTCCTATCACTTTTTCTCAATTCAAACATATTCGGTCCATTCGGTTTTCATACCTGAGCTTCAACTGTACGGAAATGTTTTTGAAGAAGAGAAGAATAAATATCTAATTATCCAAGACTATCTTAAATCATTATACACAAATAGAAAAAATTAAGTTGTAAACGTTTTGCTGCCAACAAGTAAAAATCATAAATTCAATCCAACATTTTGGATCATAAAATAAGTAGTAGCTTCGTGCAGAAATGATTAAGAAATTGGAGAGTTCACGCAACTGGGTTCAACTACAAATTAAAATGTTCTATCTAAATTTTCAATATCACCACACCAATCTACAAACGTTGATCATACAGAGCCACCTTGAAATGGCTCTGTCATAGCCATAAATACTGTCCATAAGAAATCGCCGAGAACTGGGTGGATTTATGAAAAATTATAAATAATAACCTAACGCTCTAGAAGCCTGAAAGATTGTATGAAAGACATCCTGGTTATCACAGGATTACTCTATAGTCAACAGAAACAAAACTGCAATACTTGTTGATGCAATTAGGTATGTAGTAAAGAGCTTCAGAAATTATCCAAGGAAACAATACAATGTTTCTTTTGAAATTATCAGAAGCCAAATGTTCAACATTTCGCTGGGATTACGAATACGACTGCACAACTGCCGAACGTGGAGGACTCCAGAACGGTAAAAAGGAATGTAATATAGAGACAGTGACGTGTCGTTCATTGCTGAACAGATCCAAATATACAAGTTACTGAACGATCCATAGAAAGTGATTGTCATCCGCTTCTCACTAATTAGCAGCCACAAAATTGTTCAAGACAGTCTAAAAAGTAAAATGCGAGAGGAAATTGTCATTTTAAAAACTTCCGTTTCAGGAACTACATTTCCTTCCTTGAATGACTAGAAAAGTTTTAACGTACCTATCTTTATAGTTTCAAAGCAAACAACACATCACGGCTTTTCATGATATAGCCTTAATTCTCTTACAGCTACAAATGTGTTTACATGTAAGAGTATTAAACTATAACTACCTACTTACTAGATTATGGTAGTTAAAGATCTCATCCACCAAACGTCAGTATTCACTTTAGCAGGAAATTTCATAGCATTCTCAAGATTTCATCTTCAATCGACCGTTGGTCTTTTCAAGAGCCTTGAAAATGTCAAGCGTCTCGCCTTTTGGAACTCCATATCCTTTGGTTAACCCAAACGGGTTGGATGGCGTTTTATTGTCATCATGAGATTCTTTCCTCAGAGCTACATCGACTTCTACTGAGCTAAAAAATGCAACGGATTGTGGTAGGTCGGTCATTCCAAGCCGAACAACACAAAACGCACGGGTGAGTAAATTCGTAAGATGCAGAGCGAGAGCTGCGTCGTATTTCATGTTTTCAGGGAGTAGATACCGAACTTCGTCATGAAAACTTAGGCAAAACCTAGGTTTACTACCAAGGAACCATCTCATACTCACAAGCATCAGATGGAGAAAATCGACTGCACCACTTTGAACCACCCAATTGACCCTGGTGGAATTGTGTTTTTCGTCATGATCTACAGCGGGCTCTAAGGCCCTGCTTAATCTGCTTTGCAGAAATGGTGTTTTTGGTTCAGGCTGATTGGCAATTTCTTCAAGACAGTTGAACATCGCGGATTCTGTCCCACCAAACCAATGATGTTTGTCAAACAGTTCACTCAATGGTTTTTGGTACATAGAGCACAATTCCAGGGCATCTTCTTTGGGAAATTCACGTTCTTTAATGTTAGGCAACACCCCATCTTTCAGCCTGAAAGCACATTTGCCCTTTGTAAGGGCCATCATTTTTTCAGCCTTATTGAATGCTTCTGCAGCAGATATGTTTTGATTGAACTGACGTAAAAGTCTCTCGGCAAAACGCTGTCCTGCTCCATATATTCTGGCATAATTCAACACCTTGGCATGATCACGTGATATCCCTACTGCTTTAGCAGTCACGCTGTGCATGTCAGTCCCACTGCTTTTCTGTCCATTCAAAGTCATCCATCCAAAAGGCGTAGCACCATGGAGACCTGCAGAATATGCATCAGCCAACAATGATGCTATCCAGAGCTCTTGAGAGTCTACATCAGCTCCTACCAAACAATACCCCGGGGGAGCATGTACAATGCCTCGTAGTTCTGAACCAACTCTTTCAGATATGGCATTGGAAACAGTCATCCAAGTTGGTTCAACAGCCCTTCTAGTAAGCGTGCCACAAACTACTACCTGGGGAAGAATAACACCCATTTCATTATCAATATATGTTTTTGAGGGTAAATCATTGTTTTTCAACCAGCAAACCAACTGATTTTCTATGCGTTCCCTATTGTTCCTCCAGTAAGAGAGCATTCTGCTTATTTCAATAACCCGTTTAGCTAACTCGCTAGAACCTGAGAGTTCATTTTCTGAAAATTTATTGATGAAATCTCTAGCTAGGGGATTTCCAACATTCAAATTAGGTCCATCTTTGTGTGGTAACTTAATCAAACCAGCTCCTTGGCCTAGCTCAGCTTTGCATAAAATGGTTCCATGCTTATTCATTTTTTTTCTTGAACAATAATACTTAGCTTCATATAATTCAACAGTGCACTTATCTTTCATATTAACTTCACGACACGAGCAAAGAGAATAACTGCTTGCAAGACAATACTCCATAAGTTTGTCTATTGGCAACAATTCAATATTGGAGATGTCAATACAAGTTTTGTATGGAACAATATATCCCCAGCCGGATCCTTTCTCGTGATGGAGGGGCATATTTTTCCAAGTCAGCTGCAGTAATTTGGGAGTAACTTTCATGGCGGTACTGACAAGGTCTGCTTCAGGCACCCATTCTGTAGCACCTGGTTTGTTACACAACTTTCTATACCAGTTTGGATAACCAGCCAAATGAGGGATTCGTGCAGGCAAAAAACTATATTTACCTATGGGAACAGAAAATTTGCTAGTCAAATGAGAGTGCTCAGCTTCAACCAAGTCACAATCTTCAGAATCATTCACTTCACACATAACTGACGGAATTTCCTTTGAGGTTTTCTTTAAATTTAGATTTCGAGTGGTCCAATCCTGATCCCAAAGCCACAAATCTTCTTTGAATCGGTCGTCATGAGACAACTCACAAGCTGAATTGGCACTTTTGGATAATAAGGTTTTTGCCTCCGTGTCCAAATCATCATACGCTTCATGAGAATCTTCCAAGTAATTTTTCCAGCTAGAATTTACTGGTATGTAAGCACTTTGTAATTCTAACATTCCTCCCAAAGTAACAGGGTGGGGGAATCGTTCAAGGAATAAAGGATACACTTTCTGGAAAACTTGATGGGTAGCGAAGACATCACCACAACAATAATTCATAGCGGTTTGAAAATTATTACGGACGTCTGACAAATTGCCAGAAATGAATAAATCTATATCTTTTTTAGATAACTTTTTTGAGCAATATAATTCAAAAACTTTAATTAGGCTACTCAGAGAACTAACTTTACTCCATTCTTCTTCACCCACTCCAGCTTTTAGAAGAGCCTTTTGGTAACTGGTGACACCACTGACACAAATATGAAGAGACATAGTATCTAGGAATCTTAAGCCAGTTCTTTCCAACCAGTACTGTTCTTTTACACGAGCCCTATCATATGAAACGTTGTGTCCTACAGCAATTTTAGGTTGTGTAATCCATGGAGACTTATGGCTTTTCGACTTTCTAACGCTTTCGAGGGGGATAAGGTACTGAGTCGTTATATCGTTTTTCATTTGCGGAAAGGGAACAGCACTGGCTAATGACTCACTGACCCAGCCATACCATGCTTCATTCGAAACAGCAACTGCAAGTGTTGGTAATGCGCCAGCACTCATGCAAACCTCTACATCAAACACGTAAGATTTCTCAAGAGGGAAATCCACCTTTTGAACTCCTTCTTTCGTGTACCTGCTCCAACCAGGTTGCATTTCCCAATGTGTGGGCGGTTCAGGGACATCATTTAATAGGCCACTCAATAGTTCTTTGTAAGGTTGGCTCTGTTCAAGTCCAATATTATAGAAATGTTCTTCAATCGAATTTCCTTCTAATTTCGGAAGAGTCAAATGCACTTCAGGAGATCCTTCATGTTTACCCATCAAATTGTAGCTTTTTAACTCACGCAGGCACCTTTCAACAACCTGACTATCAACTTTCTTATGTGGACGCCCGAATAACTGTTGGTAAAGGTGTTCCGTTATCATCTGAATTCCAAACTGATTAAATCGGGGACCATCTTCAGATTGGCTTACCGACTGCTCCAGCTGCTCGTTCAATAAACTGTTATCTACCCAGACTTCATTATTTGTTGCCTTTAATTCTGTCACTGATATGGAAGATGACGACGACTTCCAACGCCGTGAAATTCGAAAGGGCAGAAAATGCCTCGTGGACTTCATAGTAGATCATGAAATGATTATTCGCATGACCTGAAACAGCAGTTAAAAACGAGATTTAATTAATCAATGTGTGAGTTTACGAGTTTCATTGAAAGAATTGTATTACCAAATAGCATGTACGATAACTGCCAACCTAAAGTAGCTTATTTACAGTGGTAAACATCAGTAACACAACTTGTTTGTGTGGGTATAGAAGACTTACTATCGGCAGCTTAAGGTGGGTAGGTTCATTTCAGAAGAAATCTCATTCCATCACGAACTTCAATTCTAAGTTCACATTCCTGACAAGATGACACCTCCTTGAAAAACAATCGAATCAAAAATATATAGAAGGTGCAGCACATAATTATTGTGAAATATTTCATAAGATGGGTAGTCACCAAATGGAAATCTTAAATTTCCCTGATTCCCTGACTTTTCCCTGACGTTCAAATTTTTCTCCATGCCAATTTAATGCATAACGTGACATCATAGATGCTTTTCAAACAAAAATCATGTACTTTATAGAAAAATTCATGCAGCATGACCATATCACCAAATTGTCGTAGTTTCATGTTCAATAAGATGTAAGTCGACTTGTTTTGAAACTTGACCACTTCGTGTGCCCAGAAATTGTTGACTATTAAACTGTAGCAAAGAATAAAAAACTTTAAGTGAATCAGTTAATTTTAAATTAGTTAACTTTCTTGCGAGTTTTTGATTTACGAGTATTAGCACATTTTAATGAACTCTAAGTACATTTTACTGCATAATTTCGTGCACGAATTTCTCAATGTTCTTGATAAAAGTAGATCTAGTTTTCCTAATAGTAATATTCCGCATAAAATGATGAATTTAAAAATCTTGTCGTTTTTTGCTTCACATCACGATTGTATTATAAGTAGCTGTCGTGCGTGCACAGATGTGAAATCTTAGTAACGAGCAAAACTTCTACAGCTTTCATTCGATTTCGATTAAACTACCAGGGAATGTGCGGGCTTGGCTGAGAATGGATTCTCTACCAATCTCATCATTCAAAAATCAAGAGATCTGCGCATGGGTAAACGTACAATACATCAAACATCATGTTCACAAGACCTATAATTCGTCCGATCTCGCTTAAATTCGGTCATAGGCTACCCTTAATCACATCCTGAGTTTAACATTGTTCATACAAATATCTGTGTGAGTCCTTCAAGACACCTCCTGATGAGTCTTAACAAAAAGCTTGTTTTAACTAAAGATCAACAATGATAAGTTCAAATGATAGCACGTTTAAAAGGGTGTACCTAAATTTAAGAAAATCACTACTTTTCACACAAAAAATGTTGGCTGAACACTATTAAAATAAAAAAACGCTGCAAATTATTACATAATGGTTTATTATTTCTGAATCAGATAGCCAGCTATAGTAACCAGCATGCTCTGGGGCTTTCGCCAGTCTCTTTTCTAGTATCCACCTCTGTTCTTCCTCTCACTCCACCCCCTCACCACCCACCGTGACCCCCTGCCAAGCGTGCCAGGCGTGCGCGCGTGCGTAAGTCTAACACTCAAAGCCTCGAAAAAGACACTTTTTCGCCCGTTTTTGGCCCATAGCATCTATGCGAGTAAAGCGATCGGGATGGTTAAACGTTAGGACCAACTAGACCCCAAATGGAGTCTATGTGCGAAAGAGCGGGTTTTTAAGTCAATTCTTATGCCTTTTATGGCCCGGACGGCGAACGGCGGACGGACATTTCAAATTTGGATTCTACGCACCTTGAAACGTAAAGTGACAAAGTTTTAGGGGGGGGGTTATAAAAATGTTTTGCTATACGATCACATAGGCTTATTATTGGAAATAATAATCCAATTGGCACATAGCTTCCTCAAGTTACAAGGATTTGAAATTCGCTCATGAGCAGCAGCTACTAATGAGAAAATCGTGATGTAATTGATATGGAATGAGTGAATCGTATCTTCCTGACTACCATCAGAATCCAAGTGAGATCGACGACAAGGCCATGAGAAAATTGTGTATGATGGATTTTAAATTCGTGCTTGCGCAGAGTGAAATCCTTATTTTTGACTGATAGGTGACCTCTACAGCCTAACCTGCACACTCACAGAAAATTTCTTCAAAATCAAAACTGTTGAAATTAAGCTTGTTACTAGGGTATTCGCGAATAGATACAGATACGAAACCAAAATTCTTCAGACGTTTTTTGCTACCCACCGTGATTGATCATTAGTAGCTGCCGTACGTGCACAAAATGTTAAACGCAAGTCGAAATGTTAGTTTTGGCGAAAGTTATTTTTTCACCTCACAAAAGTGAAAACAATGCTTCCACTCAAAATGGAAGTTAGTGAAAAACGTTGTCTCTTTCCACGAAAAATAATGAGTTACAACGTTAATTATCGATTTCGACGGTTAGGCCATCATCAGTAACAAACAATAATTTAAGGTTAAGGTTAAGGTTTGTTAATAATAAGTTTGTAACTCTCTATTTTTCTTGGAAAGAGACAACGTTTTTCACCAACTTCCGTTTTGGAATGGGTTTCCACAACTTCGTCGCGAGTGATTTAGTTCGTAATGCTTCCACTACTCGTCGATCACTATATAGACTCGGAAGCACTAGGTTGGTAGGCAAATTTTTATTTTGATATTTTATGTTCTCTCAATTTGTGATCTGAAATTCGAATTTTAGGGATTTACCCAAGTTTAAAAGAAAATTAGCTGACATCTGATGATTTGTGGCGAATTCCCTGCCATTTCCTTGACTTTACCCAATGAAAAGAATTCCTTGAAGTTATCAAGTTTTCCTTTACTTTTCCAGTTGGGGGGCACCCTGTTTCAGTATTAGACACCACTTCTGCGTAATCACTGGTCTAAATGTTACAGCCAAAAAATATTTGATACCTCGACAGAGTTCGAACTTGTGTCCTTTTTTACTAAGGAGAAATTTATCTTCAGTTTTAACGCCCCAACGGGTTGAGATATGAGGCCGATTTAAGTAAACTTCATCGATTGTGGGAGTTTTCCTTCCACATAACATTTTCCTGGAGTCAAATACCAGCTACCTCGCTGGTTTTGGGTCGGACGAACGACGAATAAAAACTGAGGGCTGCTGGCTCAGCAGATGCTTGCTGAAAGAAGTTCAGCAGTTGAGCGAGTTCATTGTCACAGTGTGTGTTTTGACTCAAGTGAAAAAATGAAAGATGCTACATCAGGGAATGAGGTGTTTGCAATTTTTTGGCTCGATAGGGATTTAATTAGTTGTTTTGCAAGTTATTTTGAGTTTTTACTAAGGTGCGGCAACTGTGACGCTCCAAACATATTTGATACCTCGACAGAGTTTGAACTCGTTTCCTTACTTCCCAATAAGAAATTTCTCTTTAGGTTGCAACACTCCAACTGGGTTGCAACTATGAGGCCAATTTACTCAAATCTCATCGACTGTGAGAGTTTTCCTTGCACGTAACATTCGCCTCGGAATATGGATTTTAATCAATTTCGATCAAGCCGATTACCTACCACTACATACAACCTAACACCCTTCGAGTTGACGTACCTAACAGTAACGGTAACATAATCCAAATTAACGTGATTCCAATGTTTCTGAATAGTCTTCCTTCCTCAATAATGGCACTTTGGTAGGTGTCTAATCAAAACCAAATCAAATTAGATATAATTATGTTTAACCATATTTAATCAAATCAATGCTTACCTACATGGGCATGGGCAACTTCACACTTTTAGCTGAAGTAAGAATAGTAATTTCCCTGTGTATAAATTGAAGAAGCAAGTCCAATTATGTGTATTCACTCGTGTTCTCATACACTTGAGTATGATTATACTATATACTAGCACGCATTTCGCTCAAAGAATTAATATTGTTGAACAAGACACAACCATCTCCCGGAGGAAAACAAAATTCAAAATAAACAGATAACAGCTAACAACACTATAATGAGATAACAGACCGAAATTATGTTGTTGCTGTTCTTGTATTTATTTCATATTTCAGCATCCATGGAAAAGCGTCTTTTGCCTTGTGGGAGCTTTCGCGATTTCACATAAGGATGCGTAACCTAGCGGCAAAAAATGAAACCATGTAAATGGGGTCACCCTGATAGACGCTTGGCAGATTACTTCTGCTTATTTGTCAACTTTTCTTTGATGATAGTTGAAATGTTAATTAAATCATATGGCAGCGTATTGGGATGCAAATCCAGTGGTGCCAAAATATAATAAGTGTAGTGTCAGAAACCAGGTGAATAGAATGCAAGAGCGGTTTCAAATGGTAGGTACCTACTTATGATCCTATTCTGTCTTGTTCTATTTATGCTAAGGAAAGGTCAAAACCCTCATCATGCCACGGGGGAGGGGGGGTACTACACCTCCCTCTCCAGATTGGTTTATCTACAATAATAAAATCTTAAAATTAAAACAACTGCTGGAGGCGGAGACTGAAGAGAAACGAAGGCTGGTGCGTGGAGCTACTACCTACTGGAAGTTGGCTGGTGCTGAAGGAGGATGCAGTTGCAGATGGCTGGTGCTGATAGAGATGATGTTGAGAATGGAAACAGGTTTTTTAACATGGAATCATGTTTTAGCGATGGATCCCCCGCCGAAAAGTGAGACTATAAAGTGAGATGAAAGTAGCGCCAATAATTGTGATGATTTCCGCTTACAACCGAGTCGTTGCTAGGGATATGATACTTCGTCGTTTTTCATCCCACAAAATTCGTTGACCATTCGTTCGAAAGCTCTCGATTTATCCAACCATACTATATTAACTACTACGAAGTGCGTGGCCAACAAGCTGAGTTATGAGCATGGTTATATGAATAATTGTTTACACACAGGTGATCATTCTCAATTATTGATATTGTGAACGTGATTGCAACCGCTTGTTAATTTCTGATGAATTCATTGAGCTGGTGTTTCGATTATGTGATTCATAGCAGGTGATCCGAATATTGCGAGAACGGTTTGATTTGTGAATTGGTGGTTAAATCATTTTAATAGGTGATTTCTATGCTTTACACTCTAGGAAGCTGTAATTTCGTATGTAGCCTCTTTAGGACATTTACTTGACTATGCCCAGGGTCCGGATCAGATGAGTGGCTCTTAAACTAATTTCTATGCATTACACTATAGGAAGCTGTAATTTCGTATGTAGCCTCTTTCTATAATAAAGTGAATGTTTACTCGCGAGTTTCTATTAGGAGATCATCATCTCACAAGAGCTCAATCGTCGTGATCATTTCTATAATAAAGTGAATGTTTACTCGCGAGTTTCTATTAGGAGATCATCATCTCACAAGAGCTCAATCGTCGTGATCATTTCTATAATAAAGTGAGAGCGAGGAGCTAAAACATGATTCCATGTTTTTTACATTTTGGCAGTCAAGCTCAAAGTAATAACATCCGGGGGGGGGGGGGGGGTCCAGGCGAGGCCCGAAGGGCCGAGTTATTTTCTTGTCTTTTTTATTTTTTTTTTTATTATTATTATATTTTTTTGAGTTGTTGTTTTGTGTTAGTTTATTTCTTTTAATGTACATATACATATATTGTATTTTCTTTTTATAGTATTTTTTCTACTTTCAATTATTATTTTTTAATTAATTATTCATTTTTGTTATTATTATTTTTCATAATTATTAATCATTGTTTCTATTTTTTTATTCAAGTATTTATTTTTTACTTAACTGTGTGGTGACACTGGGGGCCGAGGTGGTGATGGAACTGGTTCAAGAGGGGCTGGTTTAGGGTTCACACCAATCCACTGAGATGGAAATGGGATCACAGAATACAGTATACTAATATTGATGAGATTGCCGTTAGAGTTTTTCTGCCATTTATAAACTTGGTGTATGGTCCTTTGTAAGGTGGCTTGAGTCCGGGTTTGGGCATATCGATTCACATAGGTATAAACAGTGTTTGCTGTGGAAGCAGTGTTTGGCGTATGCCCAGAACATGTTTGTGTCATGTAAGAGCAAAAGAAACGACGATTTGCCTGGAGAAAAGCGTTGAGACTGGGTAAACAAGTTTTAAATCATAATATAAAAGTCCATTACATTGCCACGTAGGGACTCATTAAATGTAATCAAATTAATCGCTTAGCATGGTCTCCCATCTAGGGCATTAGCAGAAAAGCTGGGCATGAAGACAGCAATAAGGGATACCCGAATGTTTGTTTGATGCTTTTAAATGAAATCAGATGAAATTCCCAAAATACAGATACCAACCATACTCTTCTACAACTAGCAGCTCTCTGATTTTTTGACGTTTTGGCCAAACGCCCACGTTATTGCACGACCTCCTCTGCCTAGAGAGAATGTGCTGGCTAGGGTGTAGGCAACGAGAATAGAAGATACCTACTAGAGCTGCCCTTCCCGTGCAAGCCGCCGATCCGAAAGTGTGCTCTGCCCCCCCAACCCCTTGGTTCCCCAACCCCGCCCTGCGGAGCGTTACCACCTTACAACCGACCCGTTTCTAGGTGAATGTATCGCCGTTAGTTTTCATCCCACGAAAATCGTTCTCCACTCGTTGGAAAGCTCTCGATTTATCACGCATTTCTTTCGAACTTGTTCTTCTATTCATGTCGTAGTTTTAAATTAATTTATATTATAAATTGATATAGTAAACAATGCCGCTTGCTTTATTGTCACTTGGTTGAGAAGTTAATCTTGGTTATAGTAATTGTAGACGCACACCATAACAGAAAATTACCTACTTAGGTACTCTGTTCTAATTTCGATTAGTAAAATTCATTCGATTAGTCACTTATGTCGTAGTTTTAAATTTATTTACATTTACGAATTAGCGGGAAGAAAGCTTGTTCCATGTTTTAGCATTTTAGCCACAGGCTCAAGGCGGAAAGTTAGCCCCCCTGCAAGGCCCGAGTTTTGGCTGATTCGTGTTGAAGTCAAAAAAATATCTGTATAGTTTATAGTCAAAAAAAGTCTGTCAAGTTAAATGTGACACTTGGCTTCCTCGTTTTCGCGACATGAATGCAGATTAGAACATTGCATTGTTTAAAACAATCTTTAAAGATTCCATGGAGGGTCAGTTTGAGCAAAATCTTCAATCAGGCAAATTAGAAAAAAGTTCCGGCATGATTGTAGGAGCAAATTTTTGTACATTATCGAATTATAAAAATTTTAAAAAAATAAATAAAAACGAATGAATGAATGAATATGAAATTAATTTCAATGTTGATTTGAATGATTTTTAATTGAAAATGTGTGCACTTTGAGTGCATAGAAATTGTTAACTGGGTCATTATCATATAAATGTATTTTTCGTGGTCTAAATGAATAAAACACGGAAAACTCAAGTTCATGGAATCTATATGTATGCGTAATATAAGTATCCTAGAGTGATATTCTGACGGTTTGCGAGTTAGACCATTTTTCAACTTTACATAAATTTTCAAAAATTCGAAACACGCGAATGAAGCCCTAAACCATAGTTTTTTCTTGATTTTTGTCCCAGTTTTATGGTACTACTAATACAAAATATTCGCTGTTGTGCTCTATGCACCCCTTGACAAGTTCTCAATTTTCTATGAATTTGACAATTGATGAATTTTCACAAATTTGAGAGAAAAAAAAAGATTATCACACAAGTGACACCTTTATTTAATTTTTTTCATTTATTTAATGTTTTGCAATACATTTTGAGTGTTAGTATACTATACAGTATACTATACAGTGTAGGATACTGTATGACCTTTTGTATAAAGCGATTCTCATGTGCGTCAGTTGACATTTTCCCAATTTCCCATTAATTTCCAAAAATTAACAATCTAGTAATGGAGACGAGCTAAACCCCTCCTCATCCCTTTGTGACATCAGTGACAAAATCCTCCACCAACGACCAACTCCTCTATTGCAGCAAACTCAGGAATGATCGACATAAATAGCCATTGTACAAATCTCTATCTCTATCTATACTATTAATAAGAATGAAACTCCGTTTGTTTGTCTGTCTGTCGTGTCTATGCACGGCCAAACGGCTGAGTGGGGGGAGTCTACGAGTGGGGGGATCTTCTTGAGATTTTCCAAAAGTGGGAGCGAGCGAATTTAAAATTGTTTAATCCCACCCGAACCATGGGCCGTAGGGCGGGAGGGGGGTCGAAGTAATAATTAATGTGCGCTTTTTGGACTTCCCCGCTTCCCCTACCCCTCTAAACGGCCGTTGACAATTCCGGAAAAATACGGGTTTCGTAGGTTTTCCTACGAGGAAGACGACGGCGCGATCGGATCGCGAAAAAAGTATCGGGAAATGCGTTAAAAAAATGCGAGAGTACGGACCCGTTTTCTCGAAAAGTCCGCCGAAAAACTTGGTTTTTTCCGATTAAAATATACCTCATAAAGGTACGTTTTTCGGAACGGTTTTCGCGGGCGAAATACAGCTTTGGGTCCGCCGAATCTGAATCCGAAATCGGATATCGAAAAAAGTGACGTTAAGTTGGTCAAATTGCGAGCAGAAGCGAGCAAAGCGATTAAAATGATTCTGCCGTGGACGAGAGAAGGCTCAAGAATTGACGTTAAGGGTTCGATGTCACAACGTTGCGAGGCGAGCAGGTATGCCTACATAGGTACCTACCTTGCGAGCGAAGCGAGAGCCATTTCAAATAATAAATACGGACTTTGTCCTACACATATACAGGTATACCTTGCGAGCGAAGCGAGCAACATCCCCGAATAAACTTTTCGTGGTTCCACGTAGTTTTATAAGATTTAAATTGTTTGTAATAATTCCCAACTGAAAAAAACGTCTGCCAAGTTGGGTGGGCAGTATAACTTCCTCAAGCGAGCGTAGCGAGCAGCATCCCCTACAGAAGTTGAAGCTACCCTTAGGGATCTACCGTTTGCGAGCGAACCGAGCAACATCCCCTAAATGCCAGACTTTGCGAGCGAAGCGAGCAACATATCCTACATGCCAGGTATGCGAGGCGAGGCGAGCAGGTATGCCTACATAGGTACCTACCTTGCGAGCGAAGCGAGAGCCATTTCAAATAATAAATACGGACTTTGTCCTACACATATTATACAGGTATACCTTGCGAGCGAAGCGAGCAACATCCCCGAATAAACTTTTCGTGGTTCCACGTAGTTTTATAAGATTTAATTTGTTTGTAATAATTCCCAACTGAAAAAAACGTCTGCCAAGTTGGGTGGGCAGTATAACTTCCTCAAGCGAGCGAAGCGAGCAGCATCCCCATACAGAAGTTAAGCCTACCCTTAGAGATCTACCGTTTGCGAGCGAAGCGAGCAGCATCCCCTACAGAAGTTAAACCTACCCTTAGAGATCTACCGTTTGCGAGCAAACCGAGCAACATCCCCTAAATGCCATACTTTGCGAGCGAAGCGAGCAACATTTTCTACATGCCAGCAATACCTTGCGAGCGAAGCGAGCAACATTCCCTAATAAACTTTTCGTGGTTCCACGTAGTTTTATAAGATTTAATTTGTTTGTAAGAATTTCCAACAGAAAAAAACGTCTGCCAAGTTGGGTGGGCAGTATAACTTCCTCAAGCGAGCGAAGCGAGCAGCATCCCCTACAGAAGTTAAACCTACCCTTAGAGACCTACCGTTTGCGAGCGAAGCGAGCAACATCCCCTACATGTTGGGTGGGCAGTATAACTTCCTCAAGCGAGCGAAGCGAGCAGCATCCCCTACAGAAGTTAAACCTACCCTTAGGGATCTACCGTTTGCGAGCGAAGCGAGCATCATTCCCTATATGTTGGGTGGGCAGTATAACTTCCTCAAGCGAGCGAAGCAAGCAGCATCCCCTACAGAAGTTATACCTACCCTTAGAGATCTACCGTTTGCGAGCGAAGCAAGCAACATCCCCTACATGTTTCAATTGCGAGCAAAGCGAGCAACATCCCCGAATAAACTTTTCGTGGTTCCACGTAGTTTTATAAGATTTAATTTGTTTGTAAGAATTTCCAACAGAAAAAAACGTCTGCCAAGTTGGGTGGGCAGTATAACTTCCTCAAGCGAGCGAAGCGAGCAGCATCCCCTACAGAAGTTAAACCTACCCTTAGAGACCTACCGTTTGCGAGCGAAGCGAGCAACATCCCCTACATGTTGGGTGGGCAGTATAACTTCCTCAAGCGAGCGAAGCGAGCAGCATCCCCTACAGAAGTTAAACCTACCCTTAGGGATCTACCGTTTGCGAGCGAAGCAAGCAACATCCCCTACATGTTTCAATTGCGAGCGAAGCGAGCAACATTCCCTACATACCACACTTTGCGAGCGAAGCGAGCAATTTAATGGGGGGTCCGGGGGGCTTGCCCCCCGGCTGGACGTGGAGGCGAGCGTAGCGAGCCGGAGCGGCTAGTTATTAATAAGAATGAAACTCCGTCTGTCTGTCTGTCGTGTCTATGCACGGCCAAACGGCTGAGTGGGGGGAGTGTACGAGTGGGGGGATCTTCTTGAGATTTTCCGAAAGGTGGAACGAGCGAATTTAAAATTGTCTAATCCCACCCGAACCATGGGCCGTAGGGCGGGAGGGGGGTCGAAGTAAGAATTAATGTGCGCTTTTTGGACTTCCCCGCTTCCTCTACCCCTCTAAACGGCCGTTGAAAATTCCGGAAAAATACCGGTTTCGGAGGTTTTCCTACGAGGAAGACGACGGCGCGATCGGATCGCGAAAAAAGTATCGGGAAATGCGTCAAAAAAGTCTGACAAAAAACTTGGTTTTTTCTGATTAAAATATACCCCATAAAGGTACGTTTTTCGGAACGGTTTTCGCGGGCGAAATACAGCTTTGGGTCCGCCGAATCTGAATCCGAAATCGGATATCGAAAAAAGTGACGTTAAGTCGGTCAAATCGCGAGCGGAAGCGAGAAGAAGCGTTTAACATCAGAAATTAATTTTGCCGTGTTCGCGAGAAGGCTCTACGAAGACGTCAAGGGGTTTGTCAGGTATTTCACAATGTTACCTGCAGGCCTATTTCAAAAGAATAATTACGGGTTTTTTCCTACCTATACAGGGTGTCTCAACTTAAGTAGGCAAGACTTCAGGGGTCAATTCTACAAGTAATTTGCAACAAAAAGTGTCTCTTAAAGTGTTATTTTTTAGAGGCTTCGTTTTCGAGTTATTGACGATCCAAGATTTTTTTCGTGTTTTCGACCTTATCTCCTAAAAATGGCTGTGGCCCCATCATTCTTTGAGTATTCTCAAACCTAAGGATACCGTTGGAAAGAACGTTAAATTTCCTATCTTTTTGATGCCAAATCATAATTATTCAAGGGAGTTATAATACCGAAAAAAGAGGTCAAAGTACAAACTTTGTAAAATTCTAAACATTTGGGTTTTTTCAATCTGATTCCTCCCTCCATAAAAAAAATGAACAGTCGTTTGCAAGTACAGTAAAAACTTCAAAATCTTATCAGCTTTCTAACGGTATAGCCAAAAAATTGATAAAAGTAACAACAAGGAGAAAAAACGGCTTTTGAGTGCGAAAAAACGTGGTATTTTTAACGAAAATCGATGGATTTCAGGAAAAAACGATCTCCCACAACGTTATGATTTAAATGTCGAATCCTACGTAATTTTTCACGCTGAATCGAATGGTGACACTTGCAGACCTCTACGACTAACGAATAAGGGCGAAAGTGGTTTTTAAAGGGTCCTTCTCTGAGGTTCGAGGGTCAAAGGGCACTTTCGCCCTTATTCGTTAGTCTCAGAGGTCTGCAAGTGTCACCATTCGATTCAGCGTCAAAAATTACGTAGAATTCGACACTTAAATCATAACGTTGTGGGAGATCGTTTTTTCCTGAAATCCATCGATTTTCGTTAAAAATACCACGTTTTTTCGCATTCAAAAGCCGTTTTTCCTCCTTGTTGTTACTTTTATCAATTTTTTGGCTATACCGTTAGAAAGCTGATAAGATTTTGAAGTTTTTACTGTACTTGCAAACGACTGTTCATTTTTTTTATGGAGGGAGGAATCAGATTGAAAAAATCCAAATTTTTAGAATTTTACAAAGTTTGTACTTTGACCTCTTTTTTCGGTATCTTAACTCTCTTGAATAATTATGATTTGGCATCAAAAAGATAGGAAATTTAACGTTCTTTCCAACGGTATCCTCAGGTTTGAGAATACTCAAAGAATGATGGGGTCACAGCCATTTTTAGAAGATAAGGTCGAAAACACGAAAAAAATCTTAGATCGTCAATAACTCGAAAACGAAGTCCCTAAAAAATAACACTTTAAGAGACACTTTTTGTTGAAAATTACTTGTAGAATTGATCCCTGAAGTCTTGCCTACTTAAGTTGAGACACCCTGTATACAGGTATACCTTGCGAGCGAAGCGAGCAACATCCCCGAATAATCTTTTTGTGGTTCCACGTAGTTTTATAAGATTTAATTTGTTTGTAAGAATTTCCAACAGAAAAAAACGTCTGCCAAGTTGGGTGGGCAGTATAACTCCCTCAAGCGAGCAGCATCCCCTACAGAAGTTAAACCTACCCTTAGAGATCTACCGTTTGCGAGCGAAGCGAGCAACATCCCCTACACACGTTAAACCTACCCTTAGGGATCTACCGTTTGCGAGCAAAGCGAGCAACATGCCCTACATGCCACACTTTGCGAGCGAAGCGAGAGCCATGTCAACAGAATAAATTCGGATTTTTTCCTACAAATATACAGCAATACCTTGCGAGCGAAGCGAGCAACATCCCCGAATAAACTTTTTGTGGTTCCACGTAGTTTCATAAGATTTAATTTGTTTGTAAGAATTTCCAACAGAAAAAAACGTCTGCCAAGTTGGGCGGGCAGTATAACTTCCTCAAGCGAGCGAAGCGAGCAGCATCCCTTACAGAAGTTAAACCTAACCTTAGGGATCTATCGTTTGCGAGCGAAGCGAGCAACATTCCCTACATGCCACACTTTGCGAGCGAAGCGAGCAATATTCCCTACATGCCACACTTTGCGAGCGAAGCGACTAACGAATAAGGGCGAAAGTGATTTTTAAAGGGTCCTTCTCTAAGGTTCGAGGGTCAAAGGGCACTTTCGCCCTTATTCGTTAGTCTCAGAGGTCTGCAAGTGTCACCATTCGATTCAGCGTCAAAAATTACGTAGAATTCGGCATTTAAATCATAACGTTGTGGGAGATCGTTTTTTCCTGAAATCCATCGATTTTCGTTAAAAATACCACGTTTTTTCGCATTCAAAAGCCGTTTTTCCTCCTTGTTGTTACTTTTATCAATTTTTTGGCTATACCGTTAGAAAGCTGATAAGATTTTGAAGTTTTTACTGTACTTGCAAACGACTGTTCATTTTTTTTATGGAGGGAGGAATCAGATTGAAAAAATCCAAATTTTTAGAATTTTACAAAGTTTGTACTTTGACCTCTTTTTTCGGTATCTTAACTCTCTTGAATAATTATGATTTTGCATCAAAAAGATAGGAAATTTAACGTTCTTTCCAACGGTATCCTCAGGTTTGAGAATACTCAAAGAATGATGGGGTCACAGCCATTTTTAGGAGATAAGGTCGAAAACACGAAAAAAATCTTAGATCGTCAATAACTCGAAAACGAAGCCTCTAAAAAATAACACTTTAGGAGACACTTTTTGTTGCAAATTACTTGTAGAATTGATCCCTGAAGTCTTGCCTACTTAAGTTGAGACACCCTGTATACAGGTATACCTTGCGAGCGAAGCGAGCAACATCCCCGAATAAACTTTTCGTGGTTCCACGTAGTTTTATAAGATTTAATTTGTTTGTAAGAATTCCCAACTGAAAAAAACGTCTGCCAAGTTGGGTGGGCAGTATAACTCCCTCAAGCGAGCAGCATCCCCTACAGAAGTTAAACCTACCCTTAGAGATCTACCGTTTGCGAGCGAAGCGAGCAACATCCCCTACACACGTTAAACCTACCCTTAGGGATCTACCGTTTGCGAGCAAAGCGAGCAACATGCCCTACATGCCACACTTTGCGAGCGAAGCGAGAGCCATGTCAACAGAATAAATTCGGATTTTTTCCTACAAATATACAGCAATACCTTGCGAGCGAAGCGAGCAACATCCCCGAATAAACTTTTTGTGGTTCCACGTAGTTTCATAAGATTTAATTTGTTTGTAAGAATTTCCAACAGAAAAAAACGTCTGCCAAGTTGGGCGGGCAGTATAACTTCCTCAAGCGAGCGAAGCGAGCAGCATCCCTTACAGAAGTTAAACCTAACCTTAGGGATCTATCGTTTGCGAGCGAAGCGAGCAACATTCCCTACATGCCACACTTTGCGAGCGAAGCGAGCAATATTCCCTACATGCCACACTTTGCGAGCGAAGCGACTAACGAATAAGGGCGAAAGTGGTTTTTAAAGGGTCCTTCTCTGAGGTTCGAGGGTCAAAGGGCACTTTCGCCCTTATTCGTTAGTCGTAGAGGTCTGCAAGTGTCACCATTCGATTCAGCGTGAAAAATAACGTAGAATTCGACACTTAAATCATAACGTTGTGGGGGATCGTTTTTTTCCTGAAATCCATCGATTTTCGTTAAAAATACCACGTTTTTTCGCATTCAAAAGCCGTTTTTCCTCCTTGTTGTTACTTTTATCAATTTTTTGGCTATACCGTTAGAAAGCTGATAAGATTTTGAAGTTTTTACTGTACTTGCAAACGACTGTTCATTTTTTTTATGGAGGGAGGAATCAGATTGAAAAAATCCAAATTTTTAGAATTTTACAAAGTTTGTACTTTGACCTCTTTTTTCGGTATCTTAACTCTCTTGAATAATTATGATTTTGCATCAAAAAGATAGGAAATTTAACGTTCTTTCCAACGGTATCCTCAGGTTTGAGAATACTCAAAGAATGATGGGGTCACAGCCATTTTTAGGAGATAAGGTCGAAAACACGAAAAAAATCTTAGATCGTCAATAACTCGAAAACGAAGTCCCTAAAAAATATCACTTTAAGAGAACACTTTTTGTTGCAAATTACTTGTAGAATTGATCCCTGAAGTCTTGCCTACTTAAGTTGAGACACCCTGTATACAGGTATACCTTGCGAGCGAAGCGAGCAACATCCCCGAATAATCTTTTTGTGGTTCCACGTAGTTTTATAAGATTTAATTTGTTTGTAAGAATTTCCAACAGAAAAAAACGTCTGCCAAGTTGGGTGGGCAGTATAACTCCCTCAAGCGAGCAGCATCCCCTACAGAAGTTAAACCTACCCTTAGAGATCTACCGTTTGCGAGCGAAGCGAGCAACATCCCCTACACACGTTAAACCTACCCTTAGGGATCTACCGTTTGCGAGCAAAGCGAGCAACATGCCCTACATGCCACACTTTGCGAGCGAAGCGAGAGCCATGTCAACAGAATAAATTCGGATTTTTTCCTACAAATATACAGCAATACCTTGAGAGCGAAGTGAGCAACATCCCCGAATAAACTTTTTGTGGTTCCACGTAGTTTCATAAGATTTAATTTGTTTGTAAGAATTTCCAACAGAAAAAAAACGTCTGCCAAGTTGGGTGGGCAGTATAACTTCCTCAAGCGAGCGAAGCGAGCAGCATCCCTTACAGAAGTTAAACCTAACCTTAGGGATCTATCGTTTGCGAGCGAAGCGAGCAACATTCCCTACATGCCACACTTTGCGAGCGAAGCGAGCAATATTCCCTACATGCCACACTTTGCGAGCGAAGCGAGCAATTGAATGGGGGGTCCGGGGGGCTTGCCCCCCGGCTGGATGTGGAGGCGAGCGTAGCGAGCCGGAGCGGCTAGTTATTAATAAGAATGAAACTCCGTCTGTCTGTCTGTCGTGTCTATGCACGGCCAAACGGCTGAGTGGGGGGAGTCTACGAGTGGGGGGATCTTCTTGGGATTTTCCAAAAGTGGGAGCGAGCGAATTTAAAATTGTTTAATCCCACCCGAACCATGGGCCGGAGGGCGGGAGGGGGGTCGAAGTAAGAATTAATGTGCGCTTTTTGGACTTCCCCGCTTCCCCTACCCCTCTAAACGGCCGTTGACAATTCCGGAAAAATACGGGTTTCGTAGGTTTTTCTACAAGGAAGACGACGGCGCGATCGGATCGCGAAAAAAGTATCGGGAAATGCGTCAAAAAAATCCGAGAGTACGGACCCGTTTTCTCGAAAAGTCCGCCGAAAAACTTGGTTTTTTCCGATTAAAATATACCCCATAAAGGTACGTTTTTCGGAACGGTTTTCGCGGGCGAAATACAGCTTTGGGTCCGCCGAATCTGAATCCGAAATCGGATATCGAAAAAAGTGACGTTAAGTCGGTCAAATCGCGAGGGGAAGCGAGAAGAAGCGTGTAACATCAGAAATTAATTTTGCCGTGTTCGCGAGAAGGCTCTACGAAGTCAGGGGTTCGATGAGGCGGGGCTTGCACCTGACGAAAACGGGTTGCGAGCAGGTACACGCACTTACGTCTTGAAGGGTATGCAGGTATACCTTGCGAGCGAAGCGAGAGCCATGTCAACAGAATAAATTCGGATTTTTTCCTACAAATATACAGCAATACCTTGCGAGCGAAGCGAGCAACATCCCCGAATAAACTTTTTGTGGTTCCACGTAGTTTCATAAGATTTAATTTGTTTGTAAGAATTTCCAACAGAAAAAAACGTCTGCCAAGTTGGGTGGGCAGTATAACTTCCTCAAGCGAGCGAAGCGAGCAGCATCCCTTACAGAAGTTAAACCTACCCTTAGGGTAGGTGTGTTGGGTATGCATAACCTTGCGAGCGAAGCGAGAGCCATTTCAAATAATAAATACGGACTTTGTCCTACACATATACAGGTATACCTTGCGAGCGAAGCGAGCAACATCCCCGAATAAACTTTTCGTGGTTCCACGTAGTTTTATAAGATTTAATTTGTTTGTAAGAATTCCCAACTGAAAAAAACGTCTGCCAAGTTGGGTGGGCAGTACAACATTCCCTAATAAACTTTTCGTGGTTCCACGTAGTTTTATAAGAATTAATTTGTTTGTAAGAATTTCCAACAGAAAAAAACGTCTGCCAAGTTGGGTGGGCAGTATAACTTCTTCAAGCGAGCGAAGCGAGCAGCATTTCCTACAGAAGTAAAACCTACCCTTAGGGATCTACCATTTGCGAGCGAAGCGAGCAACATCCCCTACATGTTTCAATTGTAATACATCGCATGTATACAGCCACACTTTGCGAGCGAAGCGAGCAACATTCCCTACATACCACACTAAACTTTTCGTGGTTCCACGTAGTTTTATAAGATTTAATTTGTTTGTAAGAATTCCCAACTGAAAAAAACGTCTGCCAAGTTGGGTGAACAGTATAACTTCCTCAAGCGAGCGAAGCGAGCAGCATCCCCTACAGAAGTTAAACCTACCCTTAGAGATCTACCGTTTGCGAGCGAAGCGAGCAACATCCCCTACACACGTTAAACCTACCCTTAGGGATCTACGATTTGCGAGTGAAGCGAGCAAAATTCCCTAGATGCCACACTTTGCGCGCGAAGCGAGCAATTTAATGGGGGGTCCGGGGGGCTTGCCCCCCGGCTGGACGTGGAGGAGAGCGTAGCGAGCCGGAGCGGCTAGTTAGATAGAAAGGTAAGGAATGTACTTCTTCACTAACGCCTGATGCTTTCTTCTTAGGCTCCTTATTGGTACATCCATATGCTACGCAAACACCCATTCTCGTGGAGAAAAAGAAAAAGAAACGACACTAACGAGAACCAAAGAAAACGAGGCGAAAAACAGCACGAAATCAGTGGCAAAGTGGCGGATACTGCGTAGTAGGTAGGGAGGCCCAAGAAAGTTGGGGAACCAGAAGGTGGGGGAAGCGTGACACATCGTGCGGGCGCACAGGGCCACTCTAGTATCTTCTATTCTCGTTGGGTGTAGGCGATCCCCCATCAGTTTCATCATTCTTTACTCAATACTTCACTCTGCGCATGCACAAACGTAAATTCTACCAAGCATAATTTTCTCACGCCCTAGTAGTCCGATCATCTGGTATCAATTTCAACATGATTGTGCGCGCGTGTGTTTGTTTTCTACGTGATTGTAGCAATGTAGCAACTGTGCAAGCGCCAATGTGAAATCCTTGTAACAAGCTTATTTTCCACAGATTTCATTCAATTTTGATGAAATTGTCGGAGATTGCGCGGGTTAAGTTGTAGATGGTCCCTACCTATTTCATTGTTCTCAACTCATCATTCTGCGCATGCGCAGACGTAAATTACATTGAGTATAATTTTTTTCGTTTCTTAATTTACCAATAGTTAGGTAGGTATGACGTTTCGCGGTAGGTTTTTACTTCTTGATTTTACTATTTCCCGCTTTGGAATTTTTCACGATCATTCGAAACTTATCAATTATCTATACATTCATGATAGGTAGACGAGGAAGCTATGTGCCACACCCAACTTGGCAGACGTTTTTTTCTCCCCAGGCATTGTGTGATAAATGGGTACCTATCATGTACGAATATATTAGGTATGAAGTCAACAACAACACTATCGAGTGGTAATACTGAGTTAGTACCATCTACCTATTTCGTAGATAACGATCGTGGGTAATTTTTCATTTATGTAGGTTATAATGACTTAGGTAGATAGCTATAGCTTTTTCAAAATGAATTCGTCCTTTTACAAAATGAATTTGTCCTTCTACTAAATGAATTCGTCCTTTTACAAAATGAATTTATCCCTTTTCAAAATGAAACGCCTTCATAAAATGATGCGGTCGGAATGCGCAGAAATCTTTTGCATGTCATTCCTCATCTCTCGCACATCAAACACAAATAACTGTTCCAGCTTTGTAATGCACTTGCTTTTCCTCGTGTCTAGCGTAGCGTCAGGGCAGCTTCTGAATTGAGAGGTGGGAAGGGGGGGAAAGCTCTAAAAACCTTGTAATGGCTTTGTATGAATTTCTTGCAAACGTTTTGCAAATTTCATACATCGGTTCCTAGTGAACGTAGTAAATTTCTTCTTTTACATCTTTATTAACTATACAAACCAGTGCAATAAATTATTATTTTTCGAGAAAAGGTATCTGCAAATCATCAAGATAAAGGTGACTGCTAAACGCATAAAAGGTCATGTTAAAACTGATCTATTACCTAGCTGAATCGCTTGGAAGTATTTTGACTTATTACTTTCATAATCAAGTTTCATTATAAATAGCTGAATACAAAATTAACACATTAAAATAATTTCATATTTAAATTGGACATTTTTTTGAGTTTTCAATCTTTACCATTTTTGTTTGACAAAAACTCCTAGAGGAATCGTAGATTAGTTCAACAGTTATCGACTAGCAATGTTTAAATCAATAATTATTGAGCTATTGATAGATTTTTACAAATTGAAATTGCATTTTAAAAATAGTATTTTAGAGGTATTATGAGAGATCAACGCTTTTGGGTCACTTTGGACCCCTGTATGCACTACTCGTAGCAAACAAATATGTATGCACTCCTAGGGTTAATAGCATGAGATGAGGGGGATGAGGAACGGTTTTATAACGTTGGTGAGGGGAAGGGGGATTAATAATCACTATCACTAATAATATTGGGTTCTTTATAACAGTAAGCTGTTGACAAACACAAACGATTTGATTGATTGGTTTACTATTAATATTGGATCAACAATAGACGTATTTTGAGTTAGGCTCATTTAGTAAGCTTTTGTGAGGCTTGGGAGCCGATTTGGAAAATCAAATTTTCTCAAAGAAAACTTGATCAAAATTTCAATTATTGGAGCTTTTTTAAATCAACTGATCATGCCTAACAATTTTATTACATTTATTTTTTCAATTGGAGTGGCCCTTAGGGGGCGACAGACAATGGAAAGTCAGAATTTACCAAGTTTTTGCAAAGTAAGTAGGTAAAAAATTTTATTTTTTGACCGACAATTTTGGCCATACCCATTGGTCAAAAATAAAAGTTGTATTAGCCATCCCGCGTGCAATTTAATGCTCTTTGATATATAGTATATGTGGAAAACTTTCCGTAGGATGTACCGTTAGAAGATATTTTTATGCGAGAAAATGACAAAAGTCTGCAACTTTCGCAGTTTTTGTGCCCCCCCAATTTTCCTTGAGGGCCTCGAGGTCGAAAAACTTCATTAACTTTCCAATTAATTGGACCTAAAAGTAAATTATGTCTGGACTATAATGCGGGAATCACCGTCCGCCGGACCTTAGATAATTTCCATATCTCCATATCGCATGGGTAAAAGAAAATAAAACCAGAACCTTGTGAACCAATAATATTATAGAGTTTAATTTTGGCGCACAGACAACAAAAGTTTATTAATTATTAAGATAGGTACATCATCTTTTTTATTATACATTTATTCTAGGGCTTTTCTTGCTTCCATTTCGGAGAATGAATTAACAATATCCAAATAATCAATTGACTGAGACATCTCGTATTCAATTGATAAAATTGATAGGTTGTTTAGTATTTCTTGACACATGTTGACCTGAGGTAAGTTCTTGCATACCGCTACACGGGCAGACGACTGCTGTAGACCTTGTACCTTGATCAAGAGCATCGGACTACTGTACGGAGTACTCGTATTTTAGAACTCATTGCGGTTGATCTTTGATTTTACCTTGATATTCAACTGTAATAGTTTTGAGACAAAGTTCCTTCTAGTTTGAATATTTCTGCCCAACATTTAAATCAATTTCTAAAAATTTTCCAAATTTATTTCTTTTAACCAAATTGTCCAGTTTTATGCCCCTCCAAAAGCTCGAGTGTGCGGCTGGATACCTCGCACACCCCTCAGGCCGGCCCTGCTAAGCCAATAACGATATTATCGTTATTGAATGATGCGTCGTGTGGGATGTTTTTTTCCCCTCTGTAATCCTTAAAATTGTACTTATATTTGGTATCAAGTGTAGAAGCAAAAATCCAGCAGTACCTTCCTATAAGTACCTACCTACTAACATGTTCTATTGTAGGTATGAAAAAGAATTTACTCTTAAGAAAAATCTTTACTGGAAGTTTTCAAGAGGTTAAAAGTTTGCAGCCTTATGAATGAGGATGAATTGGGAGAGGGTTTCATTCCGCAGCACTACGGGTGTGTTGCTCTGGGGGGCCCCATTTCCGACGTCCCCGCTTGGAAGGCGCTCAGTCCGGTGAGAACCGTTTCGAAAGTGACTGGACGGCTATGCGGCGAGCTGTGCTTTGCGTTTTGGTGGCCGGTGTTCTGAGCTGCGGTTTAGCTCGTCCTGGTGCGGAACCGACCAATGATAGCCAACCCGAAGAACGAAGAGCCCTTCAAGTCGGAGGTCAGCGTCTCGTAGAAGACGGTCCGGTCCTCCAAGATGATAACAACGTCGATGAGAGTAAGGAGGAGGTGACGGAGTATGACAGGAACGTCGAAGGAGACCAGGATGATGAAGAATCAACTGGAAATGGTTTGGAAGACGAGAAAGGAGAAGGAACCGAAGATCAGGACGAGGTTGAAGATGCTGAGGCCGACGACGATGTGAATGGTGAAGATGAGCATGAAGACGACTTGAAAACTGCCGAGAGTGACCAAACACCAGCTAGTACATCGAGTCCAGAGAGCAAAGTCCTTCAAGCAGGTAAAACTCTTTCTACACATTACCACTCCACTCTACAAATATTGGTTGGTACATACAGATAATAATACTATGCATAATTATTGAAAACAAGTAGAATTGAATGATAGAATTACATAGATGATAAGTTTTTATGCAGCTCTACCTAAGTTCGGATCATAGATCTCATATTATGAATGATAAACAATAAGAACTCACCAAGCGTCGGTTCAATTTGAAACTGATAAGGTACCTGCTTACCTAATTCAATAATTACAAAAATAATTATGATTAAATGCACATGCTTACATGATGTAGGTAAATTAACAGATTTGTTATGGCTGCTAGGGGCCAGTTATTTTTGAATTGGCCAGTTGATTCTTTTAGAGGTTTTGTTGGTTTATTCAAGGTTATGGTTTATTCAAGGTCATTATGTTCGAGTAAAAATCTGAAAAAAATAATTTAGATAACAGCAGTTCTGTTCAACAGGATGATCATGTTTCTAACATGATCATGTTTATAACATTCATGTTTCTAACATCACAATTTTCACCTTTTTTTAAAACGAAGTGTGACCGAAGTTAGGTATACCATTGTGCTCCAACTTCGGCCACCTATAAAAATGTATTAAACACAAAGAAGTAGTAAGTATATTGCATTTTCGGCTGCCAAATAGGTTTTTTAAAAGCTTTTTTGAATTTAAAAACTATAAAAACTATTTACCAACTGGTATGAAAGACCTGCAAAAGAATAAGTGACATCTTTGGAATATCATGTAAAACATCAAAATGAAGGCATTATACGTAAAAAAAAAAAAAAAAAAAAAAAAAATTTATAAAACGTTACGTTTTTCAATCAAACAAAAATTATTCGCCAAGGCGCTTACTGACGTTAAGTTGTGGGTTTTCTATCCAGCTTTGACCAGGACGATTAGGTAGGTATTTAAAATCTTCAAGTTTACCTACTCCCTGCTCATCAAAATACACCTGCACAATCGATCTCAGGTCGCCATTGGTCACATTTCAGTTGGCATTGTAGGGTGACCTACCATGAGAGGATGTTTGTTATCGAACTTTTATCTTGTAAAGTGGATCTTGGCACGGCATATTTCTCGGATGCTTTGCAAATAGATAAATTACTACCTTACCACCTTCAAGGCATTTTCCAAGTAGATAGGATTGTGGTTTTGGTAGTCCCGCCTGCCAATTGCTTCCGAGTCTACCTATAGGTAGCGGATGCATCGTTTTACTTTCGAGAGATAAAAATGTTTTGTCTCCAAAATCAAAATTTCCACTCGCATTTTACGTTTTACACCATTCTGAACAGCTTCCGTTCCGTGTCTGTCATGCGTCAGCAAATCCTTTTACAAGCTTAATTTCCAAAATTTTCCACAGATTTTAATGAAATTTTCAGGGAATAAGTGCAAATGAGGGTCTAGATTGTCCTCTATAAATTCATTGTTCCCTGATCAATGCCCCACTCTATGCAGGCGCAACCGTAAATTCCATCGTGCATTTTTTTCTCACGCCCTAGTCGTCCGATCTCGCCCCAATTTAAAGGATTCTTGGGATGAGTATTTCATACCAGTTTCAACATGAATTGTATCATTAGTAGCCTCTTCGCATGCGCAAACGTAAAATTCACGTAACAAGCCTAATTTCCACAGTTTTCATCTGATTTATAGGAAATTTTCTATACTACCCACCATGACCGAAGTTAGGTACACAAGTTGGCTACATTCTCAGGTTTTGAGAATAAGTCATCAGAAATCAATGGAAGAAAAAAAATTAACAATCACCTCCAAGTTTGATCTAAACTAGGAATATAAAATGGCAACAACACGTTCCCAATCTATATCCGCTTATCAGCTATAGTAGTTACTTAAGGTACACAAGCTGAAAAAGACCTAAACTTCTTGTTTACATTTTGATTTTTATCTTAGGAATGGGATAAAAATAACAAGCCTGGACAGCAGCTGATTAAAAGTTTTTGATAACCCCTGATGCGTGCAGCTTAGTCAATTCCACCAAAACTTGAAATGGCCGAAGTTAGGGGACATGGTCGAAATTGGGTACATCTACAGTATATATGCTTCTATCTCCAAAACAATTACATAGAAAGTGAATAGAAAGTCTACACTGAAAGTAAATAATCCGCACCATACACATTATTTTTGAGGGTATTCTGTTCTTACTACAGCCATAAATAGCAGATCAGATAGGTGCCCTACTTAATTATTGAATCATTAAATTAACTGTCATTAAATCTTGAAACCTATGAAAGAAACTACTTTCATTTCCGGTTGCAAGAAATAGTGTGTTTCCACTTAAATTGAAGTTGTATAAATAATTTAAATGTTTTAAATAATATTATAAGATTCTGTAGCGGGATTTTACGGTTAGGAGAATTAGTAAATTAATATGGAGTGTAAAATATACAAAAACGATCAATTAGGCAGTGAGAAAATGATGCTTGAAAGGTGTAACGGTTGCTCATGCGCAATAGCTACGAGTGGGTCGAGAGATATGAAGTTCATAGCTCCCTTAAACCGTCCCGGTCTGCTGCCTTATTGAAATCGGAAGAAAACTGAAGAAGTCATGCATATTGCAAAGATTTATTTTGTGTTGGCGCTTGCGTGACTTATGGTTCGATCGTGCTGAAAATCGTATGGGACAATAAAATCGTCATTTCCCAATTACCTAACTTCTGAATTTGAGAAAGATCGACCAAACATGACTGGCCATGAGAAGATAACGCTTGATGGATTTAACGCTTGATGGACCTCATGAGCAGGGTGAAGTATTGATTTGTAAGCAATGAACTAAAAAGAACCATCTTTAGCCTAATCCGCACATTTTCGGGGAATGTCATCAAAATCGGAAAAACTGTAGAAATTAAGATTGATACAAGGATTCGCGGGCATAATATATACAGGCAGACAGACAAACATGAAAAGAAAGTTATTGAGAATGATCTAAAACTAAAATGCGAGTGAAAACTTTGATTTTGGAAAGAAATACATTTCTATCTCAAATTTGAAAACATTGCTCTTCCGCTTCCTAATGGTAGACTCTAGAGCAAAATGTTTCATCGTACCGTTAACAAATACATTTCTTCAACATCCTTGTTGTATATTTACTTTATTATTAATCTCTGCTTGGGCCCTCCGATAAGAGTTCACCCTTTTACAGTGCCAAGACACTGCAATTTTACGCTTCACAGTTAAGATGTTAAAAATAAATTAAAAAAACGGGAAAATGATGCTGAAGTAATTCACGTTTTCGCATGCGCAGAATGGAGTAATGATTTGAGAAAAATTAAATAGGTAGGGTAAAATCTACAGCCTAACCCACAAATTCCCAGAAAAGTAATCAAAATCTGATGAAAACTAGACCATGTTCCTCGGAGAACACTTTCGCCCATGCGCAGGAGTTAATAATGATGCAATCATGTTGAAATTAACATGGAATAATTAAACCATTGTCCACCAACTATGCACCAAATTTGGGTGGGATTGGACGACTAGGGCGTAAAAAAATGATGCTTGAAGAAATTTACGTTTGCGCATGCGCAAAATGGTGTAATGATTTGAGAAGCATGGAATCAATAGTGGACCGTTTACAGCCTAACCCGCACATTCTCTGAAAATTTCATCAAAATCAGATTAAAACTGTTGAAATTAGGATCGTTTAAAAAGGAGTACATATTCGCGCATGCGCAATAAATAGGATTAGGTATGTTGAAATTGCCAGGGAATGCTCAACTTAACCTCTTCTACCTATTCCCCGAATTTGAGCAAGACAACGGGGGCGTGAGAAAATTATGGTTGATAGAATTTACGTTTGCGCATGCGCCGAGTGAAGTATTGATTTGGGAACAACGAAACTCAGAGGGGACCATCTTCACCCTAAGCCGCACATACCATGAATAGTTCGTAAGAACCGGTTGAATATTGTGGAAATTAAGCTTGTTACAAGGATTTACGCACATACACATACAGATACGCACACAGAGATAGAGAGAGAAAGACACGGAACGAAAGTTGTTCACAATAGTCTGAACCGTAGAATGCGAGTGGAAATTTTACCACTGTAGAAAAAAACAACAGATTTGGGAGCAATTTAAGAGACGAAGTTTAGCGGTTAGGTACCAATACTTCACTAGTAGGTACATCGCACGGACAATAGTTGACTCCACCTCCAGGGGGCTTGCCCCCCGGACCCCCCATTAGATTGCACGCTTCGCTCGCAAAGTGTGGCATGTAGGAAATATTGCTCGCTTCGCTCGCAAAGTATGGGATGTAGGGAATGTTGCTCGCTTCGCTCGCAAACGGTAGATCCCTAAGGGTAGGTTTAACGTCTGAACGAAATTGGACTAATAGGTGATAAGAAATCGATGTTATAATAAATTTTCGTTTGCGTATGCGCATAGACTACTATTTATGTGACAGCAATGAAAGTTGAAGGGGATCGTCTCGAAGCCATCTCGCACAATCCCTGAAAATTTTATCAAAATCGTTTCGATTAGACTCGTAGTAATGCCTGTGTCAATCGATATCAGTTTCGCACATGGGCAACGTTTATTGCGACACCAAATTGCTCTACCAATGCGACACACTGTATAGGGCGTTTTTCTAGAGCATATAGGTACCCAACTACCAACTAACTACCGAATTTGAACGAAATCGGACCAACAGATGATGGGAAATTGACGTTATGAGAAATTCACTGGGCATGCGCACAGGCTAAGTACTGTTGCTTCGACGGCATTGAAAATTATTGGAGACCGTCTAGAAGCTAATTAGCACAATTCCTGAAAATTTCATGGGAATCGGATGGAAACTTGGTATAGTTTTGGGCGTGACAAGGATTTATACCATATACAGACTGAGACACAGTCGGACACGGAACCAAAATTGATCAGCAAGCTCCGAAACGAAAAAGCCATGGAAATATTTGATTTTGGAGGACAAAATTTTTTTACGATTTCTATCAGGAACACAAAGCTTCCCTACCTTCGGTAGTGAGGAAGCAAAACATAAGAATAAATATATTAATCAAATAAAAAATTGTAATTTTTGCATTTTGAGTACCTAATTTATGAAGCAACATTTGAAAAGTAGTACGAAAAACCATCTATGCATCCAGCATCCATCTATCATCATTAGTATCTCTGTATCCCATAACGTTCGAAATACCCAGAGTAAAGCAGAAGGTTTTGGAAATACCTGTCCGATTAGTCACCCACTGGTCCATACGCACAGGATTCATTCACGTGTTCCACTGACCGAGAAAGACATGTCGACGGCCGGGCACGAGTGGAAAAGGTCACAATCCTCGTAGGTAGGTTCGAAGAAAGCTTTTACCAACGTCTGAGCGAGGAGTGAAACGAGTGATTAATGCTTGGTATCCACATCTTCTCCCTTGGGTCTTTGAAGTTGAGGATGTCACATTATTACAACCGCTGAGAATGATATGACAAAGACATTCCCAACTAATGATTTTTCATTATATTTGGCGCTTTCATCTTTCGCTCACGAGGAATCTGGGTCGAATTTGAAATTGATCGTGGTTCTGCGGTCTAACGCAGGACTCACATGAGTCAACTCGAGTTCCCATTCCGGAAATAAGACTGTTACCGTACAGTATCACATATTGTAGACCACATAGTAGGCATAATTTAATATTATTACAATTATGACTCACCTAGAGCAAATGCTGGTACAATACCTACCAGTCTTGAGCGATGTGTTCAAACATTTTGGAAGAGATATAATTGAATAAGTAGTTGGTCCATACAAATTTGTTTTAGCGAATTTTCGTACAAATGAAGCTATTGCAATAACTGCTAAACTCTAAAATAAAAATTTTCGAAATTTTCTTCGGAGTGGTTTGAATCCTTGATATTCACACTTAAAAATCGAAGAATATTTTGAGAAATAGCCGACAGGTAGACCAACTGTAGCGGTACCATGACTGTGTCATCGCGTGGTGGGATAAAACAACATGGGTTGCCACAAGGAAGGGGGGTGTGGAGCAAACTTCTTGCGCTAGCTCTAGGGCCTCCCGCTCTGGGGGAATTCGAAAAAATTGGCGATACTAGCTGAGCGGCAGTTACGTGGAGGGAGTATTACAGCTGCTCCATTCATGGGATCAGTCCATATGAATATATATGTCGTCCGATTTTATTGGTCAAGGTCTCTTTAGTTTGCAGGTGAGAATTGTGATGAAAATTATGCCTTAGCAGAATTCGGATGCCTGACTCGAGGGAGCTATTGCCTGCTTACATGGTCGTGTCCCAGAGTACTTCTTCACAAACAATTCGTTGGTGATATGAAAATAGGGCGAATTCTACATTTTTTCGGAAAATGACTTTTTTTCACCAACGATCTTATTTCTAATAGTAGTTCAAAGGTATTACGTAACATTAGAAAAAGTAGTGAAAAAGTTGAAGTCCTAGCAAATATAGTTTCAAGGTAAACCAAATTTAGTCTTGGACGAATAATTGAACATTAGCTTGTCGAACCATTGACGAAAACTAAAAGCAGCATGATCGTATGACCGAATTTTCGTAAATTGAAATCATCGTTTTGAAAATTGAGGATTTTGAGTGAAAAGAAATTGTTAACTACCTACCAAATGGTAAAAAAAGTTCTGAATAATATTCTGAACCTCAAACAAGATTTTGTATTTTTTTTTAGCTTTCTTGCAGTTTTTATCTATTTTTTGGGCAAATATTACTTACTGGAATTTGAGTACATTTTCAGCATACATTTTTGCATGAATTATTTAATGTTCTAGTTCATTAATAATGAACTTGATGTGACTAAAATTATGCTAAAAAAAATTTAAACATTAGCCGTTTTTAGTGATTTTGTTTGCACATTTTTGAAATGTTGACCAATTCAATGGGCTCAAAAAATGCCAGTCACCAAACGAATAAAAAAATCCAAAAAAATATCACCAACGAATCGTAAGATCTTCATGTGGACCTTAATAAATAGGAATAGTTTTAGAGAAGTGGATCGAGCGTTGCAATTTCCACCAATTCCGCAATTCTTTGTTCAATTTTCCCATAAATAATTCGAATCGTAAACAAATAATTTTTTAAGAAGAACATAATTTACAACAACAGGTGGGGAATGTTTACAAACTGGAGTTTCAGTGATGTCAGTTTAAACGGAGTAGGTATACTTTAGTTGGTTATTTCTGTCATAAAGAGATTAATAATTAGGTACCTAATGCACGTACAGTTTTAAAACGGTATAACTAGAAAAATACACTTTAAGACGTTATGGAAAAGGATCAGACTGGCTTACTGGTTTTTTCCCATAGTACACAGATCATAGTCCATAAATCCAACTCCTCGAACGGGAATTGGGGATTATTCCATAGACCAGAAAAAGGCCATTGTCCAGGATCTGGAGTGAGATGAAGAGTCTTGCAGAAACACGTGAAAAGAAAAAAAAAGCAGTTTCTCCTTCGCGATCTCATTTAACGGTTTGGTTGCTCAGAAAGAGAACTGTACCACTTGGGTATCAACACACCTCGTGGCTCCTCGTTTAATTGGTAAAAGTGCTGAATGTTTCTAAGCCTTTAAGTGAGGAAAAGAATAGATTCTCGAACGGACTTATAAAAAACAGACTTTCTCCGTTCCGTTATATGCATTACATCAACCTTGAAGAAAGTGAGCGAGAAATGGTTTCAATGAATGCCCTTCAAACTAGGAGTGAAATGCTGAAATAGGTAACTAGAGAGTAGAGAATAAATACCTTCAGGTCGAAATTTTAGGAAACCCGAATTTTTTCCAGCAGATGACCGCCGAAAATTGAATAATAGACAACTATTTAGCTATTCGAGGTCGAATCGACTGCTAACGTACCATAAAGAACACCATGAACCCATTTTTACTCAATTACTTTCATACATATCTATTTATTCCATTCTGTGTCTTCTTTAGGGTTCGATATAATTTTCACAAAACCACCTTCCCAAGGAGGAAATGGTCACATATTGTCTGAATATGACTTTCCTACGAGTCTATGAGCTAAAGGGGAGTTATATAATCGGTCTAAACTAATTCTTTCGGAACACGTCCATTACATGGGTCTGAACCCCACTGAAATCATATCTCTACAAATTAAACTAATTACTGAATGTCGGTTCTGTCACTCCATAAGCAGTTGAGCATAGAGACCCCGAGGGATAACGAGTTCCCAGGAAATTGACTAGAGTGAATCATTGTAAAGTGGAAAAAAATTCTGCCAAGTTAGGTTGGCAGTATAGCATTCTTCTTTTATTGTAAGATGGGCGTATGGAATTAATAATTAATAAAATCATTTCATTTATTAATTCAATTATTGCATACGCTGCAAATTATTAAACAAAGGTTTATTATTTCTGTATTAGATAGTCCTTCTAAACAGATCATTGGTCTACAATTATTAAACCTCGAAAATCGTACATCACCAAAACTTGGAGCTTTGCGCCTCCCAAATGGGTTCACACATTTACAGCTTCAGGACAACAACGTTTTATGCTTTTTAATAAATTTCGAAAAATTTAGAACAAAACATTGAAAAAAAAGTAGGTCGAAATCGAAAGAGATTAGCCTCAGAGGAACAGCTGATCAGTTGTACTCCTCCATTCCTCGTAGTTTTCCGGGTGTCCCAAAGGAGCTCCTCCTAAATTTTAGCATCGGAAGTCGATTAGGAAAGGAATTAGCCTCAAAGGTTCCACAGCTGATCAGAAAACCCTTCTATACTTTGTAATTGTATTCTAGATGCCCCAAAGGTTCGGGTTTAAGCACCATAAATCGATTAAGAAACAAATCGGGCTCAGAGGTCCCTCAGCTGATCAGTGAGCCTACGAGCACCGAAATTGTATTCTGGATATGCTAAAGGTGCTTCATTTCAAATCTCAGATCCGTAGATTGATTAAGAAAGAAATTAGCTTCATCGGCCCCTTCGCGTAACGCACCTTTGTAAACGATTTGCGTAACGCAATTTCCTGGTGGTCGAGCGAAAGGTTGACTTTGTCATCTATATGCCGACCTAGATATAGTCCATCCTTAGGGATGATAGAGACAAAACTCGATTTCGCGAAGTCACAATTCCATTGGAATTATATCAGTTAATGCGATCATCTGATTTTACTAAGCGAATTTCATGTGTTTTAATTTTACAATCACTGTATAATTCCATTGGAATTATATCAGCTGATACGATCATCTGATTTTACTAAGCAAATTTTATGTGCTTTGATTTTACATACGCGAAAACTTTCTATCGGTAATTAATGGAATTTAGCGATTGATTCACTAAGTCAATGATGCCACTATCAGTGCATGGTTAAACTCTCAAGTTCTAGCCCTTACGGAGAGCGAACGGATTAACATACAGCGTTGCGGATAGTTTCATTCGATTCTTTGTGATATCGTCTATCAATGACCACCAAAAAATCATTACTGTTATCTTGAAAATTATCAAAAATATCGATTTTTGAATATTTCAGCCCTCAGTTGCTACCCTTAGGGTTGATTGAGCTTCTAGGTTGAACTAGACTCCAAATGTGATATTATGACCCAACTTTTATAAACCTTGATTCAATAGTAAACGCTCTGGGCAGCGAACGGACATATTTTTTCTTTTTATTCGATTATAGGATTCCACGCATCTTGAAACGTTAACCAACAAACGTTGACGGGGTTTAATTTAGTGTTCTTGATTGATTACAAAGGTTTATTATTGAAAATAATAAACAAAATAAAGTGCGAGTGAAAATGATTTGAAGCAGAATTGAACAGTACCAAATATATATATGTGTGTACTTATGTATGCTAAACTGCAAAACAGAGCAAACTGCAAACCTTACGATTAGTTCAACGCCGTTCACCGATGTTATGGTATGTTGGAGACCAACTAAGAGATAACCGGCACAATCTTTGACTATTTTGATCAATATTAGTTCAAGAGTTTCGTCTGCACATACCAATATCAGCTTTGTGCACGCAAATGGTTACTGCAACCGATCTCAACCGAATTAAAACGATACCATCAAGAGACTTGTACCCAATCACCCTCAAAATTTGAAAGGGATCGAACCGATGATAGGTCGAGAGAAATCAATGTTTCGGGAAATTCGTGCACTCAGTACTATTTATCAGACTGCAATTGAATTAATGGACATTGTCTGGTATTTAACCCATATAATGCCGGCAAATTTAATCTAAATCAGTCCATTAGTCTCTAAGTTTCACCTGTGTCAACCAATTTTATTTTTTCGCATGCGCACATAGTTAATTACCTACTCACTAATTGCAATAAATTGATAAGGCGCTGTTCGGAAACCTTCAACTACCTCCCGAGTTTGAACCAAATGAAACTTAAAAAAATAAAATAAAAAATAAAACATGAAAAATTCACGTTTGCGCATGCGCATTCGCTACTATTGATCCGCATGCAATGAATTGTATCCAACCATCTTAGAGCTAACCCGCTCGATTCCTGAAAATTTCATCAACAGCGGTCTAAAGCTGCTGATGAAACAACACACTATAGCTTTGGGCGTAACAAAGAATTTACAAAACACAGACGGACAGAAAAGGAACCAAATTGATCAGCAAGCTCTGAAACGCAAAAAAGTGAAATTTTTGATTTTGGAGGACCCAAATTTTTGCGACTTTATGCACGAACACAAAACTTCCCTACCGTTGGTAGTGAGGGGAAAACAAGTTTAAAAACCTAGAATATTTTTCCGTCCCTACCCAGTGCTGAAGTTGAGACTCCCTTAATACTAAAGGAGGACATCAAGCTCGAGGCAGTAGGGATTCTCTTCACAAGCGTTACAAGTCTAGTGAAAGACAGTTAGCTAACTCATATAAATACATGGCTGTCATTCGTAAAGATGAGTACACTCTCACTGAAATTTGTAATGCAATAATTTGTATGACCCCGGTTATAATGCAGTAGGTACATCAAAATAGTTGGGTAAAGAAACCTCTTAAAACAGTGAAGTTTTTATTGGAACAAGAGTGTCTAAACAATGGCCACTCTTCGATAAAAACTGATGGCAATGGTAACCATTAGCCGACGGATTATTGTTACGAGACGTTCGCGAACAATCAAGTCGAGTCACGAGACTTTAGACTCTGACCAACTAATCCTACTAATCTGAATTTTTACTAAGGGATTGACTACTTGATGTTATGTAGTTTTGAGATGAGAGCGTAGTGAGCATCCAGATCACTGATCTAAGCAAAAAACTAATCTGTGTAAAATCTTATGGCGACTGGAGCTCTGGGAATGCCACGTGGGGGGTCAGGGTCTAGAGCAGTGGTTGCCAAACTTGTAAGCGACTGAGCTACCTTACAGGTGATAAACTTTACTGTGAGCAACCCAACAAAGTAGGAAAGTAATACATGTTTCTGCCTAAATCACACGGTCGTTAATTACCTATGAATAGACATTTCCAGCTTATTTTAAATCTAATTAAATGACACTTCTAAAATTGCAATAATATCATAAGAACTTGAATAAAAAAAATTTTGCATTAAAAAAACGTAGTTCAGTGTAATGGGTGGCACTCTTTTTTGTCATTAACAATCTTCTTAATGTTAGGCTCATAGGTTGTAGCGGCCATTCATGTACATTTTCATGTGTCGTCGGTCGGAGATGCGTAGCGCAAATCAGATTAGCCAACCCAAGCACTCTCTTTTGAAATTTCCCCGTGAGCTACCAAAAATTTCCCTGTGAGCTACCAGTAGCTCGCGATCTACGGTTTAGCGAACACTGGTCTAGAGTCTCGTGACTTGACTTGTTTGTTTGCGAACGTCTCGTATTATTGTTTGCCTGAGAATATAAGAAGAATGGATATAATATCTACTAATTTGCGGGGCTGTGGAGCAAATAGACCGAATCTCAACGGTTGGCGCCCCAGAAAAGCCTGAGTCTAATGGCTGTGCTTGGCCATTGTTTCACCCACCAGTAGGCAGGACGTCCTCCGCGACATCAGGGAGAGCGCGTACCACTTACGAACCCCTCAAGAGAAATGGGCGCTGTGCAGGGTTTTTTAATTTGATTAAGGAGGCACATCACACATAACGGTCCATTCGCAAGGGTTCGGGCGTGTACTTAATTATGCTATCTAGATAAAGCTGCATTGTTCCTATTCTTGTGAGAGCATGGTGTCCCGGGGCTAAAGAAACGGGAGATAGCCGAAGAATGATTGATTGTTGCGACGGAGTTTCGTTGTGATCTAATGGAACTATCGTTCTTTCAATTTGTTTTATAACTGGAATAAATCAAAGTTTACTTTGACACGATCCACAAACAAATTCACAATCAATGTATATAATTTTAATGGAAGGTTGCGCAACTGTATCTAGAAAAGTTAAATTCCGGTTGATTAAACTATATCAAACGAAAGGAAAAGAATGCACACTGCATGAGTGCTATTCATTGCTTGTGTAAAACCATAAAAACCTTTATTTTTAGCCCCTTTTTCAAAACAAATAAATATATAATAATAATTAATCATTGAAATAAGCTGTTGCTTTGCATTCAACACACAAGACAAATGAGCTCGAGGATCAGTCTAATATACCAAATATTCATAGCACAAAAATGTGTTCCATTTTCAAAACACGAAGGAATGTACTGAAATACGTCAAGCTTAACTGTTTGTAGGCACGGTAGGAGGGTTTTCAGTAAAACTCATATAATTAGGCGCTTTTACACGGTCGGATTTTCATCGGATCTGGATAGGACGTAGCTCGTTAATTGCGTTCCTCGGAAAATATTTAATTTGCCTCACACTTTACGGTTCTCATGATTTCAGCTTTCTACCGGTAATAAGTATAATAATACTAATTAATTTTCACTTCTACGATTTCGACTTTAAATTGAGGTTATAAGTCAAATCATGTATTGGTGAAAAAAACATGCATCATCATGTAGGTATATGATTTTGGTATGAACAGCGAATAAGTCGTTATTTTACTGGATGTACCTACCCTCTCCATTATAACCAAACACGAATATGTTAGGAGCAGAACTGCTTTTACGATACGTAACCCCCCCCCCCCCCCCACACACACACACACACACTATGAAATTTTAAATAATAGAGAAATCTAATTCTTCTAGCAGAATAGTAGAATAATGAAACAAAAAGAATAATCAAAATCGCTTGAGAATCACGGTAATAGTACAGTTAAATTCCCCCTCCATTACTCCTCCTCTCAGAAAACTTGTCATCAAAATGAAATGACGAATGATGATTTTAGCACATCTAAACCGTAAGATAAAAGAGAGAGATAGAGAGAGATAGAGAGAGAGTTGAATTTGAAACTTCAAAGGTTTATCGCATAACAAGACTGAAATCTGCATTGAACAAAACAAAGGCATGGAAATCGGATTAGAAAAGTGAATAATTCAACGCTTTTTGTATTAAAATTTGGCAATAAAATAAAGAAAAAAAAACTAGATCGAATTTGTAATTAAAAAAGGGCGAAAAAATCACGAGAATCGGTCGAAAATTGTAGCTTGGCCACCGCTTGTTAGAAACCATAAATAGGTAGGTACTTCCGCCACTTCCTCCCGTCTGCGAATCCCGTATTCTCAAGGCTCTTTCTACAACTAGACTAGAATTGGGATCAAACACAATAAGAACCACGGAAATTGTTTGAGATTTGTAGACATTTTAGTTTTAGCAAATAATCATTTATTCACAGATTAAACGGTGATGAGAGTCGGTACAAGATTAGAACGGATACCTCCTATGTTTTTTTACTACTAAGGAGCTGATTTATCGGCCGTTTGGTTATGCAGCGTTTGGTATTCATATTTGAATTCAAATTCACCCTCCAACACTTCCTACTTTGACATAAAGAGGCTTTCGACAAAGTACTATGAGAAACTTTTTGTGACAAATTAGTCGTACATAGAATCGATCCTAGAGGTATGTATTTTTAATTCTTCGGCACCCTGTATATCCTTAAAATAAACTGTACGTGTACATTTATTCATTAAGAAAAATAACAAAATTATATGGGAAGTTGATTTGGGTATTGGCGAGTGTTTCAGCGAATTATGAGATTTGTAACATTCCAATCTCATGACGTGATCGTATGTTCGTCGAAAAAAGCCGGTATTGCCGGCAGGCGGGACGACACCTTGCAGGAGAGTTCCAACACCCAGTCGACCTAGTGGGAGAGCCTCCTTTTTAGCTCGAGAACAGGAAAAAGAAGTGGACTCCTTTCTCTTGGCAAAGCATCCAAGCTCTTTTGTGGTCAACGGCGCAATGTCCGGATCAACGCTTGGCGTAAGAACGTCCGAAGGGATCCTTGTATCAGTATTCGCTTTCCTCTCTCTTTGTAGCTACGTGCAGGAACGTTTTACTTGCCTGTAAAAGTTCTGGGATAAACGGAAATTTCTCATTGGTCACGCCCTAAGTTCGTGACATGAATCCCTAGCCCACATCTGCATTCCAGAATATAGATTAGGATCTTGGATATAACAGTCGATGTTGGAATATCTCAACATTAAATTAAAGGTTGTAAATCTAATTTAGTAGCTACAGATAATATTTGCTATGTGAGCATGAAAAAAATACACTGTAATTATTTATTTTTTCGTGGAAATAGACTCCGTTTTTCACTAACTTCCGTTTGAAATGGGTTTCCACAACTTCGTCGCGAGTGATTTAGTTCGTATGGAAAATTAGTTTGATCGTATTTCTAGCATGATTGTGGATTGTGTTATATTCATTATCTATGGACGGTTGGATATCGATAGTAAAAGTGTAAGACCTTCAATTGAATTTCTTTCGAATTGAATTTTTTTGTGGAGTTTATGCATAGATATTAAATACCATTAATTCGAACCACCGCAATTGTTAACGAACCGAAATTTTCATTCCAGCTAACTTCCAAATTTGAGCGGAATTGGATACTAATTTTGAAAGCTACGTATTAAAATATATCGAGTCTTCTAATAGGTACCTACTTAGTGCGTAGTAATAATTGGTCAGAAGATAAGGGAATTCGTTGGGGATGTTGAATGAATGCCTGAGGAATTCCAAATAATTAACATTTATTAACAGTATTAACATTTTGGTGAGTAATGTATATATTACCGGCAAAGTATGAAATCCAGGCATTGTATACAATGACTAGTCGTTCTATAAAATGCCTGCACTTTTTAGGCAAAGTATGAAATTCCTCTATTTTTAACTCTCTTTAGACACATTGGCTAGGCAATGTACATAATGCCTAGGCAGTATACATAATGCCTACCATTGATTAAGGCAAAGTATCAGTAGGTACTCATCATTCTGACCTATATGCCCGAATAATCTGAATTTTTACTGAGGGGTTGACTATTTGATGTTCTGTATTTTTTAGATGCGAGCGTGCTAGCATCCAGACCACCAAACTATACACATCATTCTGACCTATATGTCCAACTAATCTGAATTTTAACTAAGGGGTTGACTACTTGATGTTATGTATTTTTGAGATGCGAGCTTGCGAGCATCCAGACCACCAGATGTCCAACTAAGGTGCCCAGATCAGGTAAGGATTGATCAGAAGGGCACTTTGCCGAGTGAGCGATCAGGCATTAAAATGAAATTTATTTAACACATTGCCTGCTCCATTCAGGTATTGTATACAATGCCTGATTTTAAACTTTGCCGGTAACATACATTGCAGTGACGTCCCTATTTCTGGTTTGCTTATGATTTTGGCGGGAATAGCGATTGGATCATGATTTAACAGGATGTCCCAGGATGTCCTCCATTACACCCTAACATGGATGTGCTACGATTGCAACCCCCCCCCCCCCCCCCCCCTCACAAGAATATGTGATCGTGTAGCAAAAAAATTTTATAACCCCCCCTCAAACTTTGTCACTTTACGTTTCAAGGTGCGTAGAGTCCAAATTTGAAATGCCGTCCGCCGTCCGGGCCATAAAAGGCCTTAGAATTGACTTAAAAAATCTGTTCTTTCGCACATAGACTCCACTTGGGGTCTAGTTGGTCCTAACTTCTCGCCAGCTCGATCGCTCCACTCTCATGGGTGCTATGAGCCAAAAATAGGTGAAAAAGTGTCTTTTTTTGTGTATATTTCAAGTTGTATAGAAATTGGAGATTTATGAGTGAAAAGAAAATGTTAGCTATTGATTTTATGGAAAAAAAGTATTCTAAATGATACTCTTCTATTCAAAAAGAGATTTTGGATTTTAGGCTATTTTTTGCAATTTTATAGATTTTTTAAAACAAAATTTAATGAAGTTCAAGTTTTTAGCAAAATTTTGTACCTACATAAATTTTTGAATGTTCTATTTCATAGTTGATAAACTTTATTTGACCAATCTTATGATAAAAAATATCAATTTAACAATTCTTAGCCATTTTCAGTGATTTTGTCAGCACATTTTTTGAAATTTGACCAATTAGATGATATCAATATACAGTATAGGTAACACTTTTATGTGTTGGAAAGATGACTTGGTAATAAATTCTTTTGTTTATCAACCATATTAAAAAGCTTAAAATTGTGAGATTCCGCAGCTGTAATGTAATGAACCCATTTGTGAGGTCCGAAGCTCCGAGTTCCGATACTAAATATACTATAAGCGGCGTTTAATAATTATGGACCAGAGATCTACGTAGAAGGGCTCTCTAATACATAGATAATAAACCTTCGTGTAATAATTTGCAGCGTTTTTCATTATAAAATCGAACAAACAAAGATTTACGGAAATCTAATTTAGAAAATATCACGAATTTCGGTATTAATTAATACATTGATCAGGAACAAGAAAATGTGAACTGCGTTAAGAGCCGGGGAGAAAATAGTAGAAAGGCTAGGTTTCAGGGTGTGAACCGACAATATTCTCTAATTAGCAAGAAGCAACACATTCCAGTACAAATTGGAGCGATGGGTAACGCACCTACGAGTAATCCGATTTGTGCTGGACTTGGCCACTATATGTTTTAGGTATTTGGTAATTTACAAAAAAAACTGAAATTTGACCTGTTGAAGTACACATACCGCTTGGTTCCCGAACAGGGTAGTTTGTTGAAAAGTCATGGCACATTTCACCGTGCTTTCGCGCTTCCCAGCTGCATTCCCTACGCGTTTAGTAATTTACCAATCCCTGTTCCACCGATCCGAAAAGAAAGTCTGGTACCTACCAATTTTCAATATAATCGTTCGAGAACAGTTCTGTCTAGTCATTCAAGAGAAATCTTTGCAAGGTAAAGTGGCGAGTGCTGTACAAACCTGAAAAACCCGTTCGTGTGAATTCCAGACAACTGCTGATTGTTCCACGATTTTTCTTCAAATCTTGACAATTACTAATCAAGTTATTCAACCTACCGGCATAAACTTATCATTATGTAAATATATCAATATTACACCAAAAATTAAGTTTAGTACCTACCTATCTTAGATAAAAAAGGTGAATTAAACGTAGAGTATAAACCATTTTGGGTTTAAACTAGGAGTAGGTACATTTAAAAAATGAGTTAAAATGCAGAAACAGGAAACTTTGTTCTATTATTTGAAACACTTTCGTCGAAGAGTCACTACAACAAACAAAAACAGCAACAGTATTTGACATTTTATGTCTTTGCTATAATGGCACATAAACTAAAAAAACAACACGAAAATATTTTGATGATTTCCGCTTACAACCGAGTCGTTGCTAGGGAAATGGTACTTCGTCGTTTTTCATCCCACAAAATTCGTTGACCATTCGTTCGAAAGCTCTCGATTTATCCAACCATATTATGTTAACTACTGCGAAGTGCGTGGCCAACAAGCTGAGTTATGAGCAAGGTTATTTGAATAATTGTGGACACTCAGGTGATCATTCTCAATAATTGATATTGTGAACATGATTGCCACCGCTTGTTAATTTCTGATGATTTCATTGAGCTGGTGTTTCGATGATTTGATTCATAGCAGTTGCGAGAACGGTTTGATTGGTTAAATCATTTTAATAGGTAATTTCTATGCTTTACACTCTAGGAAGCTGTAATTTCGTATGTACTCGTAGCCTCTTTAGGACATTTACTTGACGATGCCCAGGGTCCGTATCAGATGAGTGGCTCTTAAAGCTAATTTCTATGTTTTACACTCTAGGAAGCTGTAATTTCGTATGTAGTCTCTTTAGCACATTTACGTGACGATGCCCAGGGTCCGGATCAGCTGAGTGGCTCTTAGAGCTTGCATACGAGTCTGCAACACATACTTGTCTTCAACTAAAGACATAAAATGTCCCAATGTGTTGCAGACTCGTATGCAAGCGTTTCAAATATAGAACTAACATTTATAAAGACCGCTAAGTTCTTTAGTTTCCTTTTAAATTCTTTACTCTTAGCAATAGAAAACAAACGAATTTTCCTTTCTGTTTACCGCTGTTTTTCCGTTTTGAAGCCCATGTTTTGAACTTCCACAGAGCTTACTTCTCGTAAAATAGCCCTCAATTTATGTTGCCACGGAAAAAATATGTATGCTCATGTTATAATATAAGGGAAATGTCCCCTGCCCAACTTGGCAGCCTTTTTTCCATGTTCCTGAAAATGTTTTTAAAAAAAGTTAAACAATCACGGTTCCACAATAATTCTATAACATATTCAACAGATCTCTGCTACATTAACCCTGGATTATTGAGATGAACTTTTGTTCATAGTACTTATATATATAATGTTTTGTTCTATGGTTTTAGCGTTTGAATAAAGAATTTGATTTCTTTCAGGGAAGAAGAAGAGGCGAACTAAAAACTCGGGGCCAAGCAAGAAGATGGCATCAAAGCTTTTGCCCCTTTTAATGATTCCTCTGATGATCCAAGCACAGCTCATTCCTATGATGCTCCTGAAATTGAAGTTCATCGCTTTGAAAGCATTAATGCTTGGGAAAGCAGCCCTCGTTATAATTCTGTTGAATTTATTGAGGAATGCTCTTTTAGGTGCTGACAGTATGGAAGAGCAGTATGAAGTAAGTTTTTGTTGTCATCAATAAATTATCAAATATGCTGCATAACTATTTGACTTTATTTACTTTCAAAGATGCAACTACTATTAAATGTCTCTCTGTCAATAACAAAACCCTACAGATGATTTCCTAAACGATTATTATTTGTCGATGCAGATTAACATTTTGTATAGATCAATGTCTTTGCTTGTTCAATTCATTTTTAACAAATCAAGACTTTTTCTGTAGATCATTAACTTGAGATACTGTACATCACTCGCACGGACTTTTTTTAAGTTTAAGTAGTAAGGGCTTTTAATAAGCATGTAGCATGTAACTAAACTAGAAAATTGATATAAGATCTGACGAATCAGAGCAGCAATGTTGTCATTCTGCTTAATTTCGATACATTTGAACACACGAGGGACGCGGACAAAGGAAAGTATAACGATCCAAGATCTCACCGAAATAAAATCTTTCAACATCGAACAAAATTATTTTATATGTATTGCGATACTGATTTTTAACATTTCAACCCTTAAATATCTATCCCTTGGGGATGATTAAATATGATTTCGAGATTCCAGAAACTTCCGCGGTAGATATGTACCTACACGAGTTTTTAGCAAAATTATTCAAATATTAGCCCATTAGTTTGAGAGAAAAACAGCGTCAGAGGGGGGAGGGGAGTGTTCTGTAAACCCAACAGAAATAGTGAAATATATATTACTGAATAGGATCTTCATAAGAAAAAATAAAAGAAGCTTAATAAAAGAAGAATAAAAATAAAATAATATTTTTAATAAGGAGTAGGTGACTATCTATTTAATGAACCTGGGTTACGGAAAAAAATCCATGTAGGAAAAAGTGATGTAGATAAAATAGGTAAATTAGAAAATGCTTTCATCATAAAAAAGCAAAGAGGTTGTTTTACGTTTGTCAATAATCAACCTATGGTTAATGAATAGACTAGGTGGTACGGATAGAGTTATCGTCATCAATAAAAAGGATTTCTATGTTAGATTTCACCCGATTTTTACTCGCAAATAAAATAAGTTTGAAACAATTATTTATTTCACTGAAAGCAAGCTATTCACGTCCTTGTGCAGTAATGGTTGGTATTTAATTTTATTTCTTTTTTTTCGTTCTGTAGGAAACTGCATCTGTGATACAAGTATATTTACTTAAAGTGCCGTAAGCATTGTTTAATAATAATTATCTAATTCGTGCAGGTGCAGCGTATTTAGGTGCAGTTTTATTCAAAATTGGGCCTTTTCTTTTATATCCCCGCACATTTCCGTTTATTCTCTACTATTCATTCATTCTGACCTGTATGTCCAACTATTCTGTATTTTTACTAAGGGATTGACTACTGATGTTATGTATTTTGGATATGCGAGCTTGCGAGCATCCATACTACCAAATTATACACAGCATTCTGATCTATTTTACCACAGATCATCAATCAGATCAATCCCCATTCTATAAACTAGTTTGTAAATGCGGCGATATAATAGACATGACTCTCAAAATTTATTTCCCCACTACTTAGATAGATAACTTATACCCACTTTCTCGACTGTTTTTCAGCAACAAACGCTGGCTAGTAATCATTACGGGTACAGCGGAACACCGGAATACGGCGCTTGGATCAATCGGCGAGTCCACCAGGCCCATCTCAACAGTCCTTATAGAGGACACCAATTTGCGGCATCATCCGGATACCAAGAAGCGGCTGGCAAGACCATTTCATTAGATCCATCAACTGGAGTGGGCGAAGAAAAGGCGTGAAATTTATAGCAAAGGAAGATATTTTCCACTACCTCAGCTCCGTACCCATCATCGCATTTTCTGGTTTACCGTTTGTGAGATTGATGATAGCCGAGGTGTCAGAATTTACTTTGTCCATGACAACAATTACTGTCTAGTTCTTCATCTTGTCACTAAAGGGTTTAGACCAGTGTTACAGGTCGTATACAACCTGGTTGTACCTACTTTGGATTCTTGTGAAAACGTGGATAAAAGTCGATTTATATCTACATCATTTTGGATGTAAGTCCGTAGTAGGTATATAAAACTGTGTAAAAATTCATATTAAACAAGTAGGTTGTAGGTACTTGCTTCTATTAGTTGGCTGCAGAGTTATCTATTATAGTTGGGTTGGTAGGTACATGTATATAAATACCTCCATCATAGATAAAATAAATAAAATTCACAATGTGTACGTTCCTGGCAAAGAGGCAAGATCTATTTCTATACCGAAATTTAGTTTTTAATACATAAATCAATCCGGAAATAAACTGGCTCCAGAGCCAAAATTTTTGTTTCCTCAATAAAATACTTTCAATAGGGTTCTAGAGCGCCCTAGAGTAAGACCATCACACTGACGAATAAGAAGGTACCTACTATATTTACGTATTCGTGATTATATTATTGGTGCCATTTTGCAATTTCTGCAAGTATAGCGAAATAACTAGGTACCTATAAATAATATACAAGCCATACCTAGCTACAATGTACATAAAATAAATGGGAGTTGTCGTGGCACTATCATTCGCTTATCACAGCCAACTTGAAAAATCGAGGTTCAAACCTGCCTTAAGCGCTGTGGCGTGAAATTTGTTTTCCTTTTGGACACGTTAAACCTGAACCCTTATTTAAGGTACCAACCTATAAATGTGAGTTATACCTACTTGTGACAGTTACTCTCTGAGTGAGTACCTGATAAACTACTTTGTACCCTCATATGTAGGTATGTGGCATAACTAATAATTAATTGTTGAATTGTAGTGTGGTATAATGCACCTATTCTTCAGAGGCGAACATTCTTGTTCAAATGCTCAACCTTCCATTATTTTGTATCTATAAATACCACTAATTATTGGAAGAAAGTATTAATGTATATTATTTATTTTAATTTTTAAACAATTTCTACTAAGAAAAGAAGTTACTTAATCATATTAGTTTGGAACACCCTTTTTCCAAGGCTAATCTTCCCGAAATAGTCACAGAATGTCTTCATGCAAAAGCTTGTTTCTTTATTTTGGCCTCTGGTATGTACATAATATTTATTTATTTGTTATTAAATAATCATTTTGTAAATTTTATACCTAATTTTAGTAACGAAAAAACGGAATTCGTTCTTTTCCTTTCGGAGGCTGATTCGAAGGGTTAAAACCATAACATTCGTGTTAAATATGGCCTTGATGAAGGTAAAACAACGTTCATATTTCATTGTTTCATTCCATATCACTTTCGATATAGATAATTTGTACAGTCCATGGTTAGTATTCAACTATCACAACTTTTCAATGGGTGAAGGTTCCTACCTGACTTAGTTGACAATCACGGAAAAATGTTTGATTGTTAATTATTATTAACGATTTGTGGACGGCCCGATCTTGGGGTTGTCAAGCCAAGAATCCTACGAACAGCTTAATCCTCCAGGACGGCCCAATATTTTTTTCGTCAGCCGCATCGGGTACGACCCGACACTTTTTTTCTTCTTTTTCATTCGTTTCCACATTTCAGATTCTTCTGATTTCCATAAAAATGTTTTTTCCTCACTTCAATCTAATTTCTTATTTTTGTAACCAGTTATTTATATTTATTTTGTGTTCGCTGCAAGTACGACTATCTTGTACTCTTCTTTGTTCCAAATGAAAAAGAACGGTAGATACTTACCATGTACTTACCTAATTTAGTTCTTCCTGAGTCAGAGAACCCCTTGTCCTTATGTTGCTCATTGATAATTTTGATTTCTACCTTCCAGGACGCGTGCTTTTCCATCGTTGGCTCGTTGATTCTTTTTATTCTTTTATAGTTTTCAATTTTCAGTAGGTAATGTTGTATTGTGTAAAACGTGAAATGATTTTGATGTTGTTCAAAATGGGACAAATGAATACATGAACACATCTATCATATTTTTGGATATTTTGGTGAACTTTTTCAGTCACGTGGCGTAGATAGATAGGTACAAAATAACTCTCTTTTTGACATGAATATGTCTTATCACTGAAGGTTATTCTAAAAATTCTGTAACCCGTTCCGTTACCCAGAAATGTGTGATTTCTGATGATTTTCACTTACAACCAACACGTTTCTAGGGAAATGTAGTTTTCCTGTAGTTTTCATCACCCAAGGATCGTTCTCCATTCGTTGGAAAGCTCTCGATTCACCTAGTCGTATTACGTTAATCACTGCACAGCGGATGGCCAACAATCTGAGTATGAGGGGGGTTTGGTGAATAATTGGTTACGTACCTACAAGTGATTCTTCTCAATTAATCTTGTGAACATGATTGCAACAATTATTGGGAAGTGGAATTGAATTGCGAAAAAGGACGTATTCATGTTATAATGTATCGCCGTGAATTAGTTAACCTTTCAAAGAGGATATATATGGTGTGAGGTGGGGGCTATCAGCAATTCGTCCAATAGTGTAAGAAAGCACACCCTAAAAGGTGTGATGATGAATGAAGAAAAGAAAAGAATTATTGATTATCAAAACATAACAGTTATCGTTATATTTTGCCCCTTTAGAAAGAAACTATTGTAAGGAAACGAGGAATTTGCAATGGATTTCCTACTTAAGTTTAAAATCAAATCTAGAGTTGGCATGTTTTTATTCTATAAGTATCATAAATCAAACGCCATAATTATATCTTGGCTTCAAGGTATAGGTAGGCAGCTTAATATTGTTTTCCATATTATTCTGAAGGAATTATTTAAAACTTGTGGAAGCTCTGTAACAAGTGAACACGCGTTTAATGTTACAGATTTTACAGTGTTTGTCCTTAAAATGTAATTTTATTTATTGACATTGCACTGCCGTTCAAGAATACCTAGTATTTAAGTTCGTATTTAAATTCATTATCTTGTTCGAGTGTACAGACGATTACAGGAAAATAATTTATCATTATCAGAGTTTTAATACTAAATCCCTCACCTTGAACTGAATTACGATAAGTAAGGTTTTAAAGATTTACCCAGTGGTAAAAGCTAAGTAAGTATAAGCTCAGTTACGGTTTTTTTGATTTCGCACAGTGGGCAAAATGACCGATCTAGGTGTTCGAAAGTCACAAAAAAGAATCTCAGATTTTCGCACCACAGGCGTCATTTATTAGATATGAAGACAATAAATATCTCAGCACATTAATCGTCCATATTAATGTGGACTTCATGTTTGAACAAGTGACCCAGAATGCATTCTAATGATGATCTGTGTTTGTTAAATCGCATTTCTCGAAGTTATTTCGACGAATATTTTAGCGACAAGCGATCCCAGTCCAGGTAAATAACACGTTTTAAGAAGAAAAAAATTAATAGTGGTGATGATTTTACAAAATTTAAGATTTTTTTGTAGTATGTAATATGCGTAAATATTTTCATATGGAAGGAAATGGTGAAATCACGGAATTCTCGTGCCTGCGATTAGAAAAACTTGAAAACTGTCAGCTTTTGAACGGTCTCGTCAATTTTGCTCTTACTTTTCTAATTGAGGAAGAAAAGTATGTTTGTATGTTGAAAAATGTTGTTGTTTCCTGAGTTTGAGGGGCTTTGTGAAAAATGACCCCCTAAGAAAATACGAGCTTAGGACCAGTTTCTACGTATTTTTTCACGCTGAATCGAATGGTCACATTCGCAGATCTCTCCAAACCTTGTTATAACCGAATTTTACACTTTAAGTAAGTAGTTTTACCTTTAAAAATACATAAAAAATAAACTAAAAACTCGTGAGTTAAAGTGTAAAACTCGGTTATAACAGAGTTGGGGAGATCTGCGAGTATGACCATTCGATTCAGCATGAAACAATACGTAGAAACCGGCCCTTACCTAGTATTTTGATAGGGGGTGGTTTTCACAAAAACCCTCGATTTCATAGGGAAAAACCAATTTTTCAACATACAAACATACCTAGGTACTTTTCTCCCCCAATTAACAAAGTAATGGTAAAATTGACTAAACCGTTCAAAAGCTGGCAGTTTGCGGAATTTTTTCCAGTAGCAGGGACGCGAATTCCGTGAGATTATCCATGCCGTCTAGCGGGTTAAAAAATATGCAGTTTTTCATTTTTGAAAATTTTCTGACTTTGGGGTAGATTCCTGACTATGTTACCTGCATAATCAAGCACATTAAATGGCCTATTCAGAAGGAAATTTGACGCTCTTTCCAACCGAGTCCTCAATGTTTTATTTACTCTATAATCAAGGTAGTTATGGCCATTCTAGTAACTTAAGGTCGAAAACAAAAAAAATTCTTGACAATTGAATACCTCAAAAACAAAGCGTTTGAAGAAAATCTTTAAGAGGTACTTTCGATCGGAAATTAGTTGCAAAATGCATGGGTTACATTTTGCGGATATAACGTGAGACACCCTGCATATGATATTTATAAATGTTATATTGACCCGAGATCTACGTAGAAGTAATACAGAATACAGAAATAATAAATGTGGACGCGGAAATCCACGAATGAAATTAAATTAACGAATGAAAAAAATAAAAAACCTTGATTTAGCTCACTTTAAAGCGGCGGTGGGGGCCTAAACGATAAGTCATAAAAATCTTGGAGACCGCGCATTGGATTCAGCAGGTCCAACAACCTACAAGATGAGCCTACAAGATGATTTTTCGAAAAGATGGAAAAAGTTGATATTTTTTTACTACCCGTTGCGCCCTTAAGGTTGGATCAATATTAACTTTCATGAGCTCATTTGACGCAAAATTTTATGGCCTTTAATTCACTATATAAAGTAATTTCAGCTAGAACTCACCGTTTCAAAGATATTCGCAAAAAAGTGCCGAAATTGCATGAGTTTTTGCGTTTTTGAAGGTGTTTGGCCCCTACATATTGTTGGAAAGCTTCGGATTCGTGTTCAGCACCCTGAAAACCGTATAAAACCGTTGAGAAAAATTCTACACCGAACGCTGCATCCCCACACACCTTTGAGGTATCTGCTGACTGGAATAAAATGGTTTTGAGGAAATTCCGTTCACAGATCCGCAGAGACTAATATTGAACATAATGATTAATTTCATAATATGGAACTCACTTTCTAAAATATTGAAATGTTCTGTGCCTGCCTAATGCTATTTTACGTTATGTAATCCCTTAACATCATCAAAGTTAAAAGTATAATTAAAAGTGTGGCTTATGAATTATAGAATGATTTTACTTTCGCTTAGGCGAAGTGATAACTATTGATCCGACAATGAGGAAATTTATTAAATACCATCTCAACTTCAACCCACACTATCCCAGAGAATTTCATTGAAATTATTTGTTGAGTCTAGTACTGTGATGCTATGCTTGTTGAACGAAGCGCTTCGTCTAGATGCGAAATGTATCTAATACTTTATAACATTTGGTAAATAATAAAAATATGTTATTTTCCAACAATATATGGGAGCATAAATACCAATGAGCTGCAGCCATAGCATAGATGTACTACAAGATATAAATTTCAAGATTATGAAAACGAATAATATTTCTAACATTGAAATAAAAAATAAAAACAGAGATAACTCAGAAGGATTGTAATTAGACAGACAGTTTTTGCAATAGTGTTTATTATTCATAGTTCAGATTTTCAGCATTGATCAACATTAAATAATTATTTTATTTTATTAATAATTTCAAGAATTTCGTTTTAGAAATAAATCTAAGCAAATGAAATAATCTAACAAAATTATAATTTACAAAACACAAAATTCTATACAAAAAAGAAAGGTGTTGCAAATACATAAATACAAAAACTAATGCTTAAGTTTAAGGAGGAGAAAAAAACTTTGGTATAATGTTGGGTGTTCATGTAATTTTAAAACATGAATATGACTACAATCAAGTGCGTAATATCTCATACGTTGAAATAAGATGATATTCGTTCTCTCTATTCACTTAAATTTTTGCTATATATATTCAATATTAGAGTCTAACAGAATTTCTTAATTCAACAACTTGGAATCGCTAAAAATAATTACTCTGCATTCAATATTGCTCTCCTTAAGCACATACATCACAGACAGCTTCGCCATAAATTCTGCAACAATACAATCCTTCGTTTCTAATATCTTTAAACCTTGGAATATATAATTTAGATAACGTTATAGAAGCACGAACACGTTAATAACAGCTAGGTAGTAGTTTTCTTTCAAAATACGTATAGTTTTCAATGTGGTTTAGAAGTCATTGTTAACTATTGAAAGTTCATGTACCTATATACAGGATGGTAACACTGAAGGGTCCTGTTGCTAAGCTCTATTCTAGCCCCACTCCCGTAATGAATACATTCCGAATTCATGCGTGCTTCTTCTCAAGAACCAGATCTGATCCATAATATAAGTAGAGCAGCAATCTACTTCATTAATCTACAAGGTTGGAGTGTATTGCGTATCTTGGATTTTCAATTTTATTAAATTATAACTTTAGGTTCTACTTAACAATTATCTATGTAAAGCTATTTACATTGTTTAGAGACAATATACTTGGACAACAAATATTTTTAGAGTGTCGTGGGAACGTTGTCTTTCGTGGAATAGTCTTTGAGGAGTTCCCGTAGCCGCAAGATTTCTCGGCTCGCTGCCGCGAGTTCGGACTGTAAGCCCAACTCCCGTTCTCTCAAACGTTTTATTTCTCTTTGGCAGGTCTGTAACACAAGAAGAAGAAAAAATGATGATATTTCAATAATAAGAATGATATTTTGGTTGATCATTTTCAATAATAAACCTTTGTAATTGGCCAGGGAAAAAAAATTTTAACCCCCCCCTCAAAATTTGTGGGTTGACGTTTCAAAATGCGTAGGATTAAAAAAAAAAGAAAGTCCGTCCGCTGTCTGATTTTTTTCCTAATCGACTCACGTTGCTGAAATTTAATGGAGCTCGTTCGGGACACCTCAAAAACAATTACGAGGTTCGGAGGATCAGTGGATAGCTGATGAGGCACCTGAGTGTGAATAATCGAAAATTCTGGTTTATAGCGAAATCTCTGGAAACATACATCAGATAAGGATAACTTTTCTTGGTTTTCACAAGATACTCGTGAATGAACAAATAAAAACAATGAAAACCCAACTCGTGGAATTCCACATTCAATCTCGCCGATATGGTGCGATTGTTTCTCGCAATCCTTCAACATGTTTATATTTTGCCCGGAGAGGTAAAGGAGGAAAAGAGGACGAATGAAGACATTTCTTGATAAACCTTTTAAAATCCATCAGCTTCCCTTCATGCGATTTGGTGCACAATAGCGTTCGCACAATTTGTACAGGACTAAATAATTGTTTTCCTCACTGCACGAACAGCACAAATCGAATTCATATTCAAGAAGTGTATAGTTTTATGATGAATTTTTTGTATCCCATTCTTGGTTGTTACTGTGGAATATATAGGTGTTTCCCATGTACATAATTAAAATGCATCCGAAAAGCAAAAAATTTGCAGGAAAAATCCGTGAGCATGTCTAAAATCAGTAGGTATGCTTAATATAAAAAAATTATTAAAGGATGAAATATTGTTATAAACAGCAACTGTCTTTTCTTCTCAACTGGGAAAATGAGCTAAATCGGAAAAAACTCGTCTTCATCAAAAAGGACTTGTAAGTAGCGGGTTCGAGCAAACTCGGGCGTGTTTTGCTTGCTCACAACCGCATGCAGTTGGTGGTGATGTGATGTTAGTACAAGCAAGAAGTGGAAAAAATGCTTGTCTTCCAAAATCAAAATTACAGCTTGCTTTATGCGTTGTAGAGCTTGTTGATTTTTAGTTCTGTCCCTGACTGTGTGAAAATCCTTGTTCGTGTGTATGTATGCGTGTAAATTTACATTTTTTTTGGCATAATTTCATGTATACATTTTTTAGTGTTCTGGTTTACCGTTGATAAACTTTTTTTTACTCAAATTTAGCTAAAAATATAAACAACAATTTTTAACCATTTTAAGTGATTTTTTAGTACATTTTTGAAATTTGAGTTATTTAATGTACTCGTGCTTTTATTTGGAAAGCTTGATTTTTTGCCGCAAGAATGGAATTTTAATCTCAATTTGAAGTAGAGTGATCGTATATATAAACGTTATGTATAAAACATGAAACTTTGAAACTCGTTTCACAATGGATGTTCAAAATTTTCGGAGCCATTGCAAAAACTTCATTTTTTACGGAATTCGATGAAATTGCAGACAAGACCTAATTCCCGATAACAGATTTAGATTTTGTAACGCGACTCTACGCCTTTCTTGACAAGTTGTACAGAGTGACGTATTTGTTCAGGATTTTAAATCTTTGTGGTACTGTATTTAATGCTCGATTCGAAAAACCCCTGTACTATAATACGTACTAGGTATGTTCATTGTCGGTAACATCTTATACAAACAGTATTAGAAGTTTCGATTCTTTGTCCCGAAAAATCAGAGATTGACCTGATTTTTCACTCTGTCTGCCTTTTCGTTATTGAAGAATGTTCCAACCAGTTGACAAATGAACAAAAAATTTGTTTGGAACTATTTCCTATACGCAGCCAATAATTTTGATTAAGTCTTATGAGTTATCTACTTTCCATGTGGAAAAAATAACATCGGTTCGCTCATTAACTCACAAGGGGCTGTGATATATTGTTAAAAAAGTACATTACCACATGTAAAAATTGAATATACCTACTCACTAGGTACATAGATAAAAACATGTTGGTACTTTTCAAGTTCCATTCCAAGGTTAAGGTTAATTAATTTAGATTTCTTCAGAATTTTTAGGGTTAAAAAAGGAGAGCGTAGAGTTGACAAGAAGATTTCTGTGTTTGTTAAACATTTTTGCAATTACTTAGACACGAGTACGTTGATAGTTGCACTGGGAAAGTTTGGCTCCGAGTTTGCTATGCGGCAGACCGACGGAAAAGCGTTCGGAGGGGAGAGGGTATGCTAAACCTGCACGATTGCTCGGTCTTGAAGGGAAGGAAAACCCTTGCGCCGTGCTGCAAAACTCGTACCTGCACTAACTCGTTCGCCCGTGCGTTGCACAGGAATAACACAGACGGCACAGGCATCCAGAAACAAAATCACACTAAATCAATCACGGCGACTCAGTGGAAATTCATTTCAACGAAGAAATGTTACAGTCATGCAGCATGACCATATGAGACGATTTTCCGTGGTTTTATTTCCTTCAGTTTCCTTACTTCAAAATATTATAAAACTACGAGTAGTTAGGTATATGATAGGAAAAAACTATGTTCAGGTACGGCATCACACAAACACTCGAATGCCTGTTACATGCTGCCAATATGTCTCCACGTGCATTGAATCCTCCTCTTCACCCAACAGATATTATATAAATGTTCACTTTTCTCAGTCATAGGTAAAACTTATGAAAAAATTATTTCAAACGCTTAGATGCGTTTGAAATGCTTAGGATTAAAAAAAAAAGAAAGTCCGTCCGCTGTCTGATTTTTTTCCTAATCGACTCACGTTGCTGAAATTTAATGGAGCTCGTTCGGGACACCTCAAAAACAATTACGAGGTTCGGAGGATCAGTGAATAGCTGATGAGGCATCTGAGGCTAATTTCTTTTCTTTTCAACTTGCCGTTTTACCAAGTTTTTTGTTTTGACATTTTTGGAAAATTTTTCAACATTCACCCACAATAAACCGTAAACTTGAGGGGTCCTAAGACGTAAAGGTGTGAACACTTTTGGCAGGCACGATTCGCCAAGTTTTGATCATTTACTAGATACATATGGAGCTTAATAATAATTATAGACCAATGATCTGCGAAGAAGGGCTATCTAATTCAGAAATAACAAACCGTTTTATTTTTATTCCTTAGCAAATAGGTATCAGTTTATCAAAATCACTGAGTTGTTGGTTAATATAAAGCAAAACTAGCAAACCCATAGAAAACTAGTGGGTATGGATCTCCGTGAAATGTTTAAATTTACATTTTTCTTAATACCACTGCAGCCTACAGAGTGAGGTAGTAACAGGAATGATAAATATAGAATCCGTACGTACTCAACCTACATATCCTCCTACCAATCTATCTCATGATAATTTTATGAAACTTGTCTGAGGAGGACAACTATTTTTGTACTTTTTGTACCCCTTTTAATGTATACCGCGTTCAAACCTTTAGGTACTACCTATCTTTTGGTTATCATTTAAAAGAAGACTATGGGGCCACCCCCTACAGGCTTCGCCTGCCAACCTTCGCCATTTTGGCCTGACAGGCCGACCATTGGGCTCTGACGCCAATCAGTATCCAATAATACTATTTAATAATAATCAAATTTATACTACCCACCCTGTGATGTATTTATATATAGCTAGTTTTATTTCACTTCGCTGAATGTATAAAATAGCATGTATATAGTTATTTCCCGAAAAACGACGAAGTACCATTTCCCTAGCAACGTCTCGGTTGTAAGCGGAAATCATCAGAAATTGAGCATATTTCGTTACGTAACGTAACGTGACATAACGAAAATTTGGTTGTGTGCCATAGCAAAGACATGAAATGTCAAAAACGCTTGCATACGAGTCTGCAACACATTGGAACATTTCATGTCTTCAGTTGCAGACGCGTAGGTATGTGTAGCAGACTCGTATGCAATCAAAAATTAACAAGCGGTTGCAATCATGTTCACAATATAAATTATTGAGAATGGTCACCTGTGTGTAAACAATAATTCAAATAACCATGCTCATAACTGTGATTGTTGGCCACGCACTTCGCAGTAGTTAACATAATATGATTGGATAAATCGAGAGCTTTCGAACGAATGGTGAACGCATTTTGTGGGATGAAAAACGACGAAGTACCATTTCCCTAGCAACGTCTCGGTTGTAAGCGGAAATCATCAGAAATTGAGCATGTTTCGTTACGTAACGTAACGTAACATAACGAAAATTTGGTTGTGTGCCATAGCAAAGACATGAAATGTCAAAATGAAGAAGAAGAAAATAACACCAGGCAGTCACAAAATTATACTAATAATTCGATTTTCCTAAATAGCATCAAAATTAAACAAGGCAACAACATCACAGGCACAACATGTTGTTGCCTTGTTTAATTTTGATGCTATTTAGGAAAATCGAATTATTAGTATAATTTTGTGACTGCCTGATGTTATTTTCTTCTTCTTGTTTTTTAAATTTTGCAATAGACTGGTTTTTAGTTTCTTCATTGAGTTGTACCTGTTTGCAACCTGATGTATAATTTACTGAGTTGGTCGCTGAGTGGTGTGATTTTCACACTGTAGTTCACCTCTGAGCCCTGAAGAAGATAATAAATTTATCGAAAGCTTGGCGAAAGAGGAGGAATCATTTGTTTGGCCCCAATCCTGATAATTTCACGACAGATTGCTGCGTTTGGGTCGATCATCATTTATAGTTATTTCCCTATCTTACATCTAGTCTTAGTTGTGTTATTTTGTTTTTGGGTTTTTTTAATCCGCTTTTGGGGCTAAACAGTGGTCATCACTGTACCCCTCATCCCCCCCCCCCCCTCCGAGTCACCAGTGGAGTCCATGATGACGCTCCTTTTCAGTCAAGGATGACAACATGGCTCCCCTTAGAGTCGTGCCACTTCCAGTGTCCCTTAAGACACCATGTTCAATGCCGCCAATGACCCTTCTGGTTTAGATGCGGCTTAAACCTTAATTAAGAAAAAAAAAAAAATATATATATATATATATATATATATATATACTGCCCATCCCATTGGTGATATTTACACTGGCCTCCTCCTGGGCGAGATTTATACTGCCCAACTCCTTGGCAGATGTATACTGCCCACCCCATTGGGGAGATTTATACTGCCCACCTCCTGGGCGAGATTTATACTGCCCACCCCATTGGCAAGATTTATACTGCCCACCTTCTTGGCAGATTTATACTGCCCACCTCCTTGGCAGATATATACTGCCCACCTCCTTGGCAGATATATTCTGCCCACCCTATTGGCGAGATTTTCTGCCCACCTCCTTGGCGAGAGTAGGCGGACAGAGAAGGTCGCGAAAATCCCTCTCTTCAAACAAAGGGGGCCACCCTTTCTTTTTGATCAGTTTTGTCTGGAATTATTCGGCCGGAACAGAATAGGTTTTCTGCGCATAAATCCTTTCAAACTCGACGAATTTAAGTTGAATGTTCCCAAACGTTCCTTAGACCAAAACGAACAATGTATCTCAATTAGTACCTGAGACATCAAAGGACAAACCTATAAACATTTGAGTCATCTGATTTTCAATGCTTGATGATAAATCTATGCATAAATACCTTCAATTCAACAGAAAAATGAAGGAAGCTGGTAGGATAGAACGGCCGTACTACTTAACTGCCATTGGATTTCGTAAATTTTTTAAATATATTAGATCATTTATTAACGACCAAGAAAACCCAATTCTTACCCCCTCCCCCACCACACCTTAAAATTTGTTGGTTTACGTTTCAAGATAAAAGGGTTCAAAAAATTTAAATGAAAAAAAAAATCCGTTTTTCGCCGTCCGAAGCTTCTTTAAAAAAAAAAAAAAAAAAAAAAAAAAAAAAAAAAAAACTCGGCGCTGCGCGCCTCGCCAGGGGGCAAGCCCCCTGGACCCCCGGATGCTTACCGTTTGGAGCCTGCGGCTAAAATTCGAGAAACATGGAACATGCTATATATATATATATATATATATATCGATTATTAACAAGTGGTAATATGATTAACAAGCGGTTGCAATCATGTTCACAATATCAATAATTGAGAATGATCACCTGTGTGTAAACAATTATTCATATAACCATCGCATTATTGGATAAACACCTCACACATTAATATAACACTCTGATATAAAAATGCGACATAAATCAGGAGCTTTCCAACGAATGGTGAACGATTTATGTGCGATTAAAATTGCGGAAGTTCCATTTCCCTACCAACGGCTTGGTTGTACGTGAAAATAATAAGAAAATTTCGTCACCCATCCGCGTCACCCATTCCGCGTGACATTTTTCGGCTAGTTAGTCCAAGGCTAAAGCATGTTCCATGCTAAAATCATATATCATCTTGGGGTGACATTTAAGGTCTGAAAATTGGAAAATTGAGATATCGAAAATTTTTGAAACAAAGGAGTAGGTACCTACTTATTTTCGTCGTTTGATTTAGACTGAACGCTCAGTTCAATGAATCGAAGGAAAACACCCGGAGCGGAACGAACAACCGTTCGCGCTCCAGAAGGGGTCTTGGAAAGGAAAATAACCATTAACACGAATAGGAATCACAACGCGACTATTCGGTTTTCTAGTAAGTCCAAACTGTCTGTACACGTGTGATGCCTGACACACACAACACACACACACACATATATGTACATATATATATATATATATATATATATATATATATATATATATATATATATATATATAGAGAGAGAGAGAGAGAGAGAGAGAGAGAGAGAGAGAGAGAGAGAGAGAGAGAGAGAGAGAGAGAGAGAGAGAGAGAGAGAGAGAGAGAGAGAGAGAGAGAGAGAGAGAGAGAGAGAGAGATCCTGCCGGTATAAATATACTTATATCTTATCTGTATATACCTAATTAATAACAAACCTGTGTAATAACTTGCAGCGTTAATATTGATCAGCAATAACATCTGTCACTGACACGCTCATTAAAACAATGGGAGAGTTCCAGAACTTTTTATTTACAGGACAAATTTTCTTTCACCCTTCAGAATTTGGAACTTCAGAAGTTGGCGGGTAGTGAGCGAACAAAAGGGAAAAGCGTTTTATGCGTCGGAAGCTAATACACCACCGTAGCCTAACAATACTGAAAACATTGTCTTTTCAGCTTTTAAACTAAACATCACTTACATGGACAAAATCCGGTGGACTGTATCAATTCATGAAACAGCGATGGTGCCGAGGCAAAGTACCTACCACCGTGACAACTACTCACGATGGTGTTTGATTATAAGCTTGATTTTAGTCCTGCAATTCAGCTTTGATATAGAACTAAACGATTAAGTTTGTGGTCACTATTCCATATGCAACATACCACATTTTGCCGAAGAAGGTGCAATTTGTCACATTTGAGCCGCGTGATTTCTGTGGCTGAATCGGCGGGCTCCAGGCAGAGGGAACACGTTTTGTTTTCAGAAGAGGACATGCTTTCGAGCCCAGTGTCACTGTCGGCCCCGTTCTCCAGTTCAACGCTGTTCAGTGAAGAGCAATCACTTTCGGAGACGCGGCTGGAAAACAAACACATATTTACAATTACTCAAAGTAACAAAGGCCTTTCGGCAATACGTACTTGATAATGCGGCTCGTTAAATTACAGCTCTGTTCGCCTTTGTTTCAATAGTCTTAAGGGTATTCAAATTAATGTTGTAGAAACATTGTGATCATATTCAACGACAACAAAGTGTTGTATGCCAAAATCAATAGGACTCGCATTTCGCGTCATCTACCTACTTATAATGTTACCAAACCTAACATGTACCTAGAGTCAAATGAATGAATATATCTCTCACAATTTTGACGGAATTGTTATTCAATTGAATCAATATCAATAGTATTCAGCGTATATAGGTACCTACTCGCATCCGCGAAATTGTCAAATTCCTCTAACGATACATGGAAATCAAGTTATCATCCTATTCCAAGAAAAAACTCAGAGATTCTGCTGGTAAGGCCCTAAAAAAATTTCCTATGAATTTCTGCTCAAGTATCAATGTGCGCAAGCACAAATCGTACACCATTGAAGCACAAATGTATCTCTTTGCACAATTTCCACTGGATTTCGATTAAAATAAGGTATAATAATTGAGCGGGTTAAGTTATAGAATCCCTTATTAATCTCATTGGCATGGGATTTAGAATAGCAACTGATCATGCGCTGTACGCGCCCAAGGTACAAAATGAGCATTTCAGTCTACGCCTTATAAATTCCGATGCAATGGAATCAAACCTGAGCAAGCACGCAGTGCTTGAAATTCTAAAAATCGCTTTAGTTCCCCTATCTATTTGCATCCGATTTTTACTTCAAGGATTGTGCGAGCTATTGATAGGCTTGATAGTCCGATGAATTGCCTTCAACTTTTAACTGTCGTAACGAATGAAAATTATGGTGAGGTACATAACTTTGAGGATCTTATAAGTTGGAAACAGTTCTCTGTGCAGTTCTTCAAAATTTAGCCATTGATCAAACAGTAGCAATTGAACGTACCCATAGGTAAGTAGGTACGTAAATCCACCCCACTATGAAATTCGAACAACCATAATACAAATGAACCATTGATTTCCTACTGCGGTGTTCCTGGATAGTTACTATACAATAAATATTTAATGACATTAATAATTTGAGGAAGTTACGTATTATCACACCCATTCTGCGGACTTATTGCTGGTACCTACCTATATTATTACCTCTTCCTTAAATTATAGAAGATATGTGGCAATAAATGATTCCATAACATTGTAGGATGGGTAAACCTACCTGTTAAGTCGTTGTGTGTGGATGTCGGGGCTGGAGACGGGAGAAGATGGCGAGCTTTTCTTGCCAAAAGTGCCGGAGCGCGTGACGGTGTTATTTCCACTCTGGAAGACAGAGAAAGAAACCATTAAACTGAATAACATTTTTATGTGTTGGATATCTCCCAAATACCGTACCGAGTTGAATGGAGCCGTAGTAGAGTTCGACGATCACTCTCAGAATTAGAGTGGAAACTTAAATCAAACATTAGGTATATTTGAAGTAGGTATGCCCACGTTTTTCAAGCAAAATACCAGAGGTTTTTTTCGATTCCGAGATTTATCTAATTACCTACGTGCTCTACGTTTCTGATTATAGAACTCTGGAAGTTATTCTCAGTCTACCTATTGGTATCGTTACGTTTAATTCTCATGGAATTGCTTGACAATATGTTTGTTTTCCGTGTGCACAGTCATTCTTTAGAAAGATAACAAAATAAGAAAATCGTGGGTTGATCCAATGAATGAGTTTCAGTGGGTTTTAAAAGTTGAATTGATTGCAATGAAATTCATCAGTGAGACCATCAAGTGGTCAGCCACGAACGTAGCCAAAATTTGGATGAATCAAGACCTCGCTATTTCGTTTACAAATTGAAAGTAAAATAGGTAGGTAGGTACCTGCTTACTTAATGGTAAAAATATTGAAATAGGTACCTATGTAACAAAGCTTCAAGGCAACGCCAAAATTTGGAGATGAACCTGCATTACCCAAGATTTAACAACCCGCCTTTTGTGAATTTTCGATTTTTGAACCGTCTTCCATTACTATTGAAAGTTTCCAACGAACACCTCATAAGAAGTTAGGTATCACAAATGTACTCATTTTGAAGTGTTTCGTAATAAAACAAACATTTGCATTACGACAAAGAGGTGGGTAGGTAACCTATGGTTTTTCAAACAAATGTTAAGGTATATTGAATTCATTTAAAATGATTTTCTGTCTCGATAGTTGGAGAAGAACTCTATCTGTACTATTGTAATAACGAGTTGCGTTTTGCAATTCTTCGTAATGAATTCGGTGGTCCACAATAGGATTTCCATTGAATCATGTTTTAGCCAGACTGTAGCAGTCTATCTATGAATAGCATAGGTCACTTGAGACCTTCATGCATGCTGAAGACACGTTGCTCAATAATGATAAATCGATGATTTCAATAGTGTCATTAATAACGAAATATTTTCTTCAAAACTTCAATGAATCGTAGGATGACAAAAACACTTCACTTGCCCAATCAGAAACCGGATTTACTTTCATCCGTCAATGATCTGATTTCAAGTTCATAGCAAAATAGTTCGCCTTTTGAGCTAATAGAACTGTTTGAAATCCTTGGGTGATCTGATTCGAACATGATTCTGATTGGAGGAAAAGAATAAAGCTCCTCCGGACATATGCATTCCCCCCAGGAGCCTAACTAATCCTTAAAAAATGAAACGTGACTGATCGAACATGATTCTGATTGGAGGAAAAGAATACAAGCTCCTCCGGATATTGTTTTTTTTTTTTTTTTTTTTTTCCCCCCAGGAGCCTACACTAATCCTTAAAAAATGAAAAAATGTCTGTAGTGTCTTAGACCGTACACAACTATACATGGTAGGTAGAATGTTTTTTTTTTTTTTTTTTTTTTTTTTTTTTGAAGGTTTACATTTTATTTTTTTAAACATTCCAGCGATTCTTAAAGATGTTGGAAGGGGGGGGGGGGGGGGGGGGGTTTGTCGAAAAATTTTGTTTCTTGTGGTAGGTGTCGCTTTCTTTGTTATTCTTCCAGTAGGGCAGCTCCATCCTCCAAACCAAGTGACCTCATTTTCCGACGAGCTCCACGTAGCCTGAGTGAAACTGCTGGTATGACGGAGAATTGAAGCTTAACCCTCACCCAGCCAAGAACTTGGGAGTATGCCTTTTTCCATTTTTCGGCCAGGGTGAGGGCAATTTTCTTTACAAATACTCCGTATTCTTTATGCAAGACCCCATCACACGAGCATATCAGAGGCGAGAATGACCCTCTTAAGTCTTCAGCAGCCTGGTCATATTTCCGGTGCTTCTCCCTGGCTGCTGCGTTTGCCACACTCGACCAGTCTTGAATATATATATATATATATATATATATATATATATATATATATATATATATATATATATATATTATATATATATATATATATATATATATATATATATATATAACATTCATTATTAAAAAAAAATTTTTTTGGAATAATGAGAGGCGGCGTCAGCATTAATACTGGATACATTAACACAACTATACTGGATACATAACGCTAAATAGTTCAACAGTTCAAGTTTGGAAAAAGTTTCATTAAAAGTAAAAATTAATGGGAGTGATTAACAGGACGATGAGATAAAATATAGGGACTTTAAAAGTAACCTAAGGGGCAATACTCATATTATGAATAAGTAATGTTGTAAGTAAATGATGTAAGTAAATAATGTACTATTAGGTAGGTAGGATCTACACCTTTTGCCATTTGGACTACGAACTAGTTTCCATCTTCTAGATATAGGTGTTAAACAAGTAATAAATGGTGAGATGAACCATCGAAAGTTCTTTTTCATTGAAACGTATCACAAAATTTTGGAAAAAATAGGTAGGTACCTACCTAAACATAGTCAAAAATAAAATCGGGCAGGAAAACTGTGGAAGGGACTCCAGTTCCAACGCTCGTGAGAATAATGAGATTTTTCTTGAGATTCTAGTAAATTAGGAACCGGTCCGCTTTACTCGTTCTTACTTGAGTGATTCTTCAAGAAAGAAGTATAGGTAGGTGGGAAGGACGGGTAGGATGGGTAGGTATAAAATGTACCAACATAATACTTAGGTATGTCAACTGTTAAATGGGTTTGTGATTCATGAGGATTTCTACCTGACAGGGATCATTCTCGGAGTGGCCGTTGGCCATCTTCTTGACGTTATTATTGTTATTTTCTTGACTTCTCACTCGAGCGATGAGAGCCTTTCTCACTGTGTCGATGAAACGGTTTCCCGAGCCCGACTCGGACTTGGGCGTTTCCGGGAAGTCGGTCGGAGTTTCCGGCGCCGCCGAGTTGAGGAACTCCCTCGATTTTTCCCTGAGATCATTCACGAGAGACTCAAGCAAACTCGATCTCGTTCGCAGCTGTAACAGAAGTGAATTATGTTCATGATAATAATGTGAGACTGGCAATTAAAGGATTTTATTTATAAAGATCAAGTGAACCAGTGATCCTAGAAATCAAACCGCTAAGTGAAACATGCAATCTGGGGGCGAGTTGCATCACACCTGATTATTACTGACAATAAAAATGTGTTAGCAAGCACTATCGACTCACATTTAGAAAATCAGAAGCAAGTCGTGAAGAAATCATCTCTCCTTCTTTCTCTCTACCAGATACGAAGAGAACACTTATACGTATCCACAACTTAGATTACAACATGGGAGTGGGAAATTACACAAAATCAGATAAGTATAACCCAGTAGTAAATCTTACTACTACCCGGCATGGGTTCATACATCAGCCCCACAAAGTTGATTGAATTTCAAAGACCTCGACATTGAAAGGTAAAACTATAAAGGGCACCGTATGCAGTCTATAAACAAGTAGATAGGTAGGTACTTACAAGAAAGGCAAAGGTTGTGACTTAAAGACAATACCACAAGACAGGATGCCAGCAGAACACAAAGAAGCAACCTTACCAGATTGATGATTTTGGAGCTGACGTGCAGTACAGTAGGTAGAGTAACTGTTGTTTGGAGCTAACCAGGAAATCGACATACCCACGAGTCTAAATAGGCCAACTAAATAAATTGTAGGTACGTACACACTCTAAGTTTAAAACTACTTGTAGATTCCATCCACTCCCTGTGTCACTTTACTTGAAATTCAACAGACGAGTTTAATTCACCCAGTTGAGCAAAGTGAACACATTCAGTTTTTAGATTCCATCAACTACATTCACTTGAAACTCAACTACTTATTGGTTTGTAATCGAAAACTGCTCGAATAGACCAGAAATGACATGAAAAGGCATAGAACATATTTCCAACATGGCATCAGACATACTATACAACACTACACACATTCTAAAGAATGGCCTACTTATGGCCAATAAGTACGCATAGAAAAAAACATGACCTGTATGTATGTATAAATATACCTCTCTACGGCACGTAATAAGAGCCATGCCATCATTACCATGCCATTATTAAGCTGTACCAAGATGGACAGGTAAATAATGATGAGGAAGCCTCATTAAACGAGCAGCTCACAAGAAGTCATATTTTTGAACAGATTTTCACAAGGCGATGGGTTCAGGCAAGAGTCTGTAAAAATGCTCAACGGCTTTGCTCCATTTTTTAACGACTCGTGTGGGACAGGTACCTACCGAGGGAAGAGGACTTGGTAACCATTGAGCGAACTACTTGCCTTTGCTGAAGATTTGATATTGATAGCACCCAATCCAAAAACTTTGCAGGCTACGATCTGAGACCTGAAATTGTACTGAAAAATTGAATTTCGTTATAAATTTACTAATCGTGTTCTTAAAATAAATTTATCAAATTTGTTGGGAATGGTGGGAGGTAAAGTAAATAATTATGTTTAGACGACATAACAGGATGTTTTGTTTACCTAACTGCTCATGCAGTTTAATTGTATGTAAATAAGTCCATAGTGATATCATTAAAAAATATTAATTTTTGATATTTATGACTTTATTATGGGCATATGAGCTGTCTTCTTCTCTCGATGCTAAACGATATTAATATTTTATAATTTACATAAACCTCTTTGAGGGTATATAAAGGTAAATCTAGATACGAACTAAATCATTCGCGACGAAGTTGTGGAAACCCATTTCAAAACGGAAGTTAGTGAAAAACGTTGTCTATTTCCACGAAAAATAAAGAGTTACAATGTTGAATCGATTTCGACGGTTAGGTCATCATCAGTAACAAACAATAACTGTTATTGTTACAATAGCTGGTATAGTATAACAATAGTTATTGTTTGTTACTGATGATGGCCTAACCATTGAAATCAATTTAACATTGTAACTCTTTATTTTTCGTGGAAATAGACAACATTTTTCACTAACTTCCGTTTTGGTAAATCTAGATTAGAGACAGAGATAGGTAGAGTCCGGTTTCGCGAATGGAAGAGTTATGAATCTTATTCACTCTTGAAACTTCGGGCTTCTTGGTACAGCAATGCTTCCCACTAATTAGGTACGTACCTACTCAACATTCATTCTGCTTTATGGGTGCTTTTGGTGGGTGCTGTCTGAAACAATGATATTCCATGTTTTTAAAGAGGGAGAGAGAGAGAAAAAGAGATGAGTACCTGCATGATGTTAGAGGTTCATGGGCCCATCAGAATTCTGATGGGGGTGGAAGGTATGGTAGTTATAACATTTGTATTCCCGTAAAGAGTGCCCACCCAAGTTTTACGAAGAGTATGAGTGTAGATCTGTGTATCCAACATCCGAAAGGTAGTAACTAGTTGTCAGTGCCATCGATTCAATTTAATTTAATTGGAGATGAAATTGCAACGGGAATTACTTGGTAATTATAAACTACTGGTGCAGATGCTGTAATTTTCAGCAGACAATGTGGCTAAAGACGCGAGGGTGTGGAAGGAAGTTTCGACATGATATAAGTTTAGTGTTTAAGTGATGTATTATATTAATAGTTTCAATGAAGTATTAAGTTAACTATCAAGTTTGGTTTAATTGTAGGCAGATACATTATAATAATTGTTGATTTTTTTACTAGAGTAATTTTGGAGATAGGTAATACTTAGATATGCGCTATTGCACTTTATTTTCAACTTAAACATTTGAAGTTGGAGACATGGGTTGAAGATCAGCTTTATGAATATCAGAGTTACAAATCTAACTCTGGTAAGGAAAATCCCTGAGCTCGATAGTACTTCCGTTTACGATTTCTAGCAACCCTAGATACAAATAAAAATTCAGCTGAGCCTCTTTGGTACCCACAGGGACATATTGGTGACATCTTGACATGGTGAAATTTTGTTATCTTAGATGTTCAGCATTCTATTTCGGTCGTAGCGGCCATTAAGAATGATGATCATGATTCTTACTGGATTTCAGCATTGGGACGTGCGCCTAAATCCCTGCTCAAGATCAAGAGATATAACAAGCAGTACCTAGGTAATGTATTTAGCAGTTTTTTTTACCGAAGTAAGTATGTTTATTTATTTACTTTTCTTCTTGCAGGCGTTTCTAAAGATAGTTTTACGTCATTTATGCCAGCCGATCCCATACTTTTCCGCCTTCTTGGTTCTCCATTTTATTTTCTGTAGGTCGGGACCTATCCATTCTATCGTTGTTTTCGATGCTAATTTTACAGTTGTACGACGTTGAGAAGTGCTTTTAGCTGGCTTGGTTCTGTTGGTGTAGATTTTAATTTCTTATCAACAATGCTATGATTGTACAGGAGGTTTACTGCATCTAGGTACTTCAGTTAGAAATATAGTGGCTAGTTTATCGTGACTTTAGCAGTCAGCAACCCCAAGACTATTGGTACAAATGCACCTAGCCCAGGAGGTTAGTTCAGTTGCCATTCAAATGTTGGACCCATCGCTGTAACAGTTGATGGTGTTCTCAGTTTAAACAGGTTTTTCATTTTTTGATTCATTTATCCACTCATTTACATTTTCAATTTCAGAAGTGGCTTTAGGATTCCTGATTAAAAGTCCATTTCATTAGAAGGCACGAATATTCTGGACCATGCGTTTGTTGTGTTTGATGTACATGTGACCGGCTTGGCTTTCGAAAGGTCGGTAGTAGCCCAAGAATGTTTAATATGCTTCTCCTGAGGGCTATAAACACTAATAACTTCCAGGAAAACAAGCCTTTCTATGTACTTCAATGCCTGGCCGCCAAAACAGGCACTAAAGAGTACCTACCTTGTGCAGGGAGGTACTCTAAGTAAACCCATGTGTGATTTTAAGACTATTCTGAGGAATAGGTAGGTATTTAATGAAATTTACGATTGCTAATAGGTACGCACATGCTCCTACCGATTTAGCGGGGAAGAAGTATGAAGGGCTTCCAGGAGCTAATGTGCAACTATACCTACCTGAAAGCATCACGAAAACTGTAATTTAGTAGAGATACTTTTCCCAATAATCGACAGACAAGTAAGTAAGCGAATTCGTTCCGAAAGTTTGTCAAGCGCAATACAAGTGGTCATTCAATTGGCTGACATCAAAACTGGTAACCTACTACACGAATACACAGCTTTCTCGCCTAAATTAGAGAAGAAACAAAATGGAATCTCAATTAAAATATTATATGCATAAAATAATTGCAGGAAACTACTTACCTACCAGAAAAATTAGGTAGGTGCCTACCTTAGATGAAACCTGTCTATCAAAAGAAAAGTAAAAACATGAAAGCGGAAGTAAGGAACGCCCAAGGTCTGCACTTACCTCCAGCTGAGCGAATTTGTTCGCTTTGTAACAGGCAGATTCCGCGTTCACGAGTTTCTCCAGCAAGAAGTCCCGAAGCTCGGGGCCTTGGTGAAATATGGGTGGGTTGGGGAGTGGCGGCCCGAAAGCAGGCACGTCATCTCTGGCCGTCACGCACACCTTGTACCTGCAATCATTAGAAGATTATTATCCTGTTTCTATAGCATCTTTCCAGCCATATTTCGATTAGAAATTTAGGGATTGAACGAGTAAAGATGTAAATCTAATATATCGAGCCGAACTGAAATCTTACCGTTTGAACTTCTATAAGTAGGTACTTACATGCACCTACATTCTGTTTTCAACTGTTGCGATATGAACTACCTATTAGAGACTCAATATTCATCAGAATGGGATTTTTTTCAATTTTCATTAGCTTATCCTTGATTTATATCAAGACTCCCTTTCGTCACTAAACTAATGACTTGTCAATTTTATAATTGCTCATCCAATTCGCAACCTGGTATATTTTACTTTCCCGAGTAGGTAACATAAATAGAATACATTGGGCTCATGAGTACAACGACACAACGAATGCTGACTCAACAGGAAACACATTTGTCCCTGCACTGAGTAAAATGAAAAAGTAAGCTTTGTTTGTTTAGCAAGAATCTTAGCACAAAAATAACTTCTGAATTTTAAACCACTACAAAACCTGCAACAATGTTGAGGTTTATATAATGAAGAAAGTGAAATGTGAAATAAATATGATAGACTCCAAAACTACCCATGTCATAAATATTGGCTCGAAATTCTAAGATTTTTAATATAGTGACCTAGTAATTCAACACGTTCAATGATCAAACATCAAACTTGAATTGTCATCAAATCGGGTCATGTCATCAAAACCTACCTAATCCGTATCATTGTACCACATATATATAAATACATGTATTTTATTGAAAAAACTACAGGATAGTAGACCACCATCTTCTTCTTCTTAGTATTTCTCTTAGTACCCTAAGGTGTCGAGGTTTTGCAAAGAGATCGCCATTCGGGTCTGTTCTGGGCTATAGTTTTAGTAGACCACCATACAATCGTTATTCACATAATCAGAAATAAGTAAGTACTAAAGGATGTGGATAGCGATGGTGGAGGAGCACCTTAGTTGTTGTTTTAGTTTAGTTTTTCTCTTACGAGATGTTCAACTGAGCCGTTACTAGATAAAATCCGAACAAATTGTTCAGTTATCCCAACCAACGCCAACGGTCAGGTCAACAACGGGGTGTGAGGAGACGGGAGGGGTGTCAATTGAGCCCCACAGCATCAGCGATTCTTACCAGCTACACCGGCTTACTAGGAATGGCTGAACCTTGATCCAGCAATTTACCCAAGGATTCCTAATACCGACAATTCAAATAATTTTGGATCACATAACATGAATAAAAAATACACTTTTATATTCTATAAAAAATTAAAAATCACCTAGGATTAGGGGAATGTGGAGGATCAATGGCTTGGACGACGATGAACGCGTGCAGAAAATGTGAAGCAACCATGTCCGGGGAGAATGGGGTGTTCTTTTCCTGGAACACTATAGCTACGATGTCATTACCTGAAAAGCAAATATCATCGGTGAGTATGAGAATGAAATACCAGAGATGATAAGAGTTTATTCTCGTGGGATAGATTGTAAGCGCGAAGGTATCTGAAAGTCAATATCAATAATGGTATTTGGGGGGAAAAATACGTCGAGTAAAGCACTAAGCAGTAAATCATTTCGGAAAAACGAAATTAATATATTGAGATATATAATTTCCCAACACCCAAATGGTCAGACTTAATATATTGGGATATATAATTTCCCAACACCCAAATGGTCAAACAACAGTTACCCAACAGGTAAACATTATGGCACTACCTCGAATCATGGGTCTGGAGATTTAATATGCAAACATATCTTTGCAAATGATAATGGCTTTCTGACAGTTATCGGTGATAGGAATTCCCAACACCTGGATCGTCACTAATAAGCTAAAAATTTTTTGTTGGTTGGGAAATGGGGGTGGGTTTATACTTACGAATAAGAACAAATCACTTCGAAAAATAATTCCTTAAACCCAATGAGACAGAGAATCGCACCAAGTTAGGAAATCTCCCCAAAATATCTTTGGTAACCTCAAAGTAACTCTAAAAATATGAAAAAATAAAAATTGCTATTGACTAAAAAAAAAAAAAAAAAAAAAAAAAGAAAAAAAAAAAAAACTAGATGAACATGAGAGTTATCGTTGAATTTCTTTCTCCAGAGACTTTTGATGAATTTCACTTGAGCTTTGTTAATTGAATTTGATTAATTTAATACCCTACTAACTCCAAGGTCCTCTAGAAACTGAAATGTAGTTTAAAACAGTGACTTCTACGATCATTTGAGGCAAATGTCGTTAGGTAGCAATGTTTGTAGTGATGGACAACTACATAACCCCAATAGGACCCATGTTTATAAATATTATCTTCAAGTTAGGAGAGTTGTACGATGGCTAGCATCAATGTGCTAATGAAAATAACTGGTAAGTAACTTCAATGCTAATATTGGACTTCACAGAGAAAAGTTCGATCATTTTACGGACTGCTCACTTACTATTGGCTGTCATGATAGGGACTACCACGAATGAGACCAGAAAACATAACGATAACTTGGATGCTTGATAACAATAAGTAGGTATTTATTAACCTATGTGCCTCTTTCGTTGAAGTTGCTGAGGATCATTGTCGGTGAAAGGTAAGAGAGTGGAGACATGGAATATCATCTCAGTTTCTTTATACACTTGGTAGACTGCCTCCTCTCCTGTTTGGCCGAACTGAGTGTCCAAACCACCTCGATATCTGCAACGAAAAAAGAGAGGGGGGAAGAGGAAGAAGGAGAAAGGATAAAATTACATTACTAACTCCAAATAAAGTACAGTCATTCAGTCACAAGAATAGATGGCTTAGCAATGAATAAGGACCTGTTAACTTGAGGATAAATCACAAAATATATACCCTACTACGTAAATAAATAAATCGCCTCTACGTATTATGGTGCCAGTATAGTCCAGGAGCCAAGTAAATGTTCTGATGTTATGATGAGAAATATTTACTTTGAATTAAATTTGACAACCAAGTTTCTACACATAGTCTACGTTCGTGGGTCAACAGTCTCGTATTTCTAAATTCCTAAAATTACAGTAAATGCCTTTTTCTAAATGGCCTAAAAGGCAACGACAATGAATCTACCTACATTTTGAAGAAATGAAGACATTTCAAATATTTTTCCGCAAGTAAACAAAAGTTTATATAGGAAAATTAATTCATGATAAACTAAATGCATTTGTTGCAAATGAATGTGAATGAGATAGGCATGTATAAATATGGCCAATTCGCACCTTTGCTTTATCTAAATGCAATAAATAATATTATAAAAATTATTGAATTGCTGATTAAAATTAATTTTGTCAACAAATTTGAAAGTGAATTCCAGAAATTACGGGGGGCTTGGTAATACAATCAACCCTATTATTTTTATAATAAGTATGTTAGAAAATCGAGTTTTCAAAATAGAGCGAAGTAAAAAAAAGAAATATTTATACATTAAGTAGGAAGTGCCTACCAACGTAGGGAAGGCCGAGAGAATCACTAAGAATGGAGCGGTGTGTTCAAATAGTTAATACTTCAAATTAACCTACCAGTTAAGAAAATCTGTATAATTGTTATATTTTTCTATAAAAATAAAATAAATAAATAAAAGGGTTACCTACGTATTCATTAATATTTTTAAATGAAAAGAGATTCCATTCTAAGAAATTTGATGCCGTCCGCACTCTCCTACGCTGTGTAGTTTTCTTTCTATGATCTTTTATAATTTGCACTGGTGACATCACACTTAGTCTTTTACGTTATCAGTGTGCGAAACTTTGAAAAATCATATAAAGAAAACTAATCATCGTAGGAGAGTGCGGTTGATGCCAAACGTCTTAGGGTGGGATCTTCGTCCATTTAAAAATAGTTGAAATACCTTTTTTTGGACCCATGGGTAACGCTCATTGAGGGAAAATGAATCATAATGCATCTTCAATTAAGTAACTTCTTATACAAGGTAACCATGGACGTTCAAATACTCTGATTTAGAGCTACAGAGTTGTGAAAGCAAGTTCTGTGACAAATTCGCTGTGGAAAACGATATTAATAATGTTGAAGCAGATTAAAGTGATGGCATCCCCTTAGTAAATTATCGATCGTGTGCAGGGGATCAAGAACGAAATTCTATACTTCCGTCGTCGCTAGGAGTTTTTTTGAATTTCCTGAATGGGATCCGTCGATAAGGCACGGAACCGGAACACCTTTGTCGGAGGGGGGTCATGCACAACTCCGTTCCCGAAGCCGATGAGAGGAAGTGTCCACCATAATACAGCACACATCGATGTAGGTTGCACGCCTACCCTATTTCTTTATAGGGGATATAAAATTAACGATAATGCAATGTATAAGAACGCATTGAATTCGGCTAAGTATTTAGGGACTATTAAGTTTGACGGTCTACCTATTAGTAAGACTAGGTAACTACCGCAGTAGGCTACGTCCTACCTCAAATATCAAGTAAATCGCGCTCTGCGTGCTTTAATCATTTTATGTTAACGATAATAGTGCTAGACACAAACTTGTGTCATTGTAAAATTAAAAAAATAAATAAATAAATAAAAAATAAATAAAATAAAATAAAAATAAGGGACTAGGTAAGTCTGTTGATTGATATTGAGCGAATAATTTTGGCAGGAAAACCTAATTTATTGCAAATTATTTTGTAATAGTTTGGAAGTTGACAATAGTACCCGTGGTAAGAAATAAATATTTGTATCGTTCTAATAAAACATGATTAGAATACCTACACAAATATCTTGCAAAATGGGGCAAAATAATGCGGAACACAAACATGACGCATGTTAATTTTTGGGAATGGAATATCTGCCTAATAATGCTTTTATTAGAAAAACTCGTCAAATTGAGCAAAGGAGGAGGTATATATATATTTATTTGTCTAGGAGGGAGGGATAATGATTTCCAGTCATTATAACTAGTGTTGACGAAATTTCGTTACCAACCCACAGTCCATCCTTAGTGCTGTTTGTAACAATGTACAAAAATGATATAAGATCAATAAAATGAAATTTTAAAAATTATGTTAAAAAAGTCTTCACAAATAAAGATGAAAATTGGAACCTAATCTATTTTTCGTTATTGTCGGTTAACAAAACGAGGATATCAATGTATGATAAACACTTCATACGTAACGTTTATATGAACTAGTAGATATGATTAAATTCGATCGTAGGTAGCATTAGAATTCTATATAGATACCTACTCATAAATGTACAAAAACTAGTGTTAACATAATTAAGAATGAGTATTCTTAAGACATAATATTCTTAATAATAAGAATATTATTAAGAAATAATATTCTTGTCATAATTAAGAATGAGTTATTCAAGAAAAGAACTTTGAAACAACGGATGTTAATACCCTAAAACTTTATATCATGTCGTAAGTAACGTAAACCTGTCGGAGAGATCGAACTCAGCTATGCGGTCAGGTTTTTCTAATGAACCTGGCGACACAGCCCCTGAGGTTTCGCCAGATCATCCTGACCTATATGCCCAACCAGTAGGTATGAATTTTTATTAAGGGACTGACTATTTGATGTTAACGTATTTTTGAGATGCGAGCTTGTGAGCATCCAGACTACCAAACTAGATCATTCTGATCTATTTGTCCAACTAATCTGCATCTTACTGAAAGGATAGATTAGTGATATTTATTATTATTTTCGAGATGCGAGCTTGCAGACATCCAGACCACCAAACAAAATACCCGGAGGGTTAGGGATCGCCGGGTTCGACCAACTCTCTATAAGAGTAATAGTGACCTTCGTTGTCATCCGTACCTGTTGATTCAAACACTATGGATATAGGTAAGTGAATTGGAGAAGCATTTGCTGAATAGGAGTAGGAGGTACTAAGAGGGAGTCGTAATCAAAAACGTTAATGCGATTTTTGTAAATCGTTATGGCTAAATTTTTATTTATTGTTTTCAATAGATGTTTGTTTGATTTTGAATATAATTAGGTACACTATAATGCATGAAAAATTGTATAGTAAACTGTTGAAATTGTAATTATACTGCAAGTACCTATAGGCGTAAATGATTGATTATGTCTACCACATATTCCCAAAATATAGTGTTCCTACGCAAGTGGGCAACTCTTAATATGAGTGTGAACATTGTTTTGTAATGGAATGGGTAACATTAAATGTAGAAAAATGATGAAAACTATAGATCGTTCATGTTTTGAAACGGAATATGCACTCAATAGAGTTGTAATAGACTCATCTTCAAATTGGTGTCTGCTTTTATCAACGTGGGAGGCATACCCGTCGATTTCCTTAAGAGTGCGGAGGGCTTAAATTTGCTATTCATTATCATTATTGAGGAAGTTTCATGATCAACTCTCAACTCACCCTCTATGCGATTTGAGATTGATCCGGCGACCCAAACAGTTGAGGAATTCGTCGAAAGCCGGGCACCCGTTCCGATTCCCGAAGAGCTCTTCCTCCGAGGTCTGTCCGAACTTCTGGTAGAGGACACCGAACTTGTACTGTGAGACTAGAACGTGCTCGTCGTAGGCCGCTATGAGGTGAGACGCCCTCGGGCAGAGCACTGGCTCCAACGTGTTCAGGCTCAGCTCGCGCCTCAACGCCTGGAATTTGACGTAAAAGTATCGTTAAAAAAGACCACAATTTAAAGTTGAAGAAAAAAGGCGAAAAGGGAAGTCAATCAAACTTCTACGGAACAGGGAGGCGGGGGGCACAATTTAACTCATTTTTCAATTTTACCAAATATTATTGTTATCCACCAGCTGAAAGATCTTGCCGAGAGCTTTCCAAAAAGTTAAAATGTCTAACATATCATGTTTTCATTCATATTACTTAATCCAATTTTTACAACTCATAGTAAATGGTTTTTTAACTACGATACTACAGCTTGACAGAAACAAGATACAGAGCTTGATTTGACCATACTATCACGCAATAGTATACACTATAATATTAACATCACATCAGGTAGTTCGTATGGTTTTCTTCTTTTTAATCTCTTTAGTAGGTCATCCACATCCAGAAAACGGACGAGTTCAATGTTGACAAGACCCCTAAGTCGTTCCAGAGGGTGATGGCAATTTTCTTTATGGCCTCGTTGATAATCTCTACCTTAAGTTCATGGTGGAGCCTATCATTTTGAATGTAACAGGGCGCATTAGGTAACTGTGTTCCCGAGCACACTGTTTTGAAAACGCTGGATGATATCCCGATTATTCTGAGCTGCGCAGCCCCTCCATAAGTCCATAATAGCTTTAGGATGGTTTGCAGGATTGTCAGGTGTTCGGTTTTGGCCCGGACAGTATGGTTTTTGCCAAGAAGTCCGGGCGAAAACGGAAAGTCGCTCTGAACGCCAAATGTCCGATTTTCGCAGATAGGGCAGCAAATGTCCTGTTTCCCTTCTATGTCATAGGTTACTGCTCTACTAACTCAGACGTTACTTTTAGAGGATCTACATAACGGTTGAGTTATTTTTCGGCAATCGGAGCTAGAAAGCTAAACTATAAATGCCCATAATCATAAACATGTGTTGTATTTTTTTCACATTCTTTTCTAATTGCATTCTCGCTTTCAGTTTTAGACGGAGCTGATTAATCAAGAAAATCAGAGTTGCCAGGTATTTACTGGTTTCCTGCCACCACATAGTTAGTATATTACCTACATGAATGGAATTTTATAAAAGTCCTTGAATTACCTACAATAATTAGAACTGTCGTATTTTAATTCATTAATAGCTATTTAATCTTACTCAACTCCATTTACAAAGTTAGCTTTTTTTGCACAAACAGTTCGGAATGCCTGCCATTAACCAGTTGTACGTTTTTCTGTGGTTAAGAATACGTTCTGTTGCTTTCTTTATTTATAATTGCGATTTCCATCTCAGTTTTACATTGAATGCCATGTATATCTGCATAATGTATATCTTGGCATTGAGATAATTGGGCGTATAGTTTGTATATAAGGTACGTCCGGTTTGTAAAATCAATATTTTACAAGTATGAATGGAACTGGCCGAAACGGCAGTGTAAAGAAAGTTAAACAAACATTACATACCTCCGTGATTGCCTTACGGTCGGGGATTTTAAAAAGCGCAGAATCCGAATCTTAGTTCAAAAATGAGAAATTTAATTAGGTAGGTACTCGAAAGTTGCACCTTTCATTTTTATTGTATAATCACGTATACATTCCAAGGAGTTCCTTATATATCTACCTACTATAAGAGTGGAAAATGATTATCATAAGCTTCTGGATTAAATATTTTCTTGGTTGCATTCTAGCATCTACACTTTAATAGTGATAATATTAAAAGTTCTGTAACCACAGTGATTAAAGTACAACCATTAATAGCGCCAATTTAGTGTTTTAGCTCTAAATGCGTATTCTTATGTTCTTAGCCATGGTAGCAATATCCCTCCAGATGAATAATTAATGAATTAATGGACAATGGTCTGAGGAGACTGAGGATAAGCACCAGCAAACTATTTCCATCCAATCCTTAATTATATTAGCAGGAGGCTCATTATTAACTTGCTTGTATTACCTAGTATGCCATCTTCCGTCCACAGTTAATTTATTGCTTTATATAGAAGTGTTGATACAATCCATATGTATCTGCGATGAAGAGTAGGTAATCATAATTTTCAAAAACATGCGATTCATGTTTAAGAAGTAAAAAGTTCCCACTCTGTAAATGGGGCTCCGAACTACCAAGGTCCGCAGCCAAGAGCGGTGAGGGGCGAAGGACCTAAGGAACTTGGTCGTTTACAAAACTTTCTCCTTGTTGATACCTTGAGCGTCTCCCCTTTTCGCTATACCAATTCGTATCCCTCGCCATCAATCACATCAATATTCTTCAAAAATGAGAATTATATTAATAAATAAATGTTTATACTAAAGAAACACAAAAACCAACAAAAACCGACAAAATAACAAAAACAACTTGTGTCCGTCATGACTGCCCTTATAGGCAACAAAAGAATAGCTAATCGGTAAGGTCATTGTTTACGTGCTGCGCTCCACCTCGAGCTTCATGTTCGGAGCCCAGTTTCAACTTCAAACACACCCCAACAATACGTCGTTTTTTCCTGTTAGGGCACGAGTTCTCTATACATTTAAATACAGATTTGATTCCCGTTTTTTAATTTGCAGTAGGTATACAACTGCATTTACAAAATCAATGGGGTATTCGCTTATACTTTGTATATTTATTGGCAAGAAGACTTAAATCTTGAATCGTGTCACTCTAGTGGCCCATTCACAGTCCTGTGGCATGAAGTCGGGAGTGCAACGAAGTTCCCCCTTTTCGTTCTCCTGCCTCAGAGTGCGTTCTCCATACACGATCCGTCGTTCCCAGCTCAAACCGAAGGTTTCCCGCGCTCCATTCTTTCCTATTCCAGGATTCTGAAAGTTTTTTACGGATAATGGCACCTTATTTAAGCAAAAACCAGAAGTGTGGAGTGGCTTTGGCTTTGCTTTCGTTTGGAAAGCTTGATTTTTTGGCGCAAATACGGAATTTTTATCTCAATCCTAAGGAGAGTTATCGTCTGGAGTGACACACATGTATACAGGATGTTAACCTCTGGTACCTGCCACAGGCGGAGGATCGATTGTACAACTAATTTGCAACAAAAGTTGCCTAAGGCTTTTTTTTACTTTGCTTGAAATCCATGTTTTTCACTTTTACGATTTTTTTCGTGATTTTGACCTTAACTCACCTAAACGGCCACTAATCTCTTAACTACCAGAGAAAGTTCAAATTTGATTATATCGTTGGAAAGAGTGTTGAATTTCTCATCTTCCTAATGTACCAAAAAAGTTTTTTAAGATGGTTCAGTTGGTGAAAAATCAATCTGATAAGTGAATTTTGTCAAATCTTCAGAATGACCACTTTTTTCAAACTATGTAGGTCTAATAAAATTCCACATGTCAAATTTAGCCTGTAGTCTTAAAATATGCGCCAGAATCTCAGATTGCCCACGGTGTGGTCAGTTTTACCTTTACTTTGCTAATTATGAGAGAAAACTATGTTTTAATGTTGAAAAACATTGTTTTTTCATGAAATCGAGGGTCTCCTTGAAAAATGACCTTCTTTGGGGTTCATTTGGTATGACAAATTTAAGCTAAAGTGTAAAACTAGGTTATAATGGGATTGGGGAGATATGCGAGAGTTACCATTCGGTTAAGCGTAAAACGGAAGCGACAAGAAACTCGTATTTTCATAGAAGGTCCCCCCCCCCCCCCCAAGAAAACCTCGATTTTAGAGAGAACAAAATGTTTTCTAACATTAAAACATAGTTTTCTCACCTAATTAGCAAAGTGAAAGTAAAATTTACTACACCGTGTGATCTATTTTTCTGTCTTGGCGGATGATAAGAACACGGAAGGTCGTCCGGCAGCTCCACACACGCTCGGACCTCCGACGGGAAATCCATCCGACAAGCTCTGCAGGACACTTGCAGCAGGAAGGCCTCCACACACATCCTGCACGCCGCCCGTGTAAAAAGAGAGGGAAGCTTTTGGTTCCCCCCACTTCCTGCGGCAGGATCGTGAATGGACGATGAGCAGTTTGTTGTTTCTTTAAGATTGTTCAAAGCGCAGAGCCAGTGGTTAGTGTTAAAATTCTCAGGATGAGATAAGTAGGTATAGCTTTAATGAACAATAATAATAAATCAGTTTTTCCTACACCATATTCTTGATACATACTTATGTCCTATCCTAAGCAGTTTTATTTTTATGATATTTTCAAATCTTTCATAAAGATCTGGAATTGTTATTACTATTATTTATTATATTATTATTAATATTATTTTAATATGGGAAGTACCTAGTTGATTTTTTGTTTTATTATAGTGTGTTGGTGCTGGGGCAGCCGTTATTGGACGTTTGGCTCGCTACCATGTGACAATATAAGTGATTGTCGATATTAAATTTCTCGTAGTTTACAATACAGATTTATATATTTATTGAGGTTAAGGGATTATTAAATGAGATTCGAAAATAATAACTTGAAATCTTCTAATACCATTTTCTTTGAACGGCACTCCAAGGAAAGATAATGAAGAAGGATTCTTTGACTAATATGATATCGAGATACATTGAATACAATGATAGGTAAGAAAATACCGCACGGGGGTGAGGATAGCAATTGGGTTATAGATATGAATAGGGTGTGAAAAATGATTAATTGCTATACGCACAAGCGAGAGAGAGTTCTTACCTTAAGGGAGGCACGATCTGGAATTACGTTTAATATATCTCTTCATTACATTAGTCAGAGAATCCTCCCTCATTATTTCTTCATTGGACCACCATTTAAAGAAATCGCTTTCAAAAGATTTTAAGACATTAATTTCGTATCTCACTTAATAATCCCTGAACCTCAATAAATATATAGATCGATATTGCAGAGAATTGGAGATTTAATCACGAAAATCACTTACATTCACTGGGATGGGTAGTCCTGCACAGTGAAGTGACATTTTTGTTAACTGAAGCAGTTAAACTCATGCATTTAAAAACTATAAAAGTTCGTATTTGAGACTGATGAGTGCCAACGTAAACCCTGGAGATCATAAACATCATCATTTCATGAGCTGTCATTTCAATTCCCACAATTAGAAGCTGAGTCCAATCACTTGGACATAGCAGAGCCAGATGGAGCTATTGGGTATGCTTGCCGGGCATATTCTATTTATTCTCCACTACTTTTCCCCATAGTACGTAAATAGATCGAAGATGGGGTCTGAACAATCAGAAGCTCATTAATTACTTTTAACGTAGACTTTCGGGTAACAAGCTTTTAGAATTTACGAAAATGTAGTGTACCTCATTATTTACTATCAAGATCAGTGTAACTGCTCTTCAACATAATTTCGTAAAATAGGTTGGTCCAGTCAAAATAGAATTTTGAAGTACTGTGAAGTGTCTTGCTAACAGTAACACGGAATCGCCATTTAAAAAAGCCCGATAGCACTCAAGATCGACATGTGGAAGGAACGTCTCATCTGACTCGATAAAAAAAAAGAGAGAAAGGAAAGAAAGAAGAAAAAGAAAGAACTCCCTCGGCACTGTTTCACGTCTCGGAAGTTAAGACAGGCAGCGAATCACACGTGACGTCGTTCCCATGATCGAGGGTAATATATTAGTTCCAGACGCAACCACCAGCCTCAAAATACATTTAACGATTTGTGTGAACATCTATACGCACGCAGGCACTCTCACGCAATAAAAACACGAACCAACGGGAGACGAGGATCGAACGTAATTTATTTCCCCTGCTGCCATTCTGTTTCACAACGTTATTCCAAACTTTGAAATTCAGTGATTTATTCTACGGAAATAAACCATTGAATGGTGGCACCAACGACAGAAAGCTCACCTATCTCGGCACAGAGTAAGTAAACAAATGTATTTAACGTTTTATGATTTGTGAGGCAGCAACATGACGTATAGATTGACGAAATTCTTCACCATAACGCTGACACTTTGCCATGCATTTTAATCATTTGATATTTATATTACCCAGCTTGTCTTTTTCCTAGATTACTCATTATCAAAGGTTACGTTTAGATTAAGTAGGTAGGTAGGCTCATATTTCTTCTAATAAGTTGTCCTATCGAATACCAAAAACATAAAGAAACACTTGCAGATGAATAATTACTCAACAGTTTATTTCATTGTTGGATTTTAAAAGAGTCATCCAAGACCTAACGTGTCATCCATGCCAATTTCTTTAAAATAATTAAAGTTTGTGTGCATGTAACGATTTCCAGCTGTCAGAAGATATTCAAAAGGTTTTAAAAGCGCGTTAATATGGAAAGAAATGGAGCGAATTTTTAATAGGATGTACAGTATACATTCTTCAAGATCTCTACAATACAGTACTCAAGTAGAATACATAATTAACAATTTCAGAAGATTAAAAGAAGAAATCCAAAATTACTCAACATCAACAGATCGTTTCATGTGAAGACCATCAGGATTTCAAAGGTATAACTGGTAGGTAACTACCTAGTAATCTCTTTTATAACATCTGCTCTCATACACAGTCAAATTGTTATTTTTCACATTAATGTTCGACCTAATGGTGCAGTTTGTAAAGAATTTCGAACGATCCAATTCAATTCAAACCAAAACCTTTTGAAATTAGGATGTAGGTACGCTTAAGTAGGAAAAAATCAACTTGCGAATTTTTGGAAAACGTTCAAATACCAACCTTTATATCGAAATACCCGAAATACCTAACCTTTAAATAACACTCCTTATAGTTTGTGAAAGTGAAGTAGAGTTTTTAAGATCTTTGTTTGCCAAATTTGAGATTATTTAATCAAATTTTGATCTTGTCGTTTGGGAGAAAAGTGACGGATCATCCATCCGTTAGATTTACGATTTGTCTATTTTCTCGATTTATAGAATTTACGGACCTTGCAGAAATGCAATACAAGTCATTTTGAAAGGATTCTAAGTTGGTCTCAGAGGTTCCCAACAGACTGCATGATGTTATCACATACATGCAAGCAAGGTCTGTGGAGACAAAGACCATTGAGCACGTAGGTAGTGAATATGAATGCCGTTGGTGAGCGTAGGTGAGAGCTAAGTAGCTACTTCTCATATCAGAGGTTACCGGTACAGGTACGTGGAGCCACTTTGATAAACATGTAAACTGGCACTCAACTTCCCGTAAAACCTAACTGGACTCAACTTCCGAAACAAAACTTAACTGGACTGTTGCTCCCACAATTACCTCAACATGCGATGAAGGCGGACATTATAAAGGGGAACGAAAATGATTGAGCTCGGCGGAATAACGATCCCGACGTCGCGTCGGTGCGCTGGGTAACTGATTATTACAGGAATAATTGGCATATTGACCTAATCACGATTCCTTCGACCGTCTGGTCAGTGGAGATGGGTTTCCTCCAGGGTTCATTCCTTGCATCTGTTTAGTATGAACGAAATAATGGGGAGAGGGTGGGCACGTCCTACTCACCAACAATATTATTAGATTATTACTGTAAGACTCTAAAATTACGCAACAGCGATCAGCGGTTTTGCATCAGTAAACTATCAAGCCTAGTTCTGGAAAATCGACCTTCATGGCGGCAGTCATGAAGCAAACCACGTCAAAGCACAACGAAGCAAATTTCAACAAGATGTAGGGTAATCAGGATTTGATCTACAATTTCTTGCAGAAAAATTACTGATGAGGTTTAAGGTATGAACCAGAATATTGATAAGTGAGAGACTTATCACGGATGTTAACCAGTTCAAGATTATTAGAAGCCAGGTCATATAGGCAAGGCTTGGAATATAAGGGAAGGCCAATTGGAATTGATCGAGGGGGGCGTGGGATAACCCACAAATACTAATCCGTTTTAGACCAGTCTGAGACCGAATCTGTGAAAAACTATTAGTGTGTGTGCGTGGTCAAATTATGTCGACGCTAACCAGGACAAAATTCTCAACCGATTTTCGAGTTCTTTCTTTGTTCAATCCCAATTTTAGTCTAGTTGTTCAACAAACCTCGTAAGTTTTGAATTTAATGGCGGACGGATGAAAATGGAGAGGGTAAATCCGAAAACATTGAAACATTTTTTCGACATTATACCCAGGCTACCATTTTATAACGCTTTTGGTAAATCGTATTTTGTTTGATTCCAACTTTAGTCTAAAAGTGCAACAAATCGTGGGAATTTCGGACGCGCTGCCGTGATGGTGGTTGGGTGAGGGGGACGGAGGGGGTAAAACAATCATGAGATTTTCGTTTTTCCGTCCGTTTTTTTTCTTAAATCTTAAGGTTAAGAGGCTCTAAAAATCGGGGATTTCATTATGATGAAAGATTTTTGTGAGAAAAAGTGATGAAGGGGGAAATGAACTATTAATTTTCGCCATTCTCAACCAATTTTGGTGATTCGCAGAGTTAGGGGGAGGGGGGCATGACCGACACATCGTAATATTTTCCACCATTTATTCGTAAAAGCAGTTCATTATATATTATGGATGTGCGGGTGGAGGAGGTTGGAGAGCACACCATACATATTTGGTGGGAAAGGGTAAATCTAGTACAATCGCAATCTATTCCCACCAATATTACATAAATTCCATTCTAGGGACGTCCCTGTAATGCATACATTACGTACCAATACGTTTGGGATGGAATTCAGTCAATAACAGGACAGATGGAAGTAATCTTTGAAATTACATTCAGGCTTATCAAATCGAGAACCACCAAGTTCGGTTGAAGAGTAAAGTAGATTCGGACTACTGTTGAGAACTAATTCGGATGGAAAAGCTTCAGAAAAACAGCAGTAGATTAGAACATCCTCCGAAGTTATTTTCTCCACGAGATGCTGGCTGCTGGGACAACTACAAAGGGCCATTTGTCCAGGCAGGTAACGGTTGTTGCTAACAAACCATTCACGCCTCACAGACAGGTACACCGGATGGGATAAAAGGGCACGGACGCAACGCGTTACCTTTTTCACAAGACGTATTTGTACGAAGAAGGACACGGTCAGTAGAGATCTGTCTGCGAACAATGTCTTGTCCTCAGCTGGACGAAAAGGTGTTATTGAGAACTCGGTGCCCTCAGGGACAACAGTCCATGGCTAATGCGAAAACGCAGGCGAAGCTTCTTCGAAGATGCTAGTTAGAAATACTCTAGAGAACATCACTCGATTGACAAGAAACAAGTTCACATTCGCATGATTACCTGGTAGAATAAAGCAACGCAGCAAGGGGAAGGGGGAGTTCGGCCGCCAGAAAGTTTAGATTATTGGAGAGTTTTCCAATGGATAAGAGGTTAATAATTTTCCTGATGTACCTAAACGCAGTTTCATTCAGGACTTAGTAAGATTTTAAGATAAATATCAGGCATGAGATTTTCAGACAAATTTAGAATGCAAATATGAGCAATATTTCATACAAATATTTGAAGAAAAATGTAAACCTTTCCAACGATGGTATGCGATTAATAATTTTCATGAAACAAAACTAAATGGAGTTTCAAACAATGGACCTACGTGTTATTATTGAGCGTGTTATTGTATTTAATAGTTCAGAAGTTAATCTACCTTTCAAACTATAGGTGCGTTATTTAATCATAAATTTTTGTAACGATCGTCGAATTACAATAGAACTGAAGCATGTCATACCTTATTATTCACATTCACAAATACAATGTTATTGATAAGTTTATAGTCTTAATTTCAATACAATTCTTTTTAGAATTTAGAAGATGTTGGGGATTTTTTATCATTGATTTCAATGGCTACATTCAAAGAGGGGATGAAAACCTCATAAACAACATAAACACCATAACAAACTATTTGCTGACCCTCAAAATACTTACTGAATGAATGAAAGCCCTGCTTTGGTTCCAAGTGATTGTAGTAACAGTTTTCGTAATGCAACGTCAGAAAAGAGGACTACCATTTATTGAATAACTTTAATAATTAATTAAATTAAAAGGTAAATAGATTTCATTCTGAGAATTGGCTTCAGTAACTACGTTGTTATTACTCTATAGTTTTCTTGTCTGTTGCCACACAAGGTGCTGAATACCACTCAGTAGAGAGGTAGTTGCTTTACTGGTAAAGAAGCTTTTAAGAATAATCAAACTAGGGAAGATGTAAAAGTGCAGTTGTTCTTACTGAATTTTAAGGTTAAACTCTTTTTTTATTGAGGGAAAAATGATAAATTAAATTAATTAATACAAATAATTACATGAGTATCCTCCAATTATTCTTGTTGCATTCGAGTTGTCTTAATAACTACATATAGCTGCTAGATTGACAATCTATCCTATAAATAAACATAAATATTTAGTTGCTTGAAGAAAGAAAATGTTAGACTCAATCGTATCCTGTCACGCAGAGCGGTATATTTTGTCAGCCAAACTAAATAGAAGGTTAGGTTGTTGATTAAATATAGAATTAAAACAATAATTAGCATTCTTTAAACTGCGTACATACTAATAACTGCGTACATAACTAAATAGAAGGTTAGGTTGTTGATTAAATGTAGAATTGAAACAATAATTAGCACTCTTTGAACTGCCTACATAGGTACAGAGTTAGAGAACCTCATAAGGACCTTTAAGAGTATTTGTCCAGGTGTTCAACAGATAATCGTGTCTGATAGACGTGCTGAGGGCGTATTATTTATACAACTGTAAAACGTGGTCGAGGAACTGAATAATGCCGAACTAAATTCCGTGCTTATAACGGATAGCTCTAAATCCATACGGGTTGTTCCTACTCTCCGGAAGAAGGGGGTGTAGGTTCGAACAGTGTAAAGATAAGATATCTGTTGGCGGATCCGGGTTGGACAGAAATTACGGCAGGAACTGTCTTGGGAATCAAGATCCATAGGGTGTTAAGTTGTGAGAGTTCAAGATGAGTTAGTGATAAGGTGGATAGCACTGAAGCTTGAGAGTGCATGAGGTTGTAAGATAATGTAGGAGTAGAATCGTTCTGTGATCTAGGGTCGTAATTATCAACCCGGGAAGCAGTGGAAAGTCGTAGAAATCGCATACAGCATTTCAAATACTGTGAAGTTGTTCTCTGCCATCATAGCCGATGGATGATTGTTTAGTTTTACAAAGTCCGTAAACAGGTGAGCGAAATATCGATAAAATAACCTGTGTGATGATTGTAGGTCGAACGGAAATGCTGCAGTGCCTCAAACCATCATTATCGTTATATAGTAACTGAAGGTTATTCCAATATATACTTCATTGAACTTCTAAGTGTCTAATAACTCATCATAATTTTATTTTGAAGAATTACTTGTTTGAACTAAAATTTGGAAAAACAAAACTTATTCATTATATACGTATTTTACTCTAGTACCTACATAAAGGATTTCATTTTACCGTGATAACCACACATTTTTCATATTCCATATCCAGCTATTCAAGTCATTGAAATATCGGCAGGTCTTTCTTTCTTTCAAACTAGATCACCTATATAGAACTCATTAGGATATAAACCTGATAGAGACAGAAAAACCAATTCTGTTCACTTTTGTTGGTATCTGTGATTGTGGGTAATAGTATACGACTACCACAGTTTAACATAACTAGGTTGCGAATAACTTATTTATAGAAACACTTATTTTCTTCTAAAGAGGGAATACCGTTACATTGTGATAACTTAACCGTAAGAATTCACTATGGAAAATTGGTTGAACAGTAAAAATTTCAGTCAATAAAAGGTGAGATAGAATGAGAATTTGTACTGCTCGATACTGCTGAAGGCCATACTAGAAACTATTACTAGGCATAAATTATTTAGAGAGTTATTACGAATGTTTGCAAACGAGCCCGCAACACAGTGAGACATTTTCTTGTGTTTCAATCTTCAATGTGTGATTGTCCTTGATATCATTAGTGGACGTTGTTAAACTCGTTTTTTTCATATCGTACCTAGCGACGAAACATATATGAATCTGTAAACAACATTCCGTAGCGAACAATCACGCTTTGTTTATCGGTCTTGTGACAGGTTTTAGTGAGGCTTCATTTCGTGACGATTTTCCAGTTTTTGTGCCAAAACCGACATGAATATATCTGAGTAGTATTTCTTGGGAAACTAAAAAAAAAAAAAAAAAAAAAAAAAAAAAAAAAAAAAAAAAAAAAAAAAAAAACGAGAGTTGATTACCGTAGTGAAGAGATTTAGAACCGAAATCCATATTTTTAGATTAATCGTTCATGTGAAAGAGAGAAAATTCACTCAACTAACAAAACATGTAGATTCATAACCTAATTCACAAACAACAGTAAATGTGATTTACTGCGCGGACGTATTACTGCCCAAACTTATTTTTTCGCCACTGACTAGCAGATATAAAAAATCAAATAAATAAAATTGTTTAGGATATTTTAGAGCTTCTTGGCCCCTCACGCAGTCGTTTTAGAAGCGACTGATCGAGTATTACTAAAAAATACGTACCTACTACCTAAGTATGTATGGGAAAAACGATTCGTCTACCCTATCTATATACCTATAAAGTGTAATGACGATCGTACCATTAGTACCTACCTGCCGCTCATCCGTGAACTCAAATCCTTGTAAAAAAAATGACTTTTACAGTTTTTATCCGGTTTTGATGAAATTATCATATTAATTTTCTCTTGAATCTTAACACAATTGTGAAATTATAATTTTATTGACATTTTAACATAAGATAGACAGACATACTGTTTAAATTAATAAAATTCGCAAGTAGGACGAAGAAAAGGTGCCAACTGGAGTCTACCGATTGGGAGAGTTCCAGAAAATGAATTAAAGCCTATTACGCTCCGGCTGTTTTAGAAGCGAATGATCGAGTATTACTAAAAAATACATACCTATTTCCTAAGTATGTATGGGAAACAACGATTCATCTACCCTATCTATATATCTATATACTGTAATGACGATCGTATCATTAGTACATACCTACCGCTCATCCGTGAACTCAAATCCTTGTAAAAAACATGTATTTTACAGTTTTTATCCGGTTTTGATGAAATTATCAATGTTACTTTTTCATGTTAATTTTTTCTCGAATCTTAACAAAATTGTGAAATTATAATCTTATTGACATTTTAGCATCAGATAGACAGACACATACTGTTTAAATTAATAAAATTCGCAAGTAGGACGAAGAAAAGGTGCCAAACTCGAGTCTACCGATTAGGAGAGTTCCAGAAAATGAATTAAAGCCTATTACGCTCAGGCTGTTTGGAAAGGAAGGATTTCATCACACCTGAGCGGCTGGCAAGAGAGGAAATGAGTATGTTATCTAAATAATAAGGCAAATCGTAGAGATCTTGAGCGGAAGGAATTCAATGGGTTTGGATTGAGTGTCTTGGGGGGTAAGATTAAACCGACGGCGGCATACGCATCAGCTACATGGGAAGTGCAGGTCCTCCGGGGCCGGATCCAGTTTCGACCGCTGGGGCGGATACGGTGGTTTGGCCTTTGAGAATTATGAGAAGGTGAGCCCTTCGCGGTTACCTCCCAGCTCTCATTCATAGTCGAGGGGCGGTTTGTATGGAAGGCCCTTGAGGTCGAGATTTTCAAGGCAAGTCTCCCCCCCCCCCCCCATCCCCTGCCGTGTTGTAGAGAAGGAATCCAAGAGTCTTTTCAGGAAGCTTCCTTAATATCGGGTACTAGTTGGGGCTATTCAGGGCGGAAATAGCGTCCGGCGAGGCGGACGAGTCTCCATGAGGGCCAAATAAGAGGAGACAGGTGAATTGGACATTGAAAACGTGATTTCGAATCGGTCTGTGTACCTCCCTATCTAAAGATTGCAAAACTGAGGGAACCTACTCCCTTTTTGACAATAGACAACAAAGAATAAATCAATTTCGAGGAATGTACACCACTAATATTTCAATGAGTTTCGACGTGAGGACCACTCCAACGTACAACCGAATGGTGGACTTTCAATTGAGTTACATTGGCACCGTAAATCGAATATTAACTAATGCGTACCTACCTAATGGAGTACAATAAAACGTCAACGGACTACATCTAGGAAGATTAAATTATAACTATAACTCCAATAAAACTTGACAACGTTCCAGGAAATAGGTATAAATGGTTCGTCTATGATTCATTACTATTCGCTCCGAATGGTTTATTTGGACACATTTTGTTTTAATTTCTGGGTCAATCAAATTAAAATTAAGGCTAAATTTTTCATAAATCGTATTTTCTTTCGGAACACTACAAATCTCCTCCAAAGCGGTTTAAGGTATCACCATTGAGTACAGTGGAGTTTAGAAAGCATGGAGTTCGTATAGAGTCAACTAGTTAAGAATGGATATCGTTATAAAAAATGATGTTTTGATCAATTCAGAATTTGACATGGTACATACACATACGCACACAAAACTGCTACAAGGGAAAAGTCATGTCGACTACCATATTCCTTTGGTCCTTCGCCCCCTAACACTCCTAGGCGGTTCTTGGTAGTTCGAACCCCCATTGAATACATGTTAAACAATTACATTGAAATTTTAATTCAAACTAGAACTGATAAACAATAAATTTGCTTAAAGTCATAGTTGAACATTATTTCTTTTAATGAACAAAATAGGAAGTAAAAAACTTATATTTGATTAAACTAAATTTCTTTCTATGGATGCTTACATCTATATAGTTATAAATAGATTATGATATTCCATAGGCCCCATTTAATAATTATCAAAGGAAAAACCTAAATAAGAGAGTGACGAGATCTATTTTCGATGTATGGTTGTACGTGAGCTATTATAGGTATAAAAGAGTAACATTTTTTCTGTCAATGCTGAACATCCATCGATAATCGAGTTTTTCAAAAATCATTATGAGAGAATCGAGTTTTGATAATGTTGGGTACATGTAAATCGACTTCAATAAATAGGTTTTTGAAGTTGAAAAATCGATTAGGTTGAAAAATCGAGAATCCCTACATCTAGTAACAACAGGAAAATCGTAGTACACGTGCTCAATGTTACAACTAAATTATGACATTATACGAACAGTATACGAACATCAAGAAACGAATGAGAACAGCCATGTTTTTTAGAGGTCTGGAAAGCTTGAGCGATTCAAATGCGAATCCCAACAATAAGTTGTGAAACTGAATAGACAAGGAAGAGTTCTCATCGTTTTTTCCATCAAGACGTCAAAGGAAAAGCCTCACGATATTGCTTCAACCCGCAATCAAGAGAAATAGAAAATTTCGCATTGTATCGCTGTCAGTGTAGACGTGGCATTGACACGTGACAAACGAATACAGGGGCCGCGAGATCTACAGAACGAAACTCCAAGGACAGAGTATTTTTTTAAGTGTGTGAGACGCAGACCTGAGAAAAACACAATGCATACAAAAAGTCGTAGGGAAATAAAAGTATTAGAAATTACCTTGACGATTGCTAAAGGGGGTGAAGCAGTGGACGGCACGAGGTGGTGGACTGTGCCGGTTTTGAGTCGCAGCACGACCCTCGTCTGATCTTCGACGGCTTCATACTTCACGGACACGAGAACTGGACCATGAGTGTCGTCCCATCCCGTCAAATTGACGTGTTCCTGTAAAACATTACGAGTATAAAAATTAGTGATTCAGTTTTTAAAAAAATGCCTACAAAATTACATCTTCATAGGTAGAATAGCAAAGAAATAGCGCTCCGGAGCTCACTCAGATAATAATAGAAACTTCAATTATTTCAAATTAGGTGTGATTAACTTCATATGTGATTAACTACCCACATGTTACTACCATGACTATGTTTGCGGTCAGGCAAAAATTCAAATCAAGGGCCATCCTAAAGACATGAAACATGTCAGTAACAGGGAGTTACTAGAACCTGAATGGAATGTAACGCGGACCAAGCGCTTCTGACAGAAACTGGTGAAACCAATCTGCAATCAATGTCCGCAGCTAAAATAGAGATTAGTTGAACAAATAGGTAGATCAGAATGATTTGGGTATTATGGTGGTCTGTATGATCGCATCTCAACAATACATAACATCAAGTACCTAGTATTTAGTCAATACCTCAGTGAAAATTCTGATTAGTTGGACAAATAGATCAGAATGCTTTATATAGTTTGGTGATCATCGTGCATGGAAGTGCTCGTGTCGCGTTACATTCCAATCAGGTTCTAGACACTTATAGTAACTATTTCGGTCAAGTTTTGACATGGATATGTCTTTTGGCTGGGGGTCAAGGAATTTTTCGCGACACTTTTTTTTCCCGACCGACACTTTTTGACATGGATATGTCTTTTGGCTGGGGGTCAAGGAATTTTTCGCGACACTTTTTTTCCCGACCGACCATCGTTCACACTTTTTTTTCCCGACCGACACTTTTTTTCCCGACCGGCACATTTTGTATTGATTTTCACGTACAACCAAGGCGTTACTAGGGAAGAGTAACTCCCATAGTTTTCATAGTAGGAAAATCGTTCGCCACTTTTTGGAATGCTCTCATTTTACCACGACATTTCATGACCTCTAAGCCATTGCAGTGTCAAGGAATGCTGATTTATTACTCTAAGTTAAAAACTAATATTGTTTTGTAACCATAATGGAATAATCTTGTGAAATGAAGGCACTAAATGGTTGGTATACAATTGAGTAGTAGGTACCAACTGGTAAGCAGTAGGTACTAGACATATCCATGATCTTTTGTTTTTCCCATCAAGGGAGAAATTAAAATGCTTGATTTACACTTTACAAATAGAATAAAATTTCTACTGATTTGACATTTGACATGGTTTGACATTTTATGTCTTTACTTTGGCACATGGACTCGAAAAGCGTTACGTTATAAATAAGCGTTACAGTTTTCTTAAGATCAGGTACTGAATCAGCCAATTTTATCATAATCCATTCTTCTATTTTTTTTCACGACCGACACTTTTTTTCCCGACCGGCACATTTTCTATTGATTTTCACGAACAACCAAGGCGTTACTAGGGAAGAGTAACTCCCATAGTTTTCATAGTAGGAAAATCGTTCGCCACTGTTTGGAATGCTCTCATTTAACCACGACATTTCATGACCTCTAAGCCATTCTAGTGTCAAGGAATGTTGATTCACTACTCTAAGTTAAAAGGAAAAATCAGAAAGAAACTCGTAAACGAGTTCCACTATCCGCTTTACCAGCAGATACCATGTTACATGGATATGTCTTTGATTGGGGATTTCATAACGGTTGTCCTCGAGTTGTCCTCGACTGTTGTCAAGAGGATGAAAATGTTTCCTATGGAGTGGAGTAAATGATGCTATTGCTTTACGTTAAGAATATTGTAACCGGCTTATTAAAATTTATAGTCCAATCAACTTAGTTTTGGAATGTAGCCAGGTACGTAAGGAGGGGGAAATTGGTAGCTTGAGATGTGAACATTTATCACATAAATCAAGCGCTTTCCAACGAGTGGCGAACGATTTTTGTGCGATGAAAACTGCGGAAGTTCCATTCCCCTAGCAACGGCTGGGTTGTACGTGAAAAACACTGAAATTGTGACACAAATTTTGCGTCACGGAAATTTTTGGTTGACCCCCCAGAGCAAAGACATATCCATGTCAAAACTAATATTGTTTTGTAACCATAATGGAATAATCTTGAGAAAAGAAGGCACTACATGGTTGGTATACAATTGAGTAGTAGGTACCAACTGGTAAGCAGTAGGTACTAGACATATCCATGATCTTTTGTTTTTCCCATCAAGGGAGAAATTAAAATGCTTGATTTTAATATGTATTTAAGGAACTCCTTGTAATACCTACGGGTTATACAATAAAATTGAATTGAATTGAATTGAATTATACTCGGGATCACTTAATACATTGTACAGCAAATATTAATGGCACATGGCGTTTGGTAATGGCGCTTGTGAGCACAGCGATCGATGATCGCAAAGCGTTTTCTTAAAAGCCGACATCGTGTAATTTTTATACAAACTTTTCTCTGGGATTAAATATTATACAGGGTGTGCCAGTGCGTGGGTACTTCAGTATTCAGTATTCATAAATTCAGTATTTCAGGGCGTGATTCTAGAGCTCATTTATGATCGAAAGTTCTTTGTAGAGATTTTTTCGTAAAGGCTTAGTTTTCGAGAAATTCAATTTTTGAGATTTTTTCATGTTTTCGACCTTGAGTCACTAAAACAGCAATAACTTCAATAATTAAACAGTTAATATTTAATTTGAGGTACCGTTGGAAAGAGCGTTAAATTTCGTTTCTATCTAATGCCAAATCAAAATTTTTTAATAGGATTCATTTGGTGAAAAAACTGTCTGAACATGAAATTTCCACGAGAATGAGAAATTCCAATTTTTTAAACCGGCAGTGAGTGTCCCATTTCTGTACCGTTTTTAGCGTACGTTATTTGTAAAAAATGGCACAATATCACAACTTTCTAGCGGTATAATACATTTTTATTCTACTTTACTAATTAGAGGATAAAAGTATGTTAGTATGTTGAAAAACCTGTTTTTTTTCTATGAAATTGGGGTTTTTTTGTGAAAAATGAACCTCTAAAAAAATTGAGTTTGGGGCCGGATTCTACGTATTTTTTCACGCTGAATTGAATGGTAACACTTGCGCATCTCCCCAACTCCGTTATAACATAGTTTTACACTTCAACTAACCAGTTTTACCCTTAAAAAACACATCAAATTGAGCATAACAAATGAACTAAAAAAATTCGTGGTTTTGTAAAAGATTTCAGGTGTTCGGAACCCCTTTCGTAAGTTACGGAAGTGTTGTCATACGACAGAGCCAGTCTTTAATTTATAAATAAACTATTTTCCTGTTTTCGCATCGATTAGATACATAATTGGATTTTGGTCGTATAATTTTAATTTCAGATTAACGCATTTCCAACAGGTACCACATAACGCTTAATATTACCTAGGTACTGAAATGCCTTATCGGATTCTTGAGACTGGAATAATTTCTGAAGAATTTCTAAAGAGTGAATGAATTTGTTCCATTAGTTTATTTGCGATATACCCACTTATCTTCTACGCTACTTGTACAAATAGTTGGTAAACCTATGTCAAAACAATATTTATAAACATAGATTTCATAGAATAACCATAATTATCATGAGGTATCATTTTCCACAGTTCACCACCAGTCTCGGCATTTTTCGAGGATGAATGCTATTATTCAGGTGGAATCATTCACTCATCGATGGTTTCACGGTGGAAAGATAAAAACCAGATTACATATTGCCATAAAAGTTCTGATCACGATACTTAGACACATCAATAACCAGTTGCTTTGCTATGTGATTTACCTTTCAGAAACCTTTCACGTACTATTACTGATAGTATCTTCGCTGATTCATCATGAGTTATCGGATTGCTCTTCAAGTGAAAGGTCATAAAAATGCCGTTCGTTACACCACCTAGGTAGGTTTGGTAAACAGCACTTACCTACTTTTCAAGGTACCCGCCTAAATGTAATCAATTTTAAATTACATAACGATTTTCATGTCACACTGGTTGGGCGGGTTGGGGATGTCGTAAAGTGTCCCTCTACTTTTCCAAACTGCTTCTAACGACTGATGTAGGCAGTTCATATCCAAATCTGTAAATTGCACCTATATGAAGAGCAATTCATGTGTGTTTGATCAAAACCATTTGCCCAGTTAACGGAAAAAACTTCTTCAGCCCCTTCAGACCTGGTGGATCACATACAACCCACAACTTTAAACTGCCTTCTTAACTAAACCGAACTAGTAATGACTATTTCCAGGATATTTCTAGGTCAAGTAACTAATGGGGGACAAAGAAAAGAAAAAGAACTCGATAAAAGGATGCGAGACAATACCATTTATGGATGATTCTAAATGTTCGTAATTTACATGAAATGTATGGAAATAATTATTATTGAACCAATTTGTAATTTGAGTTATTTTGAAGCTTTCACAACTATTATTGATGATTTGGAAGCAAAAGTGTAGAAATGGCTACCATTCACAGTAAGTGGTTACGTACAACCCATCAGGACTGCAAGTGGCCTTCTTAATGCTTTCGTAACATATGGGTAGTGAGCGGACCCACTAGTTATTGTGATCGAATCAATATAATATTTTCAGCTCGTATTTCTAAAATCCTATCCGCTATATAACTCAAAAAGAGTAATAACATTTGGAAGCTACGATAAAACCAATAACAGAATGATACTGTTTTATGGTGTGAGTAGCTGTACAATCTGCCAAGTATGATCATTATATATGTTGTATTAGAGGCTGTATACAATACGTAAGAGGAGGGCGAGTAGGACGAAAACGATAATGAAGCTGAATTTAAAACAAAATTTTTATAGTATTGACAGCATAAAATAAAGAGGGCAATCTCCGTTCTCAAATATCCATCATTGTAAACACAACTTACTTCTTTATCCGCAGGTATTTGTGAGAGGTACTTATACGTAACATTATAATGTTAAAAATTCAAATGAAGCGACACACCCATCATGCATCAGCAATCGATGAGCAATTCGATCTTTTTGCTGGATCGCAAAGGTATATTATTTATAACTAGGCATTGAATAACATTAATATTCATGTCTTGCAAAAATCGTCTCGATCCTTTCCTCACCACCTGAACCATATTTGCATGAGAGTCAATGGAAGGCCCACGATTACCAAGCCTCTCACGATGTATTGAAAGATATGTCCATAGGTCATTTCATAGCGTGCTGAACGAACACCTTGAGGCCAGAGAGTAGCTCGCGTGACGTGGCGTAATGGTCAGCTTACGTTACTAATCTATACTATTAATAAGAATGAAACTCCGTCCGTTTGTCTGTTTGTCGTGTCTATGCACGGCCAAACGGCTGAGTGGGCCGGATCTACGAGTGGGGGGATCTTCTTGGGATTTTCCGATAGGGTGTATTAGCGAATTTAAAATTTTCTAATCCCACCCGAACCATGGGCCGTAGGGCGGGAGGGGGGTCGAAGTAAGAATTAATGTGCGCTTTTTGGACTTCCCCGCTTCCCCTACCCCTCTAAACGGGCGTTGAAAATTCCGGAAAAATACCGGTTTCGTAGGTTTTCCTACGAGGAAGACGACGGCGAGATCGGATCACGAAAAAAGTATCGGGAAATGCGTCAAAAAAATGCGAGAGTACGGACCCGTTTTCTCGAAAAGTCCGCCGAAAAACTTGGTTTTTTCCGATTAAAATATACCCCATAAAGGTACGTTTTTCGGAACGGTTTTCGCGGGCGAAATACAGCTTTGGGTCCGCCGAATCTGAATCCGAAATCGGATATCAAAAAAAGTGACGAGAACTCGGTCAAATTGCGAGCAGAAGCGAGCAAAGCGATTAAAATGATTCTGCCGTGGACGAGAGAAGGCTCAAGAATTGACGTGAAGGGTTCGATGTCACAACGTTGCGAGGCGAGCAGGTATGCCTACATAGGTACCTACCTTGCGAGCGAAGCGAGAGCCATTTCAAATAATAAATACGGACTTTGTCCTACACATATACAGGTATACCTTGCGAGCGAAGCGAGCAACATCCCCGAATAAACTTTTCGTGGTTCCACGTAGTTTTATAAGATTTAAATTGTTTGTAATAATTCCCAACTGAAAAAAACGTCTGCCAAGTTGGGTGGGCAGTATAACTTCCTCAAGCGAGCGAAGCGAGCAGCATCCCCTACAGAAGTTAAACCTACCCTTAGAGATCTACCGTTTGCGAGCGAAGCGAGCAGCATCCCCTACAGAAGTTAAACCTACCCTTAGAGATCTACCGTTTGCGAGCGAACCGAGCAACATCCCCTAAATGCCATACTTTGCGAGCGAAGCGAGCAACATTTTCTACATGCCAGACTTTGCGAGCGAAGCGAGCAACATATCCTACATGCCAGACTTTGCGAGCGAAGCGAGCAATATTCCCTACATGCCACACGTTGCGAGCGAAGCGAGCAACTTAATGGGGGGTCCGGGGGGCTTGCCCCCCGGCTGGACGTGGAGGCGAGCGTAGCGAGCCGGAGCGGCTAGTACAGAATAATTCACAAGTCTCCGAGTTCAGAACCAAGCGGGGGCAGTAAACTTCAATTTGCCGAATTTGTTATATCCACAACCCACGGACCCCTTTGGAATCGGGGCCACACCAGAAGGGCCTGAAGATGGAAACGCTCCGCAGATGGATGAAAATTTATTGGGCGCAGGGCGGCCTTCTATTCCCCTCAGGTCGCCGCCTCCGGGGCTAATAAAGGTTTGAGGGCTGTTCACTGTTCAGTTCTACAGTAGCCTCTCGCCGTTAGATCCCATTATTGTTGTGGATTTCACATGGGGAACGTTATCAGAGACGTAATCGTTTCCCAGCGGGTAATGAACACCTTGCAGTGCCTCAGGAGTGGGAACTATCCCTTCCACGAGGTCAACATCCGACTTGAGTATCGTGAAATGGGAAAAATATGAAGAGAGTTGTAACGCCGTCAAATGTTTAGTTCGCTCGATAGCTTTAGCCTTGAGTTCGAATTAGAGCTTCGCCTGAAAGGAAGCTCCGGCCTAACTGCAGAACCCCTCCCAACATAAACTCCTTTTTCCTATCAAAATCTAACATTTACCTAATTGACTACAATGCCCATACATTAGGTTAATTAGATTCACTCCAATTACTTTCATAGATTTCCATTACATTTGTAATTTCCAACGTAGAACCTTCTTGATTTGCCATTTCATGAATTCCTTAATCGAGAAAGGAAATCAACGTTAGAATTTATTAACCAATTACTTGGCCTGGTGTACGGGAACCTGAATTTTATGAATCATCTGCATGAGCAAATTCTTTGGAACTTCTTAAGCCTCAAATCGAAGAGAGTGTATTATGGGAAGGGAGACTAAAAGTCTGATACAAAACAGGCACAACAATCATCGCACGGGCGAAATGTTGAGTTCTACGATTTTGTAATTGCAATGAAGTTTTTCAGGTAGAACCCAGTAAGCTGATACAGATTTCGGAACCGTAGTGTCCAATTGACGGTAGCGTGTGTGCTTGTCATATAAGAATTTAAGACACTGAGGTATTCACACGTATGTTACACGTATTCCTCTTTTAACTCCAACTCTACACCAATCTAGATAATTCTGTTTGTCCAGGCTACAATACGGTATGAAGCCAACCCAACTTGGCACACTTTTTGAAACCAATAATTATTTGATTAATATTAACTAATAATTTATTTTGTTTCAAAGAAAATTTGAATTGTAGATGTAGAAGTATACCTACAACTAAATTCCTCAGCTTCAACTCGCAGATACGCCGTCGATCTGTCTCTCTAAACTTCCTCCTTTTGGGAAAATATTATTTTGTAGTTTTCTATTTTATACAAGACATTGTGATTGGCAATCGAAATTGACGTCCTCATTCATAGCTTTCAGTCTATCTTCTTCACGTTTCACGATAAATGTACAATTCAACAATGTGAATAATTACTAGGGACTACAGAGTTAAAATAAACCACGGTACAGAGATCTTTGTATCAAAACTCAAAAATACGACTAGTGAGCACATAGTACTACGAGAATTAGGAAACATATTGTATCTAAGTTCTTCATATCCTCTCCAGTTAATTACTGCATGGATTGTGCAATATTTCATACACATAGGTATATAACAGTGTGTCCGTTTCACGAAAGAAAGACTATGATAATAAATAATGGAGCTCATTGAAATAATGTTGGAAAATGCAATGGTGATTATCATGGGCATTTAGGATACAGGGAGTGAAATAGACAGGAAAGAACTATGAGAGACGTGTTCCATTCAATGCTCACAGGTATAAACAAGACCGCCAAGCAGATCGTGACACGAAATAATGCTCTAGTTCAAATGGTCGGATTTCAACACTCGTTTCTGTGAATAGTTGGTGAGGAAGAGTACTGCCACGTGTAATCACCCCCAGTACTTATTCGGCAGGAGTCGTAACTAAAAATATCCTATTCATGGTTCCAGCGTGATCACAATCCCAGACGTAGGAATACGTGAGATGACACTTTACTTAGTGCTTTTTGCATTGTAAAAATGAACATAACATGCAGCTTGACAACAAAACGTCAGGCTAATGTTAAAGTAAAGATTATTGTAATTTATCCCACGCATTTCCAAAGCTGTTTCCACTTCTCTCCACTTATAAAAATTCATCATAAGTGTGTCAATGAAGCTGATTTACTAAGATGCTTCTCTTCCCAAATGTATATTTTCAATTAACGTAGGCCCTCGTTTCCCTAACTCTTCTTGAACCAATACTTTTTTTTTGCTCATGCGTAAATGCTAATTTCCTATAACGTTGATTTCGAGTACAGGGGGGTTGTTGGTTATAGGTTTCAGGATTATGCGCAATGAATCATATCGATATTGGTTGAGTAAGTAATAACTATTGTGCACGAGCTAAACTAAAATTGGTCAACAGGCGAAACTTAATGTTGAATCTTCATTTTAGCTATTCTGAAAAATAGGTACATTCGTCACTTTTTAAGTACATTCCCACTCGATTTATCGCATCTCCTTTATCTATTACCTTTCCTGTTTATCTACTTTGACTAGAGCCACGGCCCTCTTGGGGCTAATACCGATAAAAGAAATAGGTACGTAAGTACTTACTTGAAAGAATATTATTCAGAATCCGATTCTTAAGTAAGTGAGGCCATCTAGCTGAAAGATCCACTTATTTTTTGAAGTATTTATTTCTTGCTGACATGCTTGCGGCATTCCGTTTCACCAAATAATAAATTAATTTAGAAATAACCCCCAATTCCTTTGGATTGCCTTGAAATAAATCGTGTAGAAGTATCTATCAATTAATTTAATTCTGACTGTTGTTGTGCTCTATCTCCTATTATGCACACATAACATTAAGATGGAAACTAAAACCAATTAATCCACAATTTTTTTTCTAGTAGCTAATCCAATACAGTTTACAAGTCTTTTATTATTTACAATCCTTTAATCCTAACGTTCACCGATTAAAAGGAAAAAAAGAGCATCTCCAAATAAGGAATCCATCAAAACAAAACAAAAATAAAAATGTAGCTAAAAGCGGTTCTCTATAAAATCCCAACAATTTATCAAGGTACCACTAAAACTTATAGCGCTATTAGTGAAATTGAGCTGACCTGTCCAAGAAAGTGATGTCTATAGGTTTTAGGTTGATGATCATTGGATGGAGGCAGGCTGAGGTTTACTTCGCCGCAGTCCGACCAATACCCGCCACCGGTTGGCAGGACGATCGTTGGATAAGGTCCCGAGCCTTCGAGGGTCTTTTTTAGGAGTTGCTTGCCCCTTTCAGCATTTGTCTCTCGCCGTTCCTCCATCATCCCTCCTCGGCATGACTGCAAGAAAACAAGAAACATTCATTAAAGTTTGAATGAATTCTAACGGAGCTTAACAATAGCGATTATAAGGTCACATCATTACAAAAATTCCATATGGTTTAAACAACATAGGGTGGATATCTAAAGCACTAAAAAATGAACGAAGAACTGGAAATAACATATTGTCGAGTAATACTCTAAGCATATGTGCGTAAGGAAGTCTCATTTTTCAAATACGTATCCAAGACAGAAAAACTGAGAAAACTATTTTTTTAAAACAAAACCTTAATAAAGCATTTTCAATAAGTGTAACAACGAAAACGTTTTACCGAAAACGTGAGGACTTTAGTCATTAAACCCCGAAATCCGTAGAAGTAATACGTGCACAACCAGACAGTTTTACCGGTCCAGCAACCAAACGCCCCGCATATCGATCGACGTTTAGCCAACTTAAACTTTACTGTCAGGCGGACCCATGTACAGTAACATTTTATATGCATTTTATACACTGTTATAACTTTATTGTTTCAAAGAAATATCAACGTTATGTCTATACTGCATGTTGGAGGTACACGTGAAACAAGAGTAGAGGTACAGCCAAATCTTTTAACCAAGGCAGTTGATCCGACCGAGGTTAAAACTATATGGAAATCCCTCATTACTGAATGTGATATTATTTATAGAGCAATACTATTGTACAAAATGTTACCTCCAACACACTCATAAGATGATTAGGGGATCCGACAATATTGTTCAAAACACCAATATGTTAGAAAAAATAAAAACAGTCGTACAAGTTGGACAGGTATGTATGTGTATACCTACCTTATGTGTGTAGGTTGGGTAATGTAGTGTGAACCGCCTAATTTTTACTTATTAGTTCGGAAATTTGATCCAGATTCTAAATGCAATAACTATAATCATACTAATACAGCTCTATTACAGGTTGGTACTAAGGAAACTTTTGGTAGTCTATAACTTAGCCAAGGATCCGTTTCATTTTTGTGAGGGTTCCGCATAGAATTACGTAAGTAATTAACCCACGTTGTTGAAATGACGTACATCTACACCTCTGGGTTGTAGGGTGGGATCTCAAGGGCAACAGGATGGCAGGGATCGTAAGCCCGAAACAACCGCTTGTGTCACGATGATTCAGACTCGGTCTCCACAATGAGTCAAACTCCGCATAAGTTGAGCGGTGAATGCATAAGAGAAAATTGCGGAAACAGATTGAAGCCAATGAATGGCTCATAGCCATGGAGAACACCTATTTTTATGATTCAACAGAACACTCCAAATGAGCAAATTTTCGCCCAAAAAAGAAGTCCTAGAAACAACGGGGGCAAGTTATGTTAAAAAAAAAAAAAAAAAACTCCATTCAAAAACACAAACCTGGTCAAAAGTCAGTATTCTTATAAAATTTAATCTAAAATTTGATTTTGGTTCAGAGATACAAAAAGAAAAATCCGTTAAGGCTCACAGTTGAAATACGATGTTTCAAACGGCTTCCTAAATAGAAGAATATCCCCTTCCTCCATAACTAGAAGAATGTTTAAACAAAATCTAGGATGGTTTAACTCCTGTACGTTACGGAACGTCATTGTGAGAAGAATCACCGACCTTGAGCGATTGTACTTTTTGGGAATCGTAGCCCTGAAGCAAGTTGAGCCTCCAACAGGTTAGGTGTATTTACATTTGCCAAGGTCTTGGAGCCCTATTGTGGCAACTCTCACATCTGAGCTCTGTCTGATAGCGCATTCTATAGCCACTGATAGATAGCGACGAAGCAATTAATTTGCCGGCTGGCGCCTATTTTAAGGACACACCGAAAAAGTTCATGTCGCAAGAGGACCTTCGTTTTCATGGACTTTCCCATTCCCATCACTCCCCAACTTCAGAATCTAAACATTGAATGGTAGGCGCATTTCCTACGCCGTATAAAGCACATAAACGTATACGCGGTTTCTAAAATTTACAATTATAGGTAAACTTACTATGAGGTTTGGAGAAATGGATTGAAGGGAATTTACAAGTAATACATGAGTACCTTCAATCAATTTACAATATTTCATATCATTGATTTTCAGACAACTACTTGGGTGGTACAATATGAGAAATGATAATATCAGATAAATATAAAAATCCAAAATATTTCCTGAGGAATCGAAGAGATGAATAGGTTGATTTATACGTGCTTTAAGAATTGACGAGCAGGAGAGAAGGAGTTTTCTTGGAAACGAAAGAGGAGACGTTGCAATAAGACGACACCGCAGCTGTCGCGGTGGGCATCAGTCCCATCTCTTACGACGATCCTGGGTGATAGCAATGCTCACCGAGTTCGTCTATATTTGGTTGTCTCTTGTATTCCGAACGATGGATCCATTGTTCTTTTTTGAGTGGAACAATTTTGACTCCAGGGGTTCACGAATTGTGATGAAACAGCATCCTATAGGTTCGAAGCATTATGCCTGTAGCCTCAAAAGTCAAAGGTGAATATCGTTCAACGGCGGGCACTACGTCTGGGCGCTCCCATGAGCGAACCTTGATATTAGTAATAATGTTGAACAAGCAGCACTTACACATTGACCAATACATTTCTTGATGTTCGTTCCAAATGGGCCAGTACGCGGTAGGTAGAAACTCTAGGAATGACAAACAGTCCGGTAACGTAGGAGAAATTGAGCAGTTAAAGAACGATCGATGAAAGCTGAAATATTAATGCGGTGTGTTCTATCTCATACCCCGACCTTGAGCCATCAAAGGAGCGTCGAAATCATCGTAGCACTGCATAATCAAGAGTTCGTGAAATTCGTTATCGTGGCTATCCAGAATAAATTAATAACAAAGTGTAAAGAGCTCAAATAATATTCATGTAAGTGTATGCTAATCTTGGAAAAACGTACACTCGTACTTTTCGATATTGTTTTCGATCATCTAAAAACGTACTTCTAAATTGAGAAGGAATCAGTATAGTTATCAAAAGCATGGAAACACAATAGTATGACCACACAACAGACTAAACAAAAGTAATATGATTGTGTAGCTTCAATTTATACACAAACGATAAATTTTTCGGTAACTACAACCATTGACACTTCTTATACGTATTCATCTTCAACCCCATTTTTTTCTTTTTAAACCCCAATCTAAGAAAATATGTAGCGAATTCATTATATTAGTTTTAATGGGATATTTAAAGATGGGTTAACATGGATCCAATCAGAAATTAAGATGGGTTAAACACTCGAAAACTAATCTCAAATCGCTTAGCTCTGTAATAAATCTGAACAAAAAAACATGGACCGATATGGGCAAAAGTTGGATGAAGCTTACCAAGAAAAACAGCCGCAGAAATTCCGTACGCTTCATCGTCTTCTCAATGAATAACTTTTCGGAACATTGTTCGGTGGGCTCTAGAAAATCGTCCCACCTTCTGGAAAGATGTGCAATACCGGGAGGGAAGATTAAAGTTAATAACGAAACTCCAGTATGGAAGAATCATTGCAGTTTCAGTTCTCAAGGGGGGGTTCTAAACAACACCAACGCGTGATCACAACACATTTCTACCCACCAAGTTAGATTGCATGGCCATCGCACAGCTGAAAATTGCAACATTCGGGAGAGCCTACGACGTTTGGGAAGTACTGGACCCCATAGTATTCCTCATAATCCACAATCTTGATTTCGTTCTTGCGACACGTGAGAACGTTCCCATGGAGCGAGAGGCGGGGTTTCCACAAAAAAACAATCGTGATGTCTCTTGTAACCCGGTTTACACGATATAAATGTTTGTGTTGGATTGCGCCTTATGACAAAAGTTTCCCAAGCTTCCAGGTTATTTTTTGAAGCCTACGAACAAGCTCATAAGGCGAGTGGTTCGCAGCTTCTCCCATTCATAGAAAACAAAAAGCTTACATGAGTCGAACAAAAACAATAGGTACCTCCATATGAAGGTAAGATGAAATCAAGAAACTAGATGAAATCGAGTTTGTTTCTTGAAATACTGATGCATTGCATGGATACTGGGATGTAGTGATGTTCGTCCCACATAGTTTTGACATGATATCTTTTGGCTGGGAGTCAATGTATACATTTCGTAAGATTTCTTTCAACCCAAAAAATGTAACTTTTAAATTAACGTTAAAAGGGAAAAATTAGCAGCGTATGTTGCAGTGACGTGTCAGATAAATTAAGAGCTTCCCAACGAGTGAATGACGACTTTTTTAGGTGAATAACTAACAAAGTTAGTACATTTCCCTAGTTGCCGGGATTTTTCTAATGATTTCCCATTGAATAATAGTTTAATAAACAGTAACCGTCGTCGAGTAGATTTAGAACGTATATAGCAATGCTAAGATCACTCCTCTAGTAGAGAAAGAACCTGTCATACGTTCTTTCGTGAGATCAAAAATGTCTTCAAATGCACGTGTCAAATGATATCGTATTTGTTATCTAATATGTGACCGTGCAAGGGAAAAGGGAGCTCAACTTGCCAAGGCATTTTTTGTTGTCAGGAGAACAAAAAAACGAAGATTGGGTCAAAACATGACTTTTTTTTGTAATATATTTTTTGGGTCCCAAAACTATTTTTCTTTCCCCAATAACCATCAAAACTTGAATTTTCTACATTTTTAATTGTATTTATAATCGCGAAAAACTGCATTTTTGCAAGTCTGCTGAAAATCTGCTGAAAATTTGCAATTTTCGGGTCCGCTTTTTTCAAACTTTGAAAAATCATAAATTTTGATTAGAAAATGATAGAAAAAATCCATAAAAACGATTTTGTTCAGCATAATGTGGAGAACAATAAAAAAATATAAACTCAGATTTGACCTTTGGCCAAATTACATATCTGCCATGATTTTTTTTTTTCAGTGTAAACAGGTAAAGCTATGTTTCTTAACAAACTGAGAACAATGCTTTAGCCTTTTAAAAATCAGTTTTACATCGTACTATGTCAGTTTTACTCACCAGAAAAGGGAGCTTCATTTCGAACTACGTTTCATTCAGTAAGCATTGAGAAAACCTAAGTCGTAGTGCAAAAGACGATTTTGTGGAGTAGACTTGAAGGAAAAATTTTCGATATGGAAGGTCGTTTATGATAAATTTGAATGGTGCATGATATTTGCGTACTTTTCCGTTTACCCCCCCCCCCCCCCCCCCCCCCGTCAATTTGTCTTCAACACGCCCGCCCGATCTTTCTAGGCATTATTTCTTACTTAGATTATGTTATGTTATGTATTTTTGAGACGCGAGCTAGCGAGCATCCAGTCCGCCAAAGTAAACACATCATTCTGACCTACATGTCCAACTATTCTGTATTTTTACTTTGGAATTGACTACTTGATGTTATGTAATTTTGAGATGCGAGTACCGATATTTGTGTGGCGAAAACTCAGGAAGTAACAGTACCTAAGAAAAAATTGATTTTAGGTGAAAAATTTGGGGGTCTCAATTTTGTGACGGAATTTGTTGAGTTTTCTAGACGGAAGTTCATGGCTTTAAAAGGCCGAAAAAAGTGACCTAATCAAAATGATTGATATGAAAAATTCATTGTCTTAACAGGTGACGGGCTTTATCATGTTTTAGTACCATATTAGATCGAACAAGGGAGGAGATTTGATAAATAAATCCAACAAAAACTGCGATCCCTTCAATCTCTGCGAAAAACGACATAATGTGCCACCCACATATTTACTAACGGACGAAACACTTTGGCGGACCAGAACAGGGTAGGTACTGCGTTACACATTCATCAAACTTTCATCTCCCCCATTGAATCTATTGACCTGGGATGCTCACTGGGAGCACACCTGCTCCTGGTCCCGCACGGGCTGGACCCTCTTTGCCGATGGAATAATTAACGGCAGGCGTGATCGGTGGAGCGGAAGCTTCGACATTCTACTATTATGAAGTTATGGATAGTTAATATTATATTTCACCACAATACTCCGAGACCCATTATCATATCCCGCTAGTGGAATTTACAGTCAAACTATAAATTTAACTTTATCCTTTGTCATACTTGTTGGTAAGGTAAGGTGTAGGTATTACTTAGGATCATGGGGTTAAAAAAAAACTGTATCCCTCCCTATAAATTGCACGATAGAGGCCCTTAATGAGGAAACAATAAAAACGCTCATGGTTTTTTTTTTTTTTTTTTTTCAAGTATTAACTTTTCTAATTATTAGTTACCTAGTTATTGTAATAAGTGTTACAAAGGTAATAGTTCAGATTTTTGTAAAAATATGAAGCAGGATGTGATGGCCGTATTCAATTCAGGCCTCGCCTCAATAAGTCACGTCATAATAAATCTAGAGTGTCAGTAGATATAAGTGTAATGATGGTTACAGTATTACTCGAGGACCTGATAATATAACTGCAGATCCCCATGGGGCAGAACTTTTGTGCCAGATCGTCTCAAAGTTCGCTGATATGGGAATTTTTTAATTTGCCGTCTTTGCTTCTTCACTACCGGGAGGCTCGAGCAGAGGGTACTGTATTCCACGCAGGAGGTTGGACAGTGTACTCGTGCAGGATTTTGTTCAGTTTACTCGTGTAGGAAGTTTTTTATATTTTAAATCATATACGAATTTATTCTGTGAACAAAAATAGGGGTTCAAGATTGGAATTTGTAAGGTTGTGGTATGGAATTATGGTTTTTACTTAGGTGGTCTGACATAATTGTTGGTCTTGGAGTAGGTGTAGTTGGTGGTGATCTTGAAATTTATTTCTTATTATTTGATATACCTAAAAAGCTATTGAAGAGTTTACTCCGTGCAGAAGGTTGGACATTGTACTCGTGCAGAAGGTTGGGCAGTGCACTCGTGGAAGAGGTTTGACCGTGTACTCCGTGCAGGAGGATATATATATGAATATATTAATATATTCATATCCCGTAACAATTATCGCCCGTAACAATTTTTTGAAAACATGGTTCACAGAATTGAAGAGTAGCTTAAGGATTAACGTAAGCTATGTAATTACCCCCGAATCGCATTGAAATTGAATTATCTATGGCTACTGTGCATGTGCAAGCGTGAACTTTGTTGTTTTGACAAAACACCGAAACTATTCTACCTAGGTACCTATATACTTAATCTGATGAAATGTCGTGGATTGTTCGGGATAGCTTGGAGAAAGCCCCTTACAATTTCTATTGTTGTTATATTTTCATCATGGAGTGTGGGCATGCGCTAGCGTCAAATTCGAAGCCCGAGTTAACGCTTCCACTTTTCGATAAATTATGATGACATCAGCGGAGATTGAACGGTTGGCCCCTATATGGTCCCTTATAAATTGTTTTGGGTTCGACCATAAGTAGCTACAATCATTCATTAGTTATAGATAATATTTAATATATAGATTAGGGTTAATTTCTTCATCTAATTCTGTATGCGTCCATGTTGCAATATGTGAAGAAGTTATACTGTCCGCCCAGCTTAGCAGAAATTTCTCTTGCAGAATTTAATAATGGAAACACAAGCTGTGTTGGAGGCTTTCCTTTCTTGCTCCAATATATTCCAGCTTTACCACAAGGAAACACTCACTCCCTGCCGAATACGTTCACCTTATCTCAGCCCACCAGTGGTTGTTGGTTGATTCAGAAAAGTAGGAAACGTTTTTTTTCCACAGGAAAGTAGAAAATCTGCATTACATCACTATACACCCAGCTTGGCTACGACTACTTTGAAGTCAGTTTTCAAATTCATAGCTATCCAAATTTGAAAAAAGGAAGTTACGTAGGTAAAAAAAACTAACCCTAAGCAATAAGTATGTAAACCAATAATACCATGACGAAAGGTGTAGAGCGTAGCACTCGTTTGGAAGGTTACACTCGCAATTACTACTCTTTTACCACCATCTTGTGACTGGTTCATCTGAAGTGTATAATAGTTTTCCCGATATGATTGTAGGCTGTTGTACAAACCATAAGGTGGTAAATCACACTGCACAAACGTTATTAAGCTCAAAACAACTTTGGCCCTTCGTGTTTTGAAGTTGAACCAACTTGAGGGCACTGCAGCTGAGAGGGACCGACGCCGCAGGGTTAGTAACCGGAAATTCGTTAGCACGTGAAAAGTCACTCGGGTGGGACGGATTGCTTCCTGTCTCCCGCAGCAGTTGAAACAGAGTTTCCCCGGTCGTTCGATAGAGCTATTGTTGAATTATTCGAGAAAACCAGATCGGGCGGGGTCAAAAGTGAATAGCTTTTTGAGGTCAATGGAGTGAAAGGGACAGTACACTAGGTTCTTTAGGTCGAGCCAGATCAAATGAGTCATAAAAACAAAATCTTCATGGGGGGGGGGGGGGGGGATAAATCGGTTTTGAGGTCGTCTCAGTCCATTCGCCAGGTCTCCAAGGTTTCAAAAGTTTATTAACGGTCTAATCATGTACTTATGCCTTAAAATAGAGGTAGGTAGCTCTTTCAGAACGATTAAATAAACATATTGGTAAGTAATTCATGCATTGCAGGGATGTCCCTATGAATGGATAGTATACAATTTTGGTGAGGGTTGAAATAAGATAAAAAACAAAAATAACATGACTTCTTGGGATTACCCCCTTCCCCCCGCCATTAACCCTCTCCACCGACAGTAAATTTCCACCATAAAACTTCCAGCATGAAATTTAAAACTCCTAAAATATTTCTCAAATTTTAACTAATTCAGAATTGAACAAAAAAAGATAAAAAAAATTTGACGTGATTAGTTATTACATCATGATTTATTACTATTTTCCCCTCCATTCACCCCCTTCTATGATGTCAGAATGGTCTGAAACGGATTTGTATGTGGTTATTTTTTTCTCATGCTTGGGTTGTCCCCCACCCCCTGGATCAATTCTAATAGGATCGATTCCAATAGGCGTCCCTCATATTACGAAGCCTTGCCTATAAGACATTGCTCCAGAGGGACGTCCTAAAAACGGTGTTCCTTCGGTCTCATAGTATATCAATTTATGATAGTGCAATCTAATAGTGCCTACTAAAACCTAAAACTTTAATGAAATTCCGCAGTTGTATATCCCTAGCCTAGATTTGTACTCGTAACTGAATCTAAAATGGTAAGCCTCAATTTAAAATGCTAACGAGACTTCTTTTCCAATGTTTGAAAACAGGATCTTGAGGTCAAATGTGAGGTAAGGTAATAAACCTCGAAGACTATACCGGTTTTCGATGGTGAGTGCTATAAAATGGAGGGCGCATGGTAATGACATGCAATGTGTAGAGTGAAGTCTATATATATATATATGTCAAACTCGAAGGATTTGACCGAGTTCTAATCACTGGTGTTACGAGTAATTAATTTTTATATCACTATAGTTCCTCAGTCAGGTAGTTTTTAGTTGGTTATGTGAGGGATATTAGTAAGTGTGTACGTGTATGTTGGAAAACTGTAAGAATATAAATTTGTTCTTTCAATGCATTAAGTGCTCAATTACACCCAGTAGAGTGAAACAGTGGCACTGTGTGGGAGTCACCTTGATTTTTCAAGACTCTTCCTCTTCAACCCCTACGAGGCCGCTTCACCACCATAATTTACAGTTCTTTACGCTCCGTCTATCACAAAAAGTTGGTTAGCTATTGCCACAACAGCACAAAATTTAACGGCCAGGTGTTATTGAAGATTGACTTGTTGGTTGTTAACTTGAGTAACTTTTGCGTGAAATGAGCTCAACAGGAAAGCGCGAGGTATGTCAAAAGAGAGAAAAGAGAGCTAGAGAAACAATACCTATATATATATATATATATATATATATATATATATATATATATATATATATATATATATATATATATATATATATATATACCATAAATAATTTATTATTATGTTCTCTTTGATATATATATATATCCATAGATTTATTCATACCATTGGATAGTTTGACCAAATAGACTTGAGTGGTATTTTTAAATTATGTTTTAATCATAATTATCCACAACGTTCCTACCCAGGGGCTGGGTCTAATCATGTGGTACAATTGGCTTGAATGTTGATCAGCAGTCGGTAATATCTTTAGGGAGCCTCGCGGATGAATCCATAGATTTATTCATATCTATATACACGTAGGTTATCTATGGTTGAATCTAGCACCCGTTATACATAAAAGCAACGATTTTCAGGGTATAATACATGAGTCTATGGACATCTTCAGTTGGATGTAAAAATGCAAGAAAATATATGCAGATCTCTTAACAATCTGTGTAAATACTTTCATCATCAATTATATTACGTACCTTTGCGCTAGTATGCAATACTCTACTAGGTAGTGGATTTGTTTTGAGGAACAGCTATGTGTTTTACCGGACATTATACATATAACAGGACATCATTGTGGGTAAGGTTGTTGTGGTCACTGATTGAAGGTTTGAGCAGCGAATGTTTGCAACTAAAATGTTAACCTACCCTCCGTACCTCCACCGTAACATAAATCCATATGTAACTATAACACTGTAACGTGCCTCCAATGTAACTCGTAAAGGATTAGTATGAGGACCTCAACAACATGAACTTACCGTTGATGGCTGATCTGAAGAATAATCTATTTACACGAAGCAAAGCAAACGTAAAACGATACGTTTCGTTCCGTGAGTATTTTCGTTTACAATGCAGATAGAGGCTCGTAGCTCGAGCAAGGTCACTCGAAATAAGGTGGTAAAACGAAACGAAGTAGAGCAAAGCGAAACTTTAGCGATGAGCAAACATTGTTAAGCAGGAGTTTAATGCATACATCACAGGAGAGTCGCCTTTCAAAGAGTACGTAGCTCAGTCACACAACAAGTACTTCAAAATTTGAGAAAAATCAGTGTTGTCTAAATATTTCAACATTAAACGCAAGGAGCATTATTAGACCCATGTACTCTCTGTTCAGTAACACAATAATAAAGGTTATTTACTGCTAATTTGACCAACTCCAGCCAATCAAGAATAAGCTAGGTCGATTGAGAATTATCAACTTTTTCAAGAATTTATTTTGATCGAGAAATTTCGCTTGCGAGGGAAAAATGGACACCCAGTATGTTTACTATATAGCCTGATTTTCTGGTCTCATAATATCTCCAAAGTCTAATTTAACATATGCAATGAGAAAAGTAAACTACGGGCACCTATGCCTCGTTTTGCTTCTTTTTTTTAAATGAAACTGCAATGGGAGGATATAAATATGTTCTATCTACTACATTATACTTCAACGAGCTATAGAATTTACACTACTTGGTCGTCAAGAAAGCTTGTCTTTTGCTTCACTGAGACATTCTCAAATTTGTTTCAAGTAAAGTATTTTCGATTATAATGCGAGACTATAATTCAGTATTTTTGTGATTTAAATATGACAAACGGAGCATGCAAGATAAAAATGTGACTATCCGCGTTCCAAAGATGCTCTATTTCAACCTTCATGGCTTCTTGAGCGCAGACCTAATAAGACAGGCAAATGGCCAATTAATCAAGCCTATCACACGTTGTGAAAGGAGGTCACATAAACGATTGTGCCATGCGTGAACAGGCGGTAACTATATGGAGCTTGGAGTGGATTATTCAGCCATCAACCATTCATCATCACTTAAATTTAAAATTTCCCAGATTGTAAACCAACATAGAATTATGCAGCAACTATCACAAACATTAGTGTACCAATCACGAACGAAATATTTTGCCACGAAATGATAAAAACCCGTACCACTATCAATAAAACAAACTATGCAGCGAAAATTAGTTACTTACCTATTAGTATTTTTTTCCTCGTATATACTATAACTTTGAAGAGAAACAGGTAAACAATCAAATTTTAAGGAGGTAGATTTTGTTTTTCTCTGTTCTCGCACCGATCCCAATGTTATGTTATTTATTGAATAATAAAGCAAATGCGAATCCTTGCGAATTTCGGCTTCTACAATCACAAGAGAAGTTTTTTCTATCTTACGGACCAGAATGCCACGGTGTTTGACTCCGAGGGAATGTTTCACTTACCTTGACCTATAACACCGTGATAAAGCTTTCTACGGCTCGGCAAACGCGCCTCCATAGGTACTACTTATTACGAGTAAATGCCATTTGGAATGGGGGAATAAACCTCATAGATCCCAACATGGATAAGTAATCTGGTATTCACCTCCGCTGTTCCAATCCCAAAGTTTATGGTAAAACATTCTAACTATTATCGAATATGGCGGGATTGTCTTCAAAGTAGGATCAGAAATACACATTCTTTGGAAGAAAGAAGAAAATCAGGTGATAGAATTCTGATAATAGATCTTAAATCTTCGATAGGTCTTGCTAATTGATATCAAATTGCCGTGCAGGTCAGAAGTGGTTTTTCTCCTGGGATTGAATGGTGTGTTACGTAAGTGGAACGTATTATGGGGAAGGGGAAGAAAATTGATTCTGCTTTCACAAGTAATAATCTAACTAAATTTCAGCAAAACACCAAATTTGAGCTCAATCAGCTTTACAGTGTGTAAAATGTTAGCTATTGATGCTTGGAGAAGCCCATGTGAATAGAGGGATTACCAGTGTACTCCAGCCCACAAATGTGACAATGTTGCCCATCATATTGCTTAAAAAATATTAATTTGTGAGAATTATCATTTCAACGTAGGTTACTTAGGTACCTAATTATAACAAAATTATTCACAGTGCTGTATTTCAGTATTGGTAAAGATTTACAGTTCATGATTATGGACAGTATTACTCATTATTAGTAGGTATTATTAATATAATGGAGATAGTTCTCTTTTTTCTTTTCTCACAGATCAACTGGTAAAAATTCTTGTTAGGTGCTATGGGCCATCCTTCTTATCAACAGATTGTTCATATTTATACAATTACGACTTATTAGGATTACTCTTAGGTCAAGTAATTTTTTAAATTTTGTATCAGCCACTACAAATATTTTCATTTTTTGATGTACTGTATGGTAACTATGAAGTAAAAATTTACTAAACTGATAATTAACACAGTACCTATTCACAATGTTGTAATAAATCAATATAAGCTGTCTGACACTGACTCGTCAAACTAGTGATGCAATACTATATACAATGTACTTTATTCGTTATTATTCAATATAAGCTGTCTGACACTGATTCGTCAAACTAGTGATGCAATACTATACACAATATACTTTATTCGTTCCCACTGTTCTCGAGACGAGTTCAAAAGGATCCTAAGGATTTATCGTTTCCTCAAGTGTGAACCCATAAAGAGAAACTCCCGTTGTTCCGCATCTCGAATCAGCAAATTTCTATTTTCACACGTATAACAAACTATTCCGCACAAAGAAAATCGAAATATTTCTAGTGACAAGGCCGCTACATGTATATTAATTTTAATGTAAACAGATTGGCAAATTCCTAGTTTAATGGTCTCATTTCACAAACCGAATGTAATTCTTTTAGATTCCCAACGAACCACGATCACGGAATTCGGGTAATCAATAGCGCCGACGTAAAAAGCATAACAAAATTATACAGGGTGTCCAACGAGACGTTGACCCCCCTGCTAAAATCGTTATTTGTGGATTAAAAAAAAAAAAAAAGTTTTTCAAACCATGTTTTTTTGTGGGGATCTCAGAAATGACAAAATTGGGCAGCGCGCCATTGCGCAACTAACATCAACTTTGTTTTTTCAAATCGGAACCCCCCCGTCTTTATTCCATATTCGGATTCTACTCACAATTTGATGAAAATTTGACCCCTCATTCGATTTTTTCGGCCACGTGTAACCCGTTCAGCGAGCGCTCAAAGTTGCGCAACCCTACTGTTGCGCCAAAATTCGGATGTACGAAGTACCCGAAGTGTGACACATGAAATTTCATTATTTTTCGACGCTGAGTCACATGCTATTATCCGTTTTTTTCATTTTACTAAATGTCAACGCTTTTACAGCCCAAAATGTGGTTATTTTAAGTAATAAATAGTCTTCCGAGGTGTGTGTGTGTGTTGAATTTTCATAGTTATTAAACGCTGATTCGCGCAAGTGCAACTCGTTTTTTTTCCAAGTTTTCAAGAGAAAAAGAAATTATTCCTTGCGAGTGAATAGACGAGAGGAGTCCAAGTATCATCAAAACAGAGGTTCAAAGTTGGGATGTAAGATATCTCTGGAAAGTGGACGTTTCCTGCCAAATCAAATAGTTGAAGAAGTAATTATTTCTCAACTTTATCATTTCGATAACTGAAACTCAATTTTTTTCTTTCTCAAGAGAGCAATAACGACATTAAAATGTTCAGGAAAGAACTTCTATGAATGAGTTCGACGAGTTTACAAAACGTTTCATTTTTACACTCCTCCAAGGTAGGGCGTATCAGAACGCGTTGCGGTGAGCAAGAGAGCAGCGAACCGAGTCTTGGTTACAATGAACCCTCAACTATTCCCATGGATTACGGCACCGCTTCCACGACTGGCTGACTTTGTTTTTTCTTCGACGTTAGCAGCAGACTCCGCATTGGTTAAAATGACACGAACCGGAAGTACATCTGGTGAGTTTTCAGGACGTCTCTAGGTAGTTGAAGATGGCCTTATGCAGTCAATTTGGATCGTAAGAGGACAAAACTCAAACCCTCAGTGGTAAATGTGCCTGTGTGTCAAAAAATCTTAAGAACATCACCAAGTCCTGGGTTCACAAAAGACTTCCGTTCTTTGTTATTTTATTTTTAATTTTTAAATTAAATATAACTAAACTATGTTTTTTATTCAAATGGGGTATCTATACCTACCTATAGGAGGATTCATAGGTATCTATATAGTTGTGCATTTGCCTAACGTTCCCGGAATTCGTAATGAACCGTCGGAGTCGGTTATCCTAGAGATTTTTAAATGATTATTGAACAGAGTGAGTGAACTTTTGTTCAAAGTCTTGTGTAATCTAACCAGTTCTCATTTTATCCTATACCGATTTGTTTGTTCTCAGACATTGAGAGTTAGGTAGGTGAGCAGAGGGGGAGTAATTGCTAATGAGGGAAATCTAAAACAAAAACAAAAAAAGCTTTAATAAAGTTTTGGATTTTTAGTTTTTTTGTTGTAATTATTGATCTTTCATTAAATATAAATGAAATTCAAGTACATTGTTCAGCATAATTTTGATTAAGTATAATTTTTTTTATGTTATAGTGCATTATTAATAAATTTCTTTTGACTGAAATTCTGCTAAAAAAAATATATTAAATTAACAATTTTCAGCCGTTCTCAAGATTTTTGTAAGTACGTTTTTTGGAATTTTATCTATTGAATGTGCCCAAACGGTGCTGAACAACAAACTCATCCTTTCATTAGGAAAGTTTGATTTTTTAATACAAGTACGGATTTTTTAATCTTAATCCTAAGGAGAAAGTTCAAATCTGAAATGAACACACACACACACACACACACACACACACACACACCACGCATACTTCCCTATACACATAAATGTGAAAAGGCGTAAAACTCTAGGATTTGTTTCAGAATGCCTCAAAACGGAATTCAATGAGGAAAATTTCGAAATTTTTAAGGTACCTATATCAATAATTTGTATTTCTTCAAAAATTCGCTGACAAGTCTAAAGTTTACTCACTGTGTGTGCATAGAATCTCCTACTACTATGTACTTTGCAGAGTGCCACTAGGTTCTGTAGTAAAGGACGACAAACTACATTAAAAATGATCACCAGCAAAGAAGAGATTCCTATATGCGTGCTTGTTTGGATGAGCGCAGCTTGTTCATTAGAGATAGTCGCAAATATAAAAAACCGCTAAGATTTTGGGTCTGAGCTGCAACTGCTTCAACGTTTCTATCGTGTTCATCAAGTTGTCAACGTCATATCTGATTTAGACAGTATCTTTTTTTGGATTTTTGGGAAACTAGTTCAAAGTCGCCAAAGACTTAAGTGTGCAAAGAATCCATTGAAGGTTTCTGATGGAAGGGAATGTAACGTAGAACGTTTTTCTTAGGTAAAACGTTTTCACTCAACTCCTCCAAGGCCTCTTTGTATGTTGTACATGTGTCAGGTAAATTATCAAAAATTTCAGAAAGATATCTCCAGCAAGCTTAAGGAGCATTGCTTTCATTATCAGTATCGATGTCCAAGGCTACCGCTCAAAATTAAGCATCTAACATCACACCATTGATTGAATGAACCACCATTGTACAGATCAAAAGATTAGGTTTATTTGTATTAGCATCAATTGTACTCGTAGCCAATCACGAGTACATAATGCAAGGGGTAATGAAGTCATCAAAAGAACGGTAGGTACTCTCACACGTCGATTAGATCGAACTCGTTGTCACCACAGTAGTCAATCATAACAAAAACCATTGATAATGACCACCGGTAAAGTAATTTATTACGAAATATAATAAATGAAGTGACAAGGGCATTAATTAGTACCAAGGTAACTATTAAATATTAATTTTTTTTAACATAACCACCGTCGTTTCCGGTAATCGATTAAATCGAATTAATTGTTGATAAGATTCGATCATGTTAGATCCGGATGAGCTCACGGGATGCCTTCTCATTTTCATCTATAGTTATACTAAAAAATAAATTTAATGAGAATTGATATTTTGTACTCTACCGATCAGAATCGAGTGCATACCCAAAAATATATCTTTCATTATTCAAATTTTGCGTGAAAACATGCAACAAACTACCTATTTGTTGTATACCCCAGTTCCACCACGTAACATGGTATATCGGTCGAATAAAAAGTGTGTAATAAACCAGGTGTCTCAAAGACCGCTAAAGTTTTTGCTTGATCCCGTATAACGAGTTTTAAATGGAGTAGAGCAGAGCCTTCGAATGTGACACAACAACTTGATGGCAGTTCCTGTACGGTGCTATTCATCATTATGGAAAGCCGATACTTCCTCTCTAAATATATTTGCATAGTAGGCACATACATATTATCGCTTAACGATGTCCTCAAACAGTTTTCCCACCTCTTTTATACGTAATGAAAGGTTATCTATCTAATAGTTAATGGATTCGATCATCTTCCGCGCTGGTTGCCAGCATTCAGCTTGTCGAGTTTCTCTTGAGAAAAATCAAACTTAAACAAGTAAAGAAGACTCGGAAGCAATACAGAAAAGATATTTTAAATGCCAGGGCTTTTATCTGCTTCTTCCGATTGATCTGCATAAGCGTGGGATTAACCTTCTCGAAGGCAGTTTACCGTGGAAGTATAAAAAATGGTCATGCAAAAATACGGGTACAGATTTTTGTTAGTACCTAATATAGTATGGTATAATATTATGGAAAATGATAAATAAGTTCAGTTTAGAAACTCACAATCACCGTGCTAAAAATATAGGTTTATCATAATTGTACTACCTACCTATGTGAATTTTAAGTATGTAGAATTACCAACAATAAATTAAAATGTTATAAAACTAAAACATAATATTACATCCTCAAGTAAACAAGGTGCCACATTAACAATAAAAAAAAAAAAAAAACAATAACAACAATAATAATAATAATAAAGTAATTTTCAACTTTGTTTTTAACTTTTGAGTTTCCCACCAATGTAACCTCTGTATGATCTGTGAGTTTATTAAATAAATATATATGTGTTCTTATAATATATTTAAACGTTTAAAGAATTTTCTTGACTCATAACAACGTTTTAGGTTATTTTCTGATGCTTGGGTATATAAACTTTTCCCAACCAGAACGAATAAGGATTGTAAAGTAAAGTGACCAAAATATCCTTTTTTTTTGTACTTTACCTATTCAATTAGTAGGTATACCAATTATTTAGTATACTAATAGGTATACTAATTAATTATTTAATTCGTAAGTTAAGACAACATGCCTACTTTACAAAGCATATAAATACATTGTGTAGCTCTCAAATTACTATCTCATCTTCCACAACAGGCCTTGTAGTGATGTTATAACGATTCACAAGGATTTTACAGAATATTAAATAGATAGTGTACGCACTTTCTTCTTGCAGATCGGGTGGCTCTTCCTGGAGAAATTATCAGGAATTGTTTGGATTAGCCCCACTATAGTTTCCTGTAGGTTTCATGACCGATGGATCATTAAAAGCGCATGTGCATGCATAAACGTGATGTTGATGGAACCCTTTTTCTTACGATATGATTCGCAAAAATGTGAAAGAGATGGTTTCGAAGGATTAATGTGAGATAACTTCCAATGACTTACATAGCAATTGAAACAATTATGGCTACTGTGTATGCGCACAGTTCATGCGAGTAGATACATTCGTTGTTAGTTACAAATCACCAAACCAATCCGCAAAATGTCATTGAATGAGCAGGAATTGTGTAGCCTGGATAGCTTGAACTGGTTTAATATTTTCATGAAACGTTGAAATCGACCGGTAGGAAAACTGTTAACCCCCTAAAAATTTCTTGATTTACACTTCAAAATGCGGAAAATCCAAAAATAAAAAAGGTCAGTCCGCCGTTTCTTCTGAAGTCACTGCGGAAGTTTATGGAACTTATGGAACATGGTTGAAAAACTTGATGAATTTATGAAACTTGGATTTAAAAAAAACAAATCACTCATGATATCCCTGATACTACTCGGAGCACTGTACGACCAACTTGTCGTGCTGCAAATGGGTTTAAGTGTTAATCGTCAACACGACTGTGAATCGCAAAGCGACTATGACAAGCAGGAGTCGATTTTCCTCTAGTTCGGCTGGATCTTATTTTGTTTTCTAGCGACAAAGTCTATGCACGATTGGACGTGTGAAGCCTGAATACATACATATAGCATTAAAACATCAAAATGGAGGTTTAACGCACCAACTTTGGGAAAAAATTTCGAATTGGATGTGTCTTGATGTGTATAGATATACAAGTAAACTGCTCAGAAGGGCTATCATTATAAGGAAATAATAAACCTTCGAGTAATAATTAGCAACCCCCCCCCCCCCTTTATTCCATTGCGGCTCGCTACCTGGCGGCGACGGCGCCATTTAACGCTTGGTCTGCCATCCATATAATTCAGCTTACCGTGCTTTGATCAAAACCAAAATCAATGGAATGAATGTACAGGTTCCACGATACATACGTTGTAAATAAAATGTCCGAAGGGACAATGTTGTTATAAATTATAAGAAGAAATAATTTTATTTCATAGTCACGTTCCGCTCGAATCTGAAACCCGAACAAAGCCCTGTCGTTCCTACACTTTCCTGTTCTCTATCATCCTTTTAGCACTTTCTGGAATGACATTCGTTACGCATGTGTCCAATACGTAGACCTCGACACTTTTCTCAGCCCAGGAGATAGGTGGCGAGATTCAACCGCAATGGGCCTCAGTAAGTAGCGGTTAATTGTGAGGGGAACGCAATAGAGCACAGTTAGAGAAAAAGAAGTGAAGGCTGAAAACCAGGTCACCGGCGTTCACTCTAGAACTGGAACGGCTCAAGAAAAGTGGTCTTCTTTAGGAACGAGAGACTGTCATCAAGGTTTGCGGTTCTTTTTGTCAAGCTACACCACTCGCCCTTCGCGAGAAGGGACATGCTTCTCTTCTAGTGTCAGAAGGAGAAAATCCATTTTGAGGGAAGACGTTTTCATAGATATTTACCATGACGCCTGTGGCACGACATGCTATTAGCTGAAGGAAACTGGGAAGTCGGCGGCAGTTGGGACCCGGATGAGTCGCATGCAGGTCAGAGTAATCTACAAATCATTTTCATGGAAGAGGGACAGCACATTCGACCCGGTTCGGAAGGAATTTCGAATGTGACAGATGTGCCTGGTTTTTTGGACAGCTGAATCTAAAACTACTGGCCTCATTCGAACGATTGTGCTGCTCACGGATGATAGGATGGGTAGAACTTGAAAGAAACGTATGGAGCAACTATTAAACTATTTCGCTCTCAAAACCGAAAATACTGAATCCTCACTTAACTGAAGATTCTCTACTGTAGATTTTTTTCAACTGGCCAAATTGGCAGGAACATCGTTAGTTAATCGTCGGACTCCTCCCGATTTGTTTTTCCAATTGCAAATTCGCATCCCAAGCAAAATGTGTATTTTACTCCTAAAACAATATTTTACACATTATCTAAAATTGGGCCAAAATTAACAAAATGAACAATTAACCTAAAACAAAAGTGACACATGACTTTAGACATTATTTTCAAGTTGATATCAGTTGAGAAGTCTATTTTCCATATCATATTAATTTATTGAATTTAATGATTTCACCGTTTCAAGAACAGTCTAAAACCATGTGTCATGGTTTTCGGTGGAATAGACATTTAGTTTTCGACCGATTTCGGATTTGGGTTATTACAAAACAATATCTCTTGAAATTATAAAATTATAATATTTGTATTGTAATAATACCTACAACGAAAAATTGAATAATAAAACGATTAAATGGCGTGGTATTGAAAGTGAACATTGAATTGATCAACAATTAATGTTGAATTCGATCTAAGTAAAAATTTCGTAGTAACAAGGTTTCAATTGGTAGGCAAGCGGGTAACCCAACATTGCTGAAGATATCAGAGGAGGGCCCTACAAAATGGTTTATCCCAAGTCTAATCTTCGCTCATCTGTGAGCTACCCCCATTTCCTATCGGAAAAAAATAATAAGATAATTAGAGTTGTCATCAGGGGCGTCGAATAAAATATAAAAAATCTTCCAGAAGAAATCGCCCATAATTTATAACATGCATATTCATGTATACTCTGAAATGTTTATTCACAATGACCATCAGTTTCAGACAATGATTGAATATAACTGAGCACCATTCTCAATATATGCTCTGAATGGAAGGACATCCGTCTAATCACATTTTTTTCCTTCACACCTGAATGAGAATGTGCGCTTAATAGGACCCAAATAAAATGATCTCAGGACGCAAGCGGTGTAAGACGGACCTTGAACAGCTGAGCAACATCTGCTCTGTTCCTCCGCCTCGCCAGCTGTTCACCACATCCGCTGATTCCACGGCAAGATCCTGAGGTGAGATCCGGTCGGGCCGGGAACAATCGAGAAAGTTCCCTACCGCACACAAGGCTCTCTTTTGTGCCAACTATTACCTACCAGCTTCAATCAACCATCCGAAAGCAAGAGGCTCTCGTAATCCCGACAAGTAATTCGATTTGAAGTGAAACATGATGGGTGATTTTACAAAATCACCTGTTGATCGTGATATTCGAGTTTGACGATGAAGTTACATTTCAAACACATTCAACGCCACAAAAATGTCAAATTGTGTGTCGTATTTTTCACCCAAACAATGAACTTTGTAATGAATGTTTGTCTGGCTCACAAACAATGAAAATTGTATAATATACACTTATCTAATGGGAAAAAGTCTATTAGTACTAATTAGAATAACGGGTTACTTGTCTTACGCTAACAGCTTGTGTTTAAAACACACCCCATAACCAAAACAGGGTGAATATCAGTAACTCAATTCCCCTAATGACACTAAAAATTCTTTCTGAAAAATGAGCTTTCAGAATCAAAATATGGGGCACACAAAACCAAAATAAGTTAAGGAATTTTTTTTCAATTCAGATCTCAACTTCCAAAGATAAGGTGCTTTCTGAAACTTCCTTGCTCTATTATAAATACACTGCATGATATCAGGGAAATCAAAAACTACCCACGTAATGTATTTTCTATTAGCCATTGATTCAAATTCATAATGCCGTTGTCATCAGTTTCATCTGTCTAGCTCATTCGAAAACCCAATATTATGTAGCAGAGCAATTGCGTTGTCGGATAAGTCATTACGTATAAAGGGTATCTCACCGAAATTAATTAGCTGCTAACAAGGATTGCCTGCCGCTCGCAATCGGTTAATCCATTACTCAGAGCACCCTTTCCAATATCCATATATTAACAGCATTCATACAATACCATCATCCCTAACAATACGATCTCCAGGCTTAGCGATGATAGTGCTAGGTTGTGATAGCGATCTGGAGTCGACCGGTATGCATTATACCTAACCTTACAGTGAGATGAACAAGGGATATACTAGCCTTTAATTAGTCAAAAATCAGTAAACGCATCTATTAAACACTGCATAATTTCACAGAGATATTACAAAGCCTAGAATTCGGAGAAAGTTGTTTAATGCGGTAGGTACATTGTTCAACAATTATGCACGGCTAGAATTCAAAATTAAGTCCTAAAACGAAATGTGAACCTCAGCTATATTGGTTCAAGAACTTGGGTTAAATATGTATTGTTAAAATGGGTGCAATGGAGAGTGGAACTTTCGAGGTAACTATGAGGGCATAACAATGACTAATGCTAATGAGAAGAAACTCATTTCAAGTGTCATCACTCTCAACGGAAATACGCTCAAGAATTAAATAGTGCCGGGGCTGTTTTGTCACCCATGCAGTAAATGCACGAGGATCGCTGGAGAGGTTCCAGGTTCACAGACGAAAAACGTCGCGGCTCTCGGATGTAAAGTTGCCCAAATCCCTCGAGTATAAATAGAAGCGGAAATCACTCGCGCGAGTCTTTTCTGGGGCCCCAGCTAAAGACTCAAAGAAAAGTTGGGACCACCTGGAGATAAGAGAGAGGTTTCGGGAGAAGGGATCGCTGCCGATCAGACGTGGAAAGTGAAGGAGCAACTTTCTACGAGACGCGCTGTTGAGACCTCCATAAAACTTGTTTTACGAATCTAAAATGACTCCGTTTTTGAGGTAACGTGGCCTGATTTTCATACGCCACTATCTCAGTGCCCGAGTTTCTGAAAGGAAATGACCCAAATGAAAGGTGGATTGGTTGCGAGACGGTTTATGGTACGACTACCATATTTTGCAAAATAACAATCACAACAAAAATTTGACATTTGAAGGTTAGGATATTCAAATTATGGTTGATTGGATTGGACTCGTCAACAGTATTTCAAGAATCTTTTAATCCAATTAACAACGATTGCAACTAAAACCACTAGTCATTTACACTGATCAACAAACCGAATAGCCAATATGTGATGTACATTACCTATAGCGATGATGATTTAGTTTCAGTCATTTGATAACAGCGCTATAAAATCCTTATGTGTTATACATTTGGTAGGAAAGTTAAGAGGCTCTGGAAGTTTTACCAATTCAGCATCATCAATAGCAACAGGTAAGACTAGGATTATTGGTACCGAATAAAAAAGACAGTCTTCATGAATTTTTATACGAAATTACGAATATCGACCTAACTCTTGTTCCACAACCTGAGGTTTAGAGAAAAAAGAAGCGGTCAAACTCAGTAAAAAATACTGAGAAGAGTAGACGATTTTCAGCCAACTTTATCCGGCTCAACGTCCAGTCACTTTAAATTGCTCTGGAACGTTGAAGAAAGATCTTCCAGAGGATTGTTCAAATCGGTGGCTGAGGCAGAAAAACAGGTGGTGCTTCGAAAACACAAAAGGACGAAACGCGAGGAGGAGAAAGGAAAGTGTCTCTGAAATGTGGAACATCATGACTCCATCCCACGTCTTAGCGCGGGTGAAACTCGCCCTACAAACCCTGAATATCTTTTGCCTGCGAGGCCCGCACGAAGTGGATTTGGATAAATCAACTGATCTCCATCAGTTGCGCAGCGTGATGGAAGGTTAGCATAGAAGTTCTGAGTTTCGTAAATTTTCGTGACGTATATTCTTCATGGTTGGATTGTTGTGATGAATCTTACGCCATGTGATATCTTGATATATCCTGTTTGCCAACTTTGATAAATATCCTGATTTGAATCATCCTGAACAATCTTCTCGCAAAATCACTTACAGTGATTTTATTAACAAGAAAAATGCACAACCACCACACATCTAGGTACCTTCCTGTTTTCAACTACCTGCTACGATAAAAATAGTCTCCCTTGATTTATTGGTCGGCGTTGTCGGTGTCTGGATCTTGACTATGTGGCTCACCAACTTGTTGAACGATAATTGAATTTAATTTTGCCAGAACAAATCACACTTTTTAGGAATAACACAATTGAATCAACTCAGGATTTTTTCAAGAAACGTTCAATCTGATTAAGTAGAAGAAATGATCGGGTGGAATGTAAAAAATTGATAATGTGGTTAAGGAGGAGAGAGTTAACTCTGATTCATAAATCTGAGGATATTGTTTGAATTTGATTTGTTTAGTTTGTAATGTTTTTTGGGATTGAGTATTTCTCAAACAATTTAACCCCGAGATCCTGATGAAATTCGCACAATCATTATGGTAAAATTACTATACAGAATCGGCTCCGAAAGCATGATAAGTTGAAATAGTCCAGTTAAAAAAATTAATTAAAATAATAATATTAATAATAAGTGAATTGAGGTGCCTACGGTCATGCTTTACTTTCTTGCTCTTTAAAAGGGAATACATAATATTTAGTAGGGTCCTTCGCTCAGTAAAACGACATCGAAAGCCTCAGACAATCCTCAAGGTGCCGTGAACAACTATTAAGATTTTAGTCATATAACATGTTTACAACTTACACGGATTAGGATGGTACGTGTGAAGCCGAGGATTATAGTAGGTTCCATAGTGCTATGAATTTTGTGATTCTTGTGGTAAGCTCAATCTCTATCGATTTGTGATAACTACAATTACTCAACAAACATTCAACCATCAAGGGTATTCAAGTACTTACACACTGACGTATTTGACTTTATAGATTAAAACTCGAAGTGAAGAGAAGAAAGACCCAATTCCTAAACGGTTAATTTATTTAAAGTCCTGCTCTTTAAAATTTAATCAGGATATAAGATAAATTCAAATAAATGTTGCTTCAGGATCAAGATAACCCTTGAAGTTATTCGAAAACAGTGCAGTGTTATTGGGTAGGGGAAAAAACTGTCGTAAGGAGGTCGTGCAGGTGAACCTCCAAGATAACGAGCTCCTGGAACAGAGAAGGTAATGACAGCTCCTATTTGTACGGAGCAGTAACTTGGAATGAAACTGCCTGACATTGCCTTGGATTCCTTCCGCGTGAACATGGAAATTGTACACCTACTCAGCTCTTGTGTTGAAAAAAAGTAGGTATTCAGACCTTAGTAAAGATAATAATACCAGCGTAACAACGAAGAAACGATGTTGAATGTGTGTTCAGGCCCTATCTATGTACCTCTTGAGGCATTTGGCACGGGAGGAGGCATAACCAAAATTACCCACAACGAATTCGTGAGGACGGTTTTCACGGATTTTCTACAGCCCACTTTCTTAATATTTTTTCATTGAAAAGTTGCGTTTTTTTTTTTTCTTTTAAATTAAGTACTGTCATTATCCGACTCCTCTTGGCTAGTTTCTCTTTTCCAAATGACTCTTGAAATCATCCTTTTTTCGGATCTCGTAATAAGGTTCTTTCTGAACCTCGGTGGAGGAATACCACAGACAAGGTTCTTCCATGGGCAAAATCAGCAGGAAAAAGTGAGAATATGAAAACCGGGGAATATGCTCCACTAACAATATTTATTAGACACTGATAAATTCCTGCTTGTCTACTCAACCAAACAGTAAAAATGATATTCAAATTTAATAAATAATATAAAAAATAAATAAAAAATTAATTTAAAATAATTATAACGGTATTGAAAAAGTTGAGTTGAATTCTTTGGTTTTGGAAATGGATATCTTATAATTCAGTAACTTGTCTTACAAGCTCTTATCAGTTGGACAAACTTCATTTGATTACAATACAACCGTCAGTTTGATACGTCAGCTTTCCCGGATAAATTAAAATAATGGTAGAAGATGTAACAAACAACTGTGAAATGACCGTCATTGAAGGCAGTGCCAATGGTAGCGAGAGGTAATGATAATATTTGAAGAGGAAAGGCGCAGAGGTATTCATTTGACTCCTTTACGAACTGACTGCTTGGAGGAAATAAACCATTTTCATTTTTCAACTCGCCTCGTCGTCACCTGGGCCTTCCAGTAATCATCTCTCCCCCCCCCCCCCCCTTTTCATTGGAGAAACAGGGTGTAAGGAAATCTTGTTGATGAAAATATTTCATAACAGGCCTGTCAAACACCGAGAAAGAATAAACAAATGTATGAGTAATCCTAAAGATAGTCTGTCCGTAAAGGTTGAGAGGTTATGTGAGGTCAAGGAACGAAAAAATACCAAACGCAGGATCATTAGGTACTTTCGGTTTATTATTCAAAATAATTAACAATTGTTTGAATTAACAATTGTGTTTCCCCTCCGAGTGGCCAGGGGAGTCCATGATGGCGCTCCTTTTTAGTCAAGGATGGGCAGCATGGCTCCCCTTAGAATCGTGCCACTTCCGGTGTCCCTTTAGACAACTTGTTCAATGCCGCTAATGACCCTTCTGGTTGAGGTGCGGCTTAAACCTTACTAAAAAAAATTATTAAATAAATAGAAAATTAACAATTGTAATTGTTATGGTAAAAAACTTTCATAAGTTTTTTCAAATTACATGACGCTCATAAAATCTCAACATTCTCATCAAAATATTCCATCGGTTTATCTCCGGTGATTAGCCATTGAAATTTATTGTCACGCTTTAAAGTGCATATGCAAAATCAACAAAGCTAAAGATCAGTTGATTAAAACTATACAACCAAGTTTGACGTGAAAATCGTACACAAAAATCAATGGTTCGCAAACTGTTTTGGTTTTTCATTAGTTAAATATTGTAAGTGGTAAAACTTGAAGAGCGTAACTTCCAAAAGTCTATGGTTTAAAAACTTTGAGTAGTACCTATCTGTAGGGACGTGTCAAATGACTGCCTTTTTTACTGCCTTTGGCTGTTAAAAAGAAAAATACTACACTAGTGTTAAAAAACCAATTTGCTCGGGAGAATTCATTTTAGTAAAGTCCTTATAAATCTCGAAGAGCTGATGTCATATGTACTAGCTCTAGAAGATCAACCTCAAACTCAAATTGAGGTTTTCACTGTATTTACACGTAGCCACCTTCAATCTGTTCATAGTGATTTCTCTACAGTTGACACCTAGCCAACATGGTGACTACATTACCACACGTCACTGTTTGAGTTACCTAGAAATACATATTACCATATAATTTTTACTAGCTTACCCTTAAAACGACTCTAATTCAAGTAAGATCTATTCCTCATCAGTTTTACTGTCGACGACTGAGGGCAGCAAGGAACCTAACCATGGACTGATCATTGTTTTCTAGAATGAGAGCTCAAAAGCTTTAGTAGGAGGCAGGAGGCAAACGGGTTTCACCAGAGCAATCAACGTTTGAAAATTTAACATGAAACGTCGAATTGAAACTTCTCCATGAAACTTGAATTTGACGTCTAAACGACTCCTCATCTCCTTTTCATCTACTTATTCATTTAGTCAATAGCTTCTATAACTATCAATGGTTTTATGGCAAAAATTGTTTACGTTATCTATAATTTATTAGCACTCCAGATTGTGACAGAGTTCCCGTCATAGAGTTCCCGTCGGGATCCCAGAGAATGCGCTGTCATCGCCCCGTTGGTGAACAACGGGCGTCGCACGGGAATTCCTTTTGTTTCTGATCATTATTTAATTATCTTCAGCTATTACTCACTCGAAAAAATGGTTGACTAAGTCCAACCTAATCAGTGATCGCTTCCCCAACACAACACCAATTAAAAAGCTGCTTCCAAACATTACAGAGCCACTCGAATATTACTGTCTCGCTTCCCTTTCAAAGGAGCCTAATGAAAGAAATTAACTGAACCGCCATCCATATGACGATGCTGAGGCTGACACGCGGAATCGTCGACCAACCAGTCTGCAAACAAGAAGGTGCGTCTAGCTCTCAGATATTTGGCAGCGTTGGTGTTCATCATTTGAACAGGCGTTTTGAATACACATTAGTTAGGTGCTTTTGATCCAGAAGCGTGACATGAAACTGGAGTTTCCATGAATTATTAAAGTAAGACTGATCACGTTTGTTGTTCACTTCCAAGGCATGCAGTTGGCGGTATCAAAAGTGATAATGTTGTGAATTAAATGAAACAACTCAGTGAACGATGGACGGGCTTGAATCGGACAATGGTTTGTTTCAAAACAACTTAAGAGTAGTGAATGCGGTGTTACTCCAAAACTCCAAGAAAAGTTTTTTTGTGTAAATCTGTTGCATTATCTTTGTTTTATTCAATTTTATTCATGAACTTCCTACCAACTCAAGTACTCAACTGAACAGAAGATTGTAAGACTTGTAGGTTGACAATACAATTTCCTATTAGTAGGTGGTGTTATTAGTTCCTACGGTTTTACAAAATATTACAAAAAAGGCCTTTCTGTTCTTAAATTGGGTTTTCTTTTTAAATTAATCTCCAGAGTTTCACCCCAGGAAGTCGGGTTTCTTCGGCTTCTTCAGGGAGACACAAAAAATCATATTAAAAATTTGTAAAATAAATACTTAATGTTTTCTTTTTGTGATAAAAAATCGAATTCAAAGATGTCACTTTAGGAAAATCAAATTTTCTTTAACTTTCTTTTAAAAAATTTGATTTTCTTGAACCGCTAACTTTGAATTTGATTGTTTGTCACACACACAAAAAAACACTAAGTATTTACTTTACTAAATTTGAATTTGATATTTTGAATTTTGTCTTCCTGAAGAAGAACCCTTTTCTGGGGAGAACCGTTAAAAAAAACCAATTTAAGGACAGAAAGGCCTTTTTTAAATATCTTGCTATAATTTCAACTGCCCAAATAAAGAAACGTTGATTAGTTCCTACGCGCATTTCGAAAAAAAAAAAAAAAAAAAAAAATGCTCTACCAACTAAAATACTAGATGCTTTAATATAAGACGCGAGCAAGTTGTTATATGATATTTACATAATGTATTAAATAGGCGCGTTATTTTATTATATGTAAGGTAGGCGCCGAAAAATAATATTATCAAAGTGCAAACTGCATAACTGCGAATTCTTCCAGCTTGGCGTTGATGTCACCTTGTTGCATGAAGCAGACCTAAACAAAGTATGATTATGAGGAAACGTTGACACGATTCAAAAATAGCATGATTGATGTAGACTGGAAAGTTACAGAAATTTCAAACGCTGTTGGAACATGTCATGTGCCAACATACAATGTAAACTAACAAATGAAGAATAGCCAGGTAACGGCAAACGAGGAAATGGCTCTTTATATTCTCACGTGAAGCGTGTACCAACGGTTATGTGAGTCCACAAGTAACGAATACCATGCGAAATGATATTACAATCCGAACCGGAGGTTTTAAACTTGATATTAAACTTGAAAGGGATACCTGGAACGGTCTGGCCTCCCTCTCCCACCGCTGTTTCAAGGCACCTACAAGGACAACAGTCTTGTGCAAGGAACAGAACGTCTTTCTCATTACAAGAAAACCCTACACCTCAAAGGCCGCTCGTTACGATAATGAGTTTAACGGATTTCCCCGAAAGTTGAAAATGTCAGGTATAACAATAATTAGTGACAAGATGTTCTTATCGAGGCCTAAACAATAATTTTCAATTTCAAGACTATCTTTGGTTATGAGGGTTTATATTCTTAGCGAGCCGTTATATAAACATCACGCAATCGCACATTATTCTTGTAAGCATTCGCTTTTAGAGACGAAAAGTCTGCATCACCACTTTCCATACTTCAGGGCCCAGTTTGAAGAGCAAACCATTGTGCAGGTGCTGTCTCATTTCACTCCGTCATCAGTACCTTCGACTTATCCTCAGGATCGTTGATAAACGTGCCAAATCAATTCCTCGAAATCGGAGGATTAGGCAACACTACAGTAGCCAAAAATATTCTTGAATCTAGCAATATTTGTATATTTTACGCCCATTTCCACGAGTTACTCCCTGAAGAATTATTACATCCCGGCCGTGGAGTTATCGGGTTACTTTTGCAATTGTGAAAAGAGTAAAACCTGCGTGCATTTCATCAATAGTCTCTTTTTAAATCGTTCATATCCCTCATGGTAGTTGGTTATGAGTTTATTGTTACAGGGTTTATATTGATCGTTAGAATATAGAAACCTAACCTAAACACAGAAATAATTTTGGGTTGTTTATCATTTTTTATCTACCTATTTATTTTTATTTTATTTTATTTATTTATATATTTTTGTTGCTGCAATTTTGTCTCATTTGTTGCTAAGAATTCTTTTTGATTACCTGTTTTCCAGTGCATGAGAGAAGTGCAAAATTAAAATGACAAGTTTTCATGGCTGCACACATCCAAAGATTCAGGATTCTATACCTATTAACGAATAGGCACAAAAAAGACAAATTAATATGACTTGAAACAGTCGTTTTGTTTCCTATTATTTAAATGTCTTTGACTTTCTCAATTAAACTAGTCATATTCCTCTATATATCCAGCTGAAAACTCAGATCTTTATCTTTCTAGCAGTATTTTTGATTTGTGCAAATATGCAAGAAGCATGTCAAGATCATCGATGTCAGTGATATTTTCGTACAAATAATGAACTATTCGTCTTAGCTTTCTGAAATTATTTTGGATGATGCCACGTTAAATCGATTAGGACAATGTTTATCAACAGATGATTATTCATTTCGAGATCTTAACTATATAAATCTAATAACGACTATGACAACCTATAAAAAAGACTACAGAAGCCTACGATTTGCGATAACAAATTCTCTTCGGGTAGTTCGATAAGGATGTAAGGAGTTCTTGCTAATCTAGCGCTCGCCTCATCAGCTGTGAGTCACCGCAGGCAGCCTTGGCTATCTAGGTGAATATCCGGAGTTTCAGCCCGAGGCTGCCCGCTGGCAAGGGCTGCCAGACAGTCTGGGATAAGTTGAGTGAGTCGATATAATTGAGTAGGTATTATTAGTTGGTAGCAAACAAGCCTTTTATTAAGACACTATTCCTGAGGCTGGATTCCATTTAATAATAGAGTTTTACAAGTTACACCTAAATTGGTAATTGATTGTTTTTATCACCTACCATTTTTTTGGCCAGGAAGGAGATAGCAAATATGTAGTATATAGGGGATCAATGCCTGGTGCTTTTCACTCCATGAGCTCCAAGGAGGAACTATGTCATGTATGTTTTTGGGCTGGGTTCACAAAAATAAAATGAAATGTATAATTAAAAAATACATATATTAATACTAAAAATGTGCGTCACGCAAAAACCGCGATAATATGAACGAAAAGTGATACGAACAAAACTCAAATCTTTGCGAATACTGGAAATAATAAACATCTGACTTCAATGAAATATATCTCTGCTCATATAACGCATATATCGAGAGCGCTTTCAAAAGGAGAAATTGAAGAAATACGTTGTATCTATGCTTCTTCTATCTAATCCAATCATTCCGTTCAAATAAACTGAAAACAAAAACTTTTTCTAAGCGGGATTTGTACTCTTTAACATTGAGACACAGTCTGTTGGGCCACATATATTGGCTCACGTTTATCAAATATAAGGGAACTGGGATACTTGAGCCAAGCGGTAAGGATATTTTTGGAGAAAACTATCTCTTTACCAACTTTCACTATATAACTTAACTAATAAAGAAACCATATGATATACCAGAGGAATCAACTTTTTTTTTTTTTCCAATTCAATTCAACTCACTCCGTCACAGAGAATACCATTCTCTCAGGTTTACCGGTGTGAACGGAATTGGAATCGAGATAAACGCGGAGGCGACCTTTATATTGACAACGCGTTCAATTCAATCTAAAAAAGTAATCAACAAGAGTGCTCTCGCAGTGTTTGTGAAATTCAGGTTCCATGCAGGGGAACCATTGGTATGTTTTAGGGGTCACAGGCTACATTGTGGTCAACGAAAACTCTAGGAGACTTTTTTATTCCATAAAATCATGAACGTAAACCACCTATTATAGTATAATGTTACATTCAAAAGTTGGTGCCGTAGTTAACAAACTGAGTAGGGACCTACTTGAACCTTTTTTGGCGGGAAAGTAGGAAATATGTGTCGGGGCCCGACTAATATTAAATTAAGTTGACCTACTTGAACCTTTTTTGGCGGGAAAGTAGGAAATATGTGTCGAGGCCCGACTAATATTAAATTAAGTTGTGCAGTCTCACATAATAATCCAAATTCGAGCCAGTCCTTAAGTCACCGTTGGTGTAGCAATTGTTGTTCACATGAACACCTCATGCTACTCCAAACAGGAGGGGGACTTTTTTGGTGTAAATAGAACGAGGGAATCGGTCGGCTCACCATTCACGATCGGAAACTCAGTCCCTTCATTTGGCTCTACTTTGGCCTTACTTTCTCCTCTTAGGTAGATGGGACTTTGGTAACGAATCGAAGTCCACTTACCAATGGGATCCCACGCCCCGGGGTACACTCCAATCCTTTGACCGACGGGACGAAAATACCAGGTACCATCCTAAAAGTACTCAATCTCTCTAAAGGTACTCCTAAAAGTACTCAACTGGGCTCAGCGTAACGGGGTACTTTACCTTCTCATCCCTACAGGACGAAAGTACTGGGTCGGATTCCGCCTGAATTTATTCAACGGCACTCCGCATACCACGGTAAATTCAGCTCAATACTCTTCTGATTATGATCTTTCTATCATCACATATAGTCAAATCTCTTTACACAGTACGACGTCATAGAATGTTAAAACTTTGAAATATCGCAGAAGAACCGCTAATCGCAGGAGAAGTACAGTTGGAGTCTTAATTCCATTAATGTAAAAAATAAAAGAAAGGTGATTACGACTCTTTACAACAAGCAAGCATTTGCTCAATGAATTTCTATCATAGCCAAAGTCATGAGTACCTGTATTTCAATGGTTTCTATCCTTTTATTTGAATAATAAACCATGAAAAGCAGGACAAAGAGCCATCATTAGCGTCCCAACAACACAAGAGTTTAGCCGCTTTTGCAATGTGGAGTTGAATTTCTTCTCAGTTTGAGTTTGCGGTAGTTGGCGTTCTTTTCATATTTCCAGACTCAGAAAACACCATGATCATATTATTTACATTCTCTAATTGCTGAAAATCACGCTGGTTTTGTTAAGTTACCTTTCTGTTTGGTCCAATGATGGGGTTGCGGGTTTTTGTTCCCTAGTCTCGTCTCACACGGTATTATTCATGAGTTTTGAAGTAACTTTACGCAAAAACAAAGAGAAGTAAAATTAGGCCTTAATTATCAAATTGTTTTAAAAGAGCAGGAGGCTGGAATGTTTAAATGGGTTTCTTATTTATGAAACATCACTATGTATCAACAATCAAAAGTTAATATCATATCAGGGCCTTGACTCGTTTAAATCAAAAGGTCAATGATTATCTAGGTCGGAACAATAAAAATTACTTATTCTATATGTACAGCGCATAGTGTATATTCATTTATTACCAGCATTTAGACCCCACAATCCTGTTTCTGTGAATTATATTCACATAATAAAACAATCACTTCTGAAGCGCACTAGCGGGGTAAGGAATGTAGGATGGGTTGCGAATTACAATTTAATCAAGAATACTTGACGGCGTACACATCTGCAGCTTCCCACACAGACTTAATTACTTCTGCCTACACCACGTTCCCCCAACGTGATTACGACTGTTTCTAGTATCGCTTGGTTAGATATACATTCCACAAAATCATTATTGCAGTGTTCGAGTGACACTATATGACATTAGATGCGGAACTAAATTTTACCGTCAATTTATAACTTTCTCCACACTTCGGATTGGCAACGGAAAGTATTTGTAATGTTGCACAAGCGTTAAGCGTGTTAGTCAGGTCAATGTAAATTCCCTGTTCCCTAAAAAACTGCACACAACATTCAGGTTAAGGGTTGGTATTTCTAGCTTAAGAGCGAACATCTCTTAAAGAAATTAGTATAAGATGCAAAATGGAGATATACATTTGGTTTAGAGTTGAAAACTAGTTGAAGTGCTATTTTTCTTCCTCTCTAGCAACATCATCCATTATGATGGAGCTAAAATACGAGTTGTATTTGTTGGTAGCAATTTATCCCAATACTCCCGATCGCCGTTACTATACCATGAAAGCAGTAAATCAACTAAAATGGAGTTATTAATTATTATTAGTTACATTACTGTAAGAAAAAAGAACATAACCCATTCCTTCCATTGTAAGGATTTATTTATTCGCATTCCAATTTGTATTTATTTATTTATCCAATTTGTTTCAACATTATTGTATTTGAACAATGAAGTAGATATTTCTCACTAAAAAGTAGGCGAGTATGAGGCTTCTAAAATAATAAACAGTAGATTGGGGAATTCAAGCCACAAGCCGCTATTATTGTGCCAGTTATTACCTACATAATTATAGAGTTCATACTTGATTATCTAATTAATGAGAATAAATTAATATAAATCTGAGGAAACTGTATGTAATCTCTAACTCAAACAGATACAGCCATGCTAAAATTTTACAAAAAATAATGAGAGTTCAATCAGTCAAATAAATTATGATTCCACAAAGTCGGTAATTTCTATAGAGTGCAGGTCAAAGACTAGCGCGTTTTCTTTAGCTCATTCAGCGATGAAACAGATTCGTATCTATTAGGGGAAGGGGAGAGGGGGGGCAAGGGGGCAGCTACCCCATCTAGAAGACTTGGGCTTACACTAAATAAAATTGAGAAAAAAATAGCTCTACACTATAGATAAAATAAAGATCGACTGATAGAACGATTTTTCGCTTTATTGTCTATTTTGCAACTTTGAGGGAACCTAACAGTGACAAGAGGAAAAACTGCAAAAAAAAGAATAGAAAGTCTTCTTGGTTGATTTTATTTTTATTTTTTTCTTGAGTTCCTACACCTGTCAAGTATGATATTTTGTGTAAGTACTATTTCAAAAATCCAAAGAATATTTCCTATTATTAAAATTATCTGCTACTCTGAAGTACCAAGTTTGAAAATGTTACGTTATGTTGATTTATCCGTATACTTCATGGTGAGCCGAAAGTAACTTATTTTTGTCCAAAATTTTTGAAATATCAAGGTGATTTACTTGAGTGCGTTTTCAGAGTGCTTGAAATCCAAAAATTTTTGGAATACCGGGCGGGGGGTGGGGGGCTGATATATTCAAAAATTATTGTAGAGCTGGTTGCGGAGGAGAAGTCAGAAACGCGATATCTTATTCCGTTCTCGGATAGAAGCTGATGAACCACCAAAAAACGCGATTTTTGCATAGGCACTTTTAGAAAAATTCACTCTTTTTCATGCTTAGTCCGAAAACATGATTAGATGTCACAATTATGGCTTCATCATCGTGTTTAGCACTGAAAAATGTTTAAAATAACGTTTCATTCGGCAAAAAATGAAGAAAAAAGTATATGTACACCCCCCTCAATGATGGGTAGGTAAAAAACTTTTGGATTTTTCCATTTTAGCGAATTTTTGAAGAAAATTAAGCTATTGCTCTCGCCTCAAAATTTGTAGAATGTGAATTTTTGAAAAAATTTTATGCAGAAATCCGTTTCAGGCTATTCTGAATCATATTCTGAAGTTTAACGCATTTTTTAATGTATGTATGTATGTATATATGTATGTATGATATGTATGTGTCATTCCAGACGATAACTGTCCGTAGAATTGTGCTAGAAACTTCAAACAAATTTTAAAATGTTAAGGACACAAAACGAAAGTTCAAGTTCGTTGGCCAGCATGATCGGATTACATCTTCGGGTTGAAATTTCAAAAATGTAGTCAAAAATTCCGAAATAGCCGGGTTTTTGCGATTTGTTGTGCGAAATAATTTTTTCAGCATACTAACATGTGGTATATTCGGAATCAGCGTGAAATTTCCTATAAGAATATGTATCAAGTTTTCAAAAATTTCAAAGTTGAAAAATCAGTCAAAAATCGAAATAATGCCGTTCGCTATAGTTGTAAAAATCGGTAATATTTGCATGAAACATTGTCCAAATTCAGATTGAACTACTCTTATGGAAGTATCCCTGTATAACCAATCCTAGAACCATGCTGTTTAAAACGTAGGTAGTAGGTGCTTGTTAAAAAAAAAAAAAAAAAAAAAAAAAAAAAAAAAAAAAAAAAAAATGTAATCACAACTGATGAGTTTACTCTGTAAAATATTCCGTCCTCCGATTCTCTCGGTCGCTCTCTTCAATGTTTTGCGCTCAACTGTTTTAGGACTTGATGTAGCTTTAATACTGACTGTGGCTTAGAAAAAAATGAGTACCTCCTAGTTATTTTTAATAATTTGATTCCATGTTTGTCTATCAAAATCATAAACTAAAATTTCTCTACACGATCAATAGCGACTGAAATGTCGAAGATTTCTTCAAAAATTCGCTCATGGGGTCATGCTGCATGACTGGTTTATTTGCTTAAAACGTAATGTCAGGCACCCCAAAACGATTTCCAATTTTCACCTAGATACCTCAAAAATTGTTGAAAAAGGTTAATAGAGTAAGTGTGGGATAGGGTGGAAGGGGGGGCCTGCCCCCACAACAGACGAATCCTGGATCCGCCCTTGCATGCAAGTTGCCATGATGCCTCCTGGTTGACTCTCATCTTTGTCAGTTTGCTCGCTCTTCGCAAAATTTAGTGGGTTCATTGCTAATTGGTTGTTACTATCCCAAACTATAGCTAGTAAATGATTAAGTACTTGATGCATAGAAAGGAAATATTGTATGTTGGTGGATTTTTCCTTTGGTCTCTGATTGGATTCCGAAGACAATAAGGTAAACTATCATCAAGACGCTTACATCAGGATTGCAAAAGGTGTGTATCTTTTCCTAAACACTCGGCATCGATTGTATCTTAGACTCAGTGATGCTCGCGTACGTCAGTTTTTGAAAAGAACATCGACTGCATGAGCGTTTAAATTTACAGTTTAGTATTATCTATCCGTAGCTCGAGTATAACAATATTGTAAATTATTTTGGAAAGTTTTGAATAGTTTACGGGCGAAGTGATTCTCTACTTTGTCCCGGTTTCATGTCACATAAGACTCAGACCAAAAAAGTATCTGTATAAATCAGTTTACCCACCAGTACCCCCGACCATAACGAAAGTTACCTTCCAAGGAACTTCAAGAAAGAAGCTCCCGTACATGGTGGTTTATTTGTTACTACATCACTCTATATGGAAAACTAGGTACTGCCGTACCGTTCTGAACACACCAAATATACCAGTCAGGGTCCTAAACATGCAATAAAGGTGTAAACAATATCATAGTACTGTCATATTAAAGGACGGCATTACATCACGCGAAAATAGAAGTAATGTATATTGGAGAACACATATATCTGTGTGAATAACATCTGAGTTTGATACCTAATCGAAAGTTGACGCTTGCGGGAGAAAAACGAGGAGAAAGCAAACGAATGATTTGCGTTGGCGGGGCCCCTTCCAAACTGCGGAGCACCAGAGCTCCTAATATGAAAATACAAGCGAAATAGAAAGCTGGGGAGTGGGCGGTTGTTCGCACAATAAATTACTTTTGTCGCAGAATTGAATATATTGTACCTTCCGCTGAAGATGAGTTTTCACGGGTGGGCCGGAGCAATAATGAAGGTGAATTAGGTTGACGCTGTTGCCCCACAAAACCGTTTCAACCCTTCGTGATAAATATCTCCCATTATTGCATTTACGCGAACAAATGAACAGGCGTATTACGTGCGTGTTGGGGGGAAAAGGGCCTCTCAATTGGCTCTTTAATGTTATGCGGAAGTTCAGCGTTGAATAAGGTGTTTTATGGCTCTATTAACTGCTCCGTGGAATCGGGCTCGGAGGAGTGTAAGGGACCGTTTGGTCCCTAACTACATTGCAAGGGTTCCATAAGGAACCCAAATAAATTATGTGTATCCAGTGGGACAATATTTCGTTCTGATACGGCATCTTCCCGTTTCCCGTTATCGATTATGGAGGAACAGATTGAATAGGTGTTCTGAATTATTTTTAGGGCGTGGCTTTGTGATAGTTACTAATGATTATTGCAATTTTTAAGTTTAATTACAATCATTTAAACTGTAAGAATGAATGATTTTCATAATGATAATAATAGGTACTAGGATTCATGAATCAGTAACATGTATAAAAAACTAAGGTTTTGACTGACGTTTTCCCCCTACCTACCTAATTTTCAACTGAAATATTCGTACTAAAAGTTAGAATTCAGAATACTCCAAAACAGGTTTCTATGAATTAACTTTTCCCGAAAGATTACTAACTTGAGTCACTTTAATTTTAAATAAAATATGCAAACTGAAAGATTTGTGTAATTATGAAACATGGATTTCACAGATGCACATCAAATCAATCAAATTTCCCTATTGATCTTAATGCAGTAAAAATTATGGGGACGATCGCACCATTCTTGAAAACACAATCAAATTCAGTTAAAAATTCAAGGGGTCAAGGTGAGGATGTGATTTCGGAAAATCTTACAAAAGAACTGATTACCAAGTTAAGAGAGCTACGAAATGCCAACTGCTAGTAGAAATTTTGACTTATTTAGAAGGAAAATATTATCACAGCGCTTTCTCAATCATGGTTCAGCAAAGCGGTCACCAAGTTTGAGTACATCAGTTTTCTTTTGACAAATTAATTAACTACCAAACAAGGTTCTATCACTATGTGTCAACAGATGAATACATGTTGACATATGTGCTAATGAATAACCGCGAATGGGATCTACAAAGCAATAATTGTTTGAGCAACGAAGCAATGAAGCATACTATTCACTAAGTAAGTGACTTCTCAAAGTTGCCGATTCTATTTCTAAATCATGTTTGGCCTATATGGTTGTACCAAGTACTCGCACAGAACTCACTGGAATGATATCTACAAAATGCCAACTAAATCTCAGAAATAGTGTAAAAGGGTAGGTTTAGTAGATTTTGCATTGGGTATGTGTAATGGAATGGCTTGCAGCGACACGTATGTGCACCATAAATGGTTGTTGACAAATTATGGTACAGCTTTCAGTTAGAATCTTGGCTTACGTAACTATTACAATTTCTAACAACAACAACTACAACAACTACCACAGTTTCTAGATAACAAGTGTAATTTCCATCTAGGAGCATTTACATATGTGTCGAACTTCCCATTTTGCCAAAGTATTGTGGAACTTGGCAACGGACAATATTATTATTTATTGTGGTAAGGGATTTCGAAATCCAAGACCATCTTGATTTGGGCATAATAAGTGAGAGAAAGACAAAAGGGTAAACTCGGTGACTCGTCTCTTTCCTCATTACCTCGAGCTTTAACTCACCCTCGCCGCTCACCGCTGTCGCCAGGCTCCGGGGCACCGGCCATGCGGCTCACGCCTCCACCTATCCACATCCTACCTCCCACGTACCCGCGTTTGCGACACCGCTACATCCCTTCCCATTGTCTACAATGAAATTCGTTGAAGCTCAGCGTAGGCGGAATTGTGCCCAAACAGTGATGAAGAGACAGAAAAGGAAGAAAAAATTACCAATGTAAAAAACCCATTGAGATGAGAAAGCTTGAAATTACTTCAGATGATATGGCAGAGAGGATAGTGAATTTATTCCCTTGCATTGTTTGTCATCCGAAGGTTAATTTTATGGACTAAGGATCAGGTAATGGACATTCCTTTCGGTAGATTCTCTCTCCATATTACGACCATCGGTTGACACGGTGCATTCAATTGATAGGCTCTTCGTTCTTTTCTACTACATCACCGTCTTTTTCCATGAATTAAAAATAACCTAATTTTCGGGGAGTTAATATAAAGTAGAGAGTTGTACCTAAAAAAAAAAAAAAAATAGCAGTGAGGTAACTGGTTTAATTCTGAATTAATTCGTGGTCCTCCGTAGAGGAGAGGCCGTTATTGATTCATACTGGATATTAATATCACTGGAATTGAAGCACACGTTAAGCCGGGATGTGGAAACTGATGCATCGATAAATTAATGTAATTTGATATAATGACAATGTATAAATGAAGGTAACTGCCCGTCGGAAAGATAGGGTTTAAATTTAAATTGATTAGCTGACAGCTGAAATTCAAACAAATAACTTAGAAAAGTGTGGGATGAACAATCGAATGAAGTGTAACGAACTAAAAAATAAAACTGATTTATAAATTAGGGGTAAGTATAGGTATACAATAACGTACCAACGAACTAAATCACTCACAGTGAAATTGTGGAAACCCATTTTAATGAATAACGGAAATTAAAGGAGAACGTTGTCCAATTGCACGAAAATATTAAAGAGCTACAATGTTAGATCGATTTCGACGGTTAGGCCATCATCAGTAACAAACGATAAGTTATTTCAGTTATACTATTGTTGTATTATTGTTATTGTTTAATACTGATGATGAAATTATTATTGTTATAATATTGCTGTATCATTGTTATTGTTCGCTACTGACGATGAACTTATTATTGTTATACTATTGTTGCATTATTCTTATTGTTTGTTACAGATGATGACCTAGCAGTCGAAATCAATATAACATTGTACTTCTGGATTTTCGTGGAGTTAGACAACATTCATCTTTAATTACCGTTTTTCAAGATAGCATAGTTTTAAGCCAGGGTGGAATATTTAGTACTCATCAACCTCTAACACTGATTTAATAAAGTTTTTAAATTATTCATTAAGGGAGGGATGCAAAAATCAATCACTTCACAAACAGATTACAACGATGCGAAAAACTCAACTAATTTTGGTGTGAATATTATCTCTCCTACATCTTCCAGGAGGCCATCTGCAGGAATGCAGTTAGTGATAGGTACATTAGTTGGCCAAAAATGAAATCCTGCTTGAATAATAAAGAAATAAAACTTGACATTTTCTGGTTCGGGCACGGAAAGAAGCTCACCCTCACGAATTTCTAAATGTCGTCCGCTCAAGGCGATGAATATGACCCACTTGCGATCCATTTAGCCTTGGTGATATTAAATACGATAGTGGAGTTATTGTAAAGACATATACGTCAAGGATAACAACTTGCAAAGTGAAAAAACTTGGTAAGTACGATCCACACAAAATCAGCTACGCGAGTGAATGTAAGTAGACAAAGCGAGTGAAAACAGATTTTGAGCATTTCTTGCATTAAATTTTCTAATAAGGCATTCTGGTCAATGTATGGCTTCTCTGGTACTACCCGAAATCGCTAGATTTCAAGCCATTGTCATAAATAAACGATCAGTTGTTTGGAACACTGGAATTATCCTCTCTGCATAGCTTAGTTGGCACTTGTATATCGCAAAAAATGTTTTTTACATTTTTGTTTTTTTAAATTGCAAGCGAAATAAACCTATGGACTTAGTTGTGTTAGTCGCTAAATCAGTAGCGCAATGAAATTTAGTGTTAATCTCTGGTACTGCATAAGGGTTAGGCTTAGCTGTAAACCTACGTTACAGATGTGTAATAGTTATCATGAAATGAAGTATTGTTACATGAAATGTACATACATATTTTCAGTTGTAATAAATGAATCACGAAAAATAAGAAGTTTTTTGTCTTGAAAAAACCAGAATAAATTCTGGGTAAAACGATATTATTGGAGTTATTATTTAGAAAATAGAAAACCATATAAAATTCACTCAGAATCCACCCGCCTCGTAGTCCACTTCACCCGCCTACTCAAACTTGTCCTCTAATTCCCAGCATGCTAAATTCTTTCTTTAGTAGCTGCTTCCATTTCTTTATCAGTAGTTGTTGTACGCTATAAATCATTCTGCATCATCTATGGGAACCCAGGTTCGACACCCATTTTGTTCAAGACATGATAATGTGAAGGAAACCAAATCGTAGATTGCAGAGTTGAGACCAATATTGATATCTTCTAGTTGCTGTTTCTTACCACCATACCAACATGTTCAACTACTTTCTAATTCAAATATTTCACCGCATTATTGCATTCCAAACATGAAATCAGTCACTATTTTGAACGATATATATATTCCAACGGTAACACCACATGCCATGCACATAGCCACGCTAAAAATAATCGCACCCAATTATGAAATATTTATTTCGTCCAAAACACTTGTAGTCACGTAACTGTAGTACAGAGCAGTACTTCACCAAGTCGTAGAATCGCCAAGTTTCTACATCGAACACAAAGTACTAAATTCATAGGGAGTCTTGAGAGACGGAGTTATAGAAGGACCAGGGACCGGAAGTGAGATTCGGGTAGGGTGGATGAAAAGCCAGGAACCCCAATAAATTTTCTCCTTGAAAAACGCTTCAAGTGGTTGACGTGTTTGAAAATGTCCTTGGGCTTCGAAATCACGTACGAGTATGTATTCAAGAAAAATACGGGCAGAACTCAAGAAGAAAGAAGACAGGAAATAAAAACGTTTTTTGCACGTACGCATCTTCCAGCTGACAAAAAAAAGCTAGTTGTACTTTTTTCATTTACCTATTTATTTGTCATAACAACCCATTCTTATCGGTGAAGCCAAGATTCAATGATAGAGTCATTTTAGTTCATTTGATATCGACAGTTTTCGTTTTCACTTCCCCCGGAAAGATGCGTTTTTTTGAGAAAGATTTATATCAATCTATTCACCCAGCTAGCTGTTGTTTCTTCTGTGAAGGAAATCATTTCAAAAATAGACACAAAAGATACGAACAAAACTAAGAAAACACAACATAGTAATACTTGTTGAAGATTGATATGTTTTGAAATGTGTTTACTCCTTTCATTTTAAGGATGAAACTGGTGATACTACTTTTTCACAATACAATACAGTGGTATTGGAGAAGACATACGAGCTATTTATGTGTCTCGTGCACAGTACATGAATGTATTCACGTAGAAAAAACTTGTGTGGAAAGGGCTAAAAACAGCTTTACTTAGGAGACCCTTCAGATTCAAGTTTAGTTAATTCAACGGATAAAAAACGTAGAAGAGGGTGCACTTCCATTAGCTTGGGTGGGTTGTCTTATTACACCCAAAAAAGCGTCTAATCATCGGTTAGTCCTAGGCCATCTAGACTCTGTCTCGTTAACCTTTTAATGATAGTTAATCAACCATTCAGTTAATATTCCAGAGGCTGTGCTAGATCCCATCTTGAGGATTTGGACCCCAATAAAAAAAGCGATTAAGGTAGTTTTCTTTTCATGATTTTCAAGAGCAAACTGGAAAAATCATGAATATAAAAAAACTTGGAGTGAAAAAAGTACCATTGGTATCACTACTACCTAGTAGTTGCCTCCAGAAACTTATGAACAACAGCCTGATTAGGTTTTGAATGCTCAATTTTCTTTTCCGTTAGGACTTATATTCCGCTTTGTGTACTTTGAATATTAAATTGATTCGGTATAAATGTATTTTGTTTGTATAATGTAGGAGTTGTCCTAGGAGCTGATCTCCGAAGAGGTTTTTCAGAAGCCTCTGCTTAAAATGGTAGCTTACTGCTCCGTATCAAAGGAGCGACCTTATAACCAAGAGTTATTGAACTTGAAGAATCTGGGAGTCAATATAACATTGTTTTAAATCCATGTCAGCCCTTCAACTTATTTGAACCTTTTAAAGTTAAATCTGACGATTTACGAGGCATCATCAAAACTTCTACTCTTTAAAAAGTAACATCATGACTTTTACTCTTCAAAAAGTAACAGCGTCAGTTAAAACGAACCGAACGGCTTGTGCGTACTCATTTAAGCACCAATGTGGTACCCCAAAATCGCGAGTAAATAACTTTTCTGTACCTAACGCGCCAGCAGCAAACTCGCCAATGACTTCATCTCACCTCCTACACAGTTTTTGCCACCATACGCACATGTATTCATCAAGATTGAGACGGGTATTCAAAGACCACTCGTTCAGTTCAGCAAGGACCGCTGAATGGAGTTTTTCCTTGTAGAAGTGTGAAACAAGTATGTCCGCAATGAGGGATACCCGCCTGTTTGATTCGAATGTTTTTAAATGAAAGCAGAGGCAACTATTCTTAGCGCCCTTTTTATAACGAATCTACTCAGTCGCAATTTCGTACCAAATATACGTAGTCTGGGAGCTTTCAAGGGCGTTTTCATTCCAAATGCATATCAATAAGTTACTAAGATAACGTTTTGATCTGCAAAAGAAAAGTTTCTGCGTAAAGTGGTTCCTGTAGAAGATTCAATAACATACTCGTAATTTTAAAGGATAACATAATTTTAAAGGAAACGAAAGAGAGGAAGAGGGGAGTTATAACTGGTCTTGTATCAACCACGAATTGGTGAGATATCCGACCGGTTTCGAAGCACGGCCTCCTCAGGTACATATTGGTCTAAATTTGGTGCGCTAAAATATTAAAAGTTACGGAAAAACAAGGAAGCAATTTTTACAGTTTTGCTGGGACGCTAGTGTAAAAGAGAGATTCTAAGGGTGAGGGAGTAAGTTATTCGCGACTCATAAATTTTTCATAGTTTAGAGCGGAAACACTCGGATATCTCACCAAAACAGCGTTGAAATACAAAGACCAGTGACACCCCCCCCCCCCCTCCATACAACTTTTAGTGGTATACCACGACTAGCACTTCACAGCTTGAATCACTATTTTAAAGTTTAACGGTGTGCGGTAAATATAAAAATAACAAGCCTTTGGCATAGGTATATGGTCAATAAATGTATAATGTTCGTTGAAAACTAACCCTTTACGTCTGCCACCTTATCAAATCATATTGACCTAACATCTAACAACACTATGTATCCGGTGGGTGTTCTCTGGGTATCATCAGACCCTTAAAATAAATAATAATTGTTCCAGCCTTCATTGTTTAGAGGTTTTCCAACGGGGCAGTGGAAAAGTAGAATGCATTGGAGAGGGAGGTAATCAAACTGTACAAACAACCATTTTCGAATATGTCATACATCACTATATATTTATTGAAATCAGCGCCCCCCTTTTTAGACTTATATGGTCAGTGAAACAATATTACAGCAACAATATTACTATTTTTTGTTAACTTGAAAGATAAATTTAAAAAATCACCAAAAAACGCAACCACTTTTTCCAGCAGGGTGTAGCGTGAGGGCACTGTGTACAGACAAATATCTTGCTGAATTTTAATTCACACAGACGAATGCCAAGTATGTTGGGAAGAGATGGTTGTGAATGAACAAATATACATAGGTATATATACATATATACATAGGTGCGTTTTGAAATATTATTCGGAAAGTGTCCTTCATTTTGAGTATTACTTAGACGCTTAGTTGCTGTATTCTCATGAATAGCTGTATCCTCATGATCATACACGTATGATGTTGATTTAATGAAGTGGTTAGAAGTGTATATTGAATGAACTACTTAGGGATGATGTGATGCTTATATCAACACTATATTAGATTTAAATTCCTAAGAATTGAGACACACAAGGTTTGACATTCAAATCACCAAACGTGCAGTCAGATAACTCCACACCTAAGAAGTGCTAAGTGTCCTTGGTTCAACACGGTAAAACCTACCAGGATTGATAAGTCATTTGCATAAAAAAGTGTCCTTTAATAGTGGTATAAAAACGTGATGATTTCGCTATTAAAATGATTCAATATTGAATCCGCAGTCGAAACGTCTAATGTGTCTTCCGAAAAAGAAACTGATACATTGCAGTGTTGTGTATTACACCGATAGTCGTAGTCATGGCAACGCTATGCGTGAGACTGCCACCAAGAAAGTTTAGATGAGGGAGCCACCCTACCCTTATAAGGCATTGAACACTTTAACAATTGAAGTTTTTTCATAGCAAGTGATCGAGAGAAATACATAAATCCCAACAAATAGGACAAGCATTATTTGGATTCAAGGAGGCGGTTAGGCACTAGGGAACCAGTTACCCTACTGGAGATTTGTGTGAAAGGGTTTCTAGTATCTAGGTCGCCTTAGAAAAAGGATGGGTACCTGGTAGCTCAGCTGATGCTGCAAATGGGGGTGCTGCTGCTGCTGCAAATGCTGCTGAGATTGGGAAACAGATGATGGAGCCGATTCCTGCGACGACTTCCTCCACTTGAGTACGCCCATAACGGAATGAACCCAACTATCACTGTCGCACTCCCTCATCTACATATATAAGGAATATTTATTTTTTCAATATTGATTCAGACGGTATGAATCTGGGTTACGAAACATTTGTACAACTAAAATTTGCTGTAATTTTAGACCAATAAGGGTTGTCCTGATTGCTATAGGAGACCCGTACGGTCGGACGACATCCCCAAGCGCGGCAAGAAAGCACACTGACTCGGTTGAGGGCATAGCTCCTCCCCACCATCGGAGTTCGCGGTTCCCCAACCGCCTTCCCACAAGGTGAACGACGAGAGTGGAACAACTTTCCATATGATGGCTGCTCAACCTGGATTGTGGATCCGGTGACAACTTACAACAAAATACTTTGACAAAAATCTGTTTGGTGAGAATTTCGATTAAATGCGGAGAAAATTAGAGGTATGTGACAAAGAAAAAGAAATTTATGACAAGAAAGAGACCCAATAACAGATGATGTAGGTAACATCAATCCTGTGATTATTTCACCAGAATGCAGTACCTACCTACTCAGCTAACGGAGATTCTCACGCTTGAACTAGAACAAGTCCAACTCTTTTTTCTGCTGGCTCTGCATGAAATACGAGAAAATAGCCTCCATCATCAATGTCTTGAGGTTGCAGGTAGATGCTGTTTTACACAATGTGAGAAGAATCCTTCTGCCATTAAATTTATTTTCTGAATCACATATCCTATCGTTGAATTATTAAAGAATTAAGTATGTACCAGTTGACTAGTTGACGAGTTGAGTTATCAGATTTGAACCAGACTTGTTGGTATCTACCAAGTATTCGTGATTACGAAGCAACAATTTGATTAACCTTAAAAGCAACACTTTAATAGCCTTGAAGTTATTGAGTTGTGAAAAATAGATTCATTTTTCAGACATTAGGTGTGATTATACGGGGTAATCGTTCCACTAAACAAGTGAAGAGACACTCTTCTGACATGCATGAATAAAACTTTTAATTAAAAACGTTAGCGCAACACGACTGTAAATTTCAAAACGACATTGGTACGCAGTATGATAATTAATATATACTATTATGATTATATATATATATATATATATATATATATATATATATATATATATATATATATATATATGTGTGTGTGTGTGTGTGTGTGTGTGTGTGTGTGTGTGTGTGTGTGTGTGTGTGTGTGTGTGTGTGTGTGTGTGTGTGTGTGTGTGTGTGTGTGTGTGTGTGTGAAAAAGCGTTAAACTCTAAGATTCGTTTCAGAATGCCTCAAAACGGACTTCAGTGAAGAAATTTTTCAAAAATTTGTTTTAAAAATATTTCCGCTATAGCTTCATTTTTAACGAAAAATTTGATGAAAGTAGAATCTACTTTTTACATCTGGTAATGTAGCAACCAAACAAGTGACTGATCAAATCTTCCAATCCGAAACGTGATACTCGATTAATATTTTAGGCAATAATGATAGATCAGGATTTAAACAGGGTTTATCCATTTGATTAAGCACCCAAAAAACACCGGAAACTACAATAAACACGTATTTTTGAGATTTGTCATCCGATATAGTCGACGATGATATCGTTTTTGTATCGAATCGGTTCGCTCTGAAAGTTTTCTCAATCGATAAACGTCTAAAACTTTCGAAATTCATAATAAACACGTATTTGTGGGATACCAAACACCATACGGTATATTCCGGGGGACCTGCGGATAGCTTCAAAACTGCGGCGAGTAGCGCGGAAAACCCGACAGAAAGACACACACTTCACACATACGGCGAATACATTTCAAGTCTAAGTAGACACTCACTTCGTTCTTTAGGAAACCTTAATGTAATAATTTGCAGCTTTTTTGCACTAATCGGCTACAACTACTATCCTATAGGATGGGTAAAGCAGTACACGCGGAGACAATCACTACATGATCGTGGCTTTTATTATTATTATTATACGTTCAAGGGAAAATATAAATCGCATGAACCAGTAGGTTATTGCCTCTTTCAAGAATATTGCATGCACGCCTTGGAGGTTTTGCGATTAGTTGTAATTCGTGGGGTAATTACTTCAGGGGCACATTTAAATGGCAATGGCAACCCTTATCATGTGCGTGTACACTGTGCTACAGCGATAAATAATTAGTGCGATATATTTATACTTCATGTTGCTTCTTAAAACAATTTTTCGACAGCACTTAAGAGTTTTAATGGAGTTTAAAACTCCAAGTTTTAATGGAGTTTAAAACTCCGAGTTTTAATGGAGTTTTAACTCCGTCAATTTTAATAACTGAAATGGTTCCCCACTCGTTGGAAATGTCTCAATTTATGGTGATATCTTAGGTTGCCTAAACAGTTCCGTAAATGGAAGCAGCTGAGCTGAAGTCATTAATGAAGCATAAACAACCAGAGCTCTCTTCTGATCAACTGAGTGAGCTAAATTCTCTTCTGTTCACCCTAGGAAGTTGAAATTTGATGGGGAAACTCTCTTTAAAGATTAAGGGATGTTAAGGGGATATTAAGAGACGACTGATATGATGGGCCAAATACAGATCCGCTAAGTGAACGAAATTGTCTCCTGCTCACCCTTGGAAATTTATATTTTGATAGGGTTCCTCTGGGACATTAGAGACGATTGAAATGATGGGCTCTTTCCTGACCAGCTGAGTGAGCTAAATTCTCGCCTGTTTACCCTAGGAAGATAAAATTTGACAAGGGAAACCCTCTGGGATACTAAGGGACGATCAAAATTATGAGCTCCCTCTGATCAGCTGAATAAGCTCAATTTTCTCCTGTTCATCTTTATGACAGTTCCCGCGAAATCCAAGGGAATGCGCTGCCGTCGCTCCGTTGTTTCCCAACGGACGTCGGGCGCTTCTTCCCGTGTTTTCGAAAGCCCGCTTTTGGCGATGGATGGGTGATCCTAGATCTGGAAAACCTATCTTCTCCGAACGTAGCTTATATATACTATTAGTACGAGTCGTATCTCTTATGGTACTGTCACACCCCTCTCTATCTATGAGTGTGGATTTAGGCCCCCATTGCACCACGGGGCGCCTAAGTACATTACATGGTAGCAGAGCGTGGTTAGGATTATGTACGGCTGACGCCCAGTAATCCAATCCACTATTTTTGGGGCGTTAATGTTTCAGAAGAAACATGGCCCGGGTTTCCAGAAGGAATACCCATTATACTCCCTAGGATACATAAATACTTTCATTGGTTCTTGATTATTAATTTCTCAATTTATCCCCTCATATTATTTCTATTTAACATACTTAATTTCCAAGGGCATTGTTCCCAAACCCAGGGCATCGTTCCCTATTTCATAAGTCCCCATAGTGGGCACCTTCCACTGTAAGTCTCCTGGTTGAGCAAGTTATATTATTCCCGATTGTTCCAATCTTTGATTGGGGGTTAACTACCTAATGAATACTTCATATGAAGATTCATTGACAATCCATCCTGTTTTAATTTCACCTTTTTATCCTCAATCGCCAATGCAGCTATTTATTAGTGAGCATCAGTTCTCAACCAGTAAACTATTCCACCTAGTTTACATACTTGCTCTTCAATCAAGTATGTTTTTTAAGGGGGGGAGTGTGACAGTTCCCGCGAGATCCAAGGGAATGCGCTGCCGTCGCTCCGTTGTTTCCCAACGGGCGTCGGGCGCTTCTTCCCGTGTTTTCGAAAGCCCGCGTTTGGCGATGGATGGGTGATCCTAGAACTGGAAAACCTATCTTCTCCGAACGTAGCTTATATATGCTATTAGTATGAGTTGCATCTCTTGCGGTACTGTCACACCCCTCTCTATCTATGAGTGTGGATATAGGCCGCCATTGCACCACAGGGCGTCCTAGTCCATTACATCTTTGGAAGTTGAAATTTGATAAGGCATTTGTGATTTGATAAGACTCTCCCGGACATTAGGAGACGAATTGAATGCTGAGTGAGCAACATGCTCTACTATTCACTAGGGATTCAAAATTCGATAGCGAGACTTGCTGGATCGTTAAGAAGCAATTGAAATTATGGGCTTTTTCATGATCAGCTGAGTGAGCCAAATGCATTTCTGTTCACCCAGAGACACGGACATTTGATAGGGAAACTTTATGGGCCATTAAAATACCCTTGCTGAGTTAGCACATTGAATCAAGCACATTCCATACCAAAAAAACATTGAAGTGGAGAAAACATTGTTATCTAAATACATGAGTACCACAGGGCACTTATAAGTCTCACGAACTCAGCAAGTTTTCCCCAGAAAATTGCAGTTTTTCTATTTTTTATTGTTTTACTATTGTTGAATAATAAGTAAACCTTTCTAATCGACCAAGAAGATAATTTTTAAACCCCCCCCCCCCTCCCCCATAAAAAGTTGTTGGTATGCGTTTGACGTTGCGTAAAATATAAAAACCGAATTTAAAAAACCCGACAGTACGCCACAAGAACATTTTTGAATTCTTCCAAAAATATATATTATCACTCAATTCTGTATACATCGGCGCACCAATTTTGAAGGTTTCAGTCCAAGAAATCACTAACCTGATTAAAGGAGCGGCGGATCTAATTTCTTTGCTATTCAAGCTATGAGCTGAAATTTGAAATGGAGAACTCTTGGGGCGTCTAGAAACGAATCATGAAGGCTGGAGCCCCACAGGTCAGGTGAGTAAGATTTGGCTAATTTGACCAATATTTAGCTGAGACTCAATGTGAAAGCAAACGAGAGCCTGGGGCGCAGCGCCGAGTTTTTTAAAGAGATTTTTATGTAAGCGAATAAATTGTATATAATGAACTTTAAAAATCGGTATCTCAGCTTTTGGAGCGGATAAAGATCTAATCTTGGAACTCAGCCTTTTTGAAAATCTTCCTGAACACCTGAGCATGTTTTTTGGAACGTTTAACGAAATGGGGGAGATTTAGAAGTTAATAAATAACACAGAAGGACAGGAGTCATGTAGGTATATCGTCAGTTTTCGGGGAAAAAACATTTCAAAGCGTTGGTCTGCGGATTTAGGTATTTAGGTTGTTGTACCTAAGTATACTGACGTATCTGAAGTGAAAATTTCACTTACATACTTGTAATACCTACCAGTCTATTTTGTCGTTATCATCACCCGAATTTATCTACGCTGAATAGAATATACGCCATAAAATTAGATAATAATAAATTTTGATCATATTCGTGTACCCAACGTTGCTCATTTTTTTTCCTAATTTGCACATTTGGCTCGCAAATTGAATAGTTTTAATTTGTGGGTTGAATGTTTCATTGTGCTTAGAATTCTAGTTTTATGATACAATTTGAATTTCTGTCATTTTGTAGTACAATAGTTGAAGTTATCCTGTATTTTTGTTTTGAAAATTCGCTCATATGGTCATGCTGCGTGACTGATTATTGATTATAATATCTTCTTCACTTTTTAAATGTACTTTTCCATTCAGAAAATTCAGAAATAGTGAAATACAGAAATTTAGAGTGACTATCCGTTTTTGAGATAGAGATTTTTTTCTCCATTTTAGGCCATTAATTTGGCAACGCTGTGGTGGCTTACGGCATGCAGCGGACGGTAAATGGACGAATTTATTACCCGACTTTTGGATTATACGCATCTTGAAACGTAAAACAACTTTGTGGGGGGCGGGGAAGGGGGTAATTATTTTTTCTTTTTTTCTTTGGTATCTAGACATGATTAGCCTACCTACTCACTTGATTACTTTGGTACTTAGGAAATATCTCAGCTACTGTACCCTTGCGTTAAAAGGGTTGACCGTTTCGGTTGATTATTTCCAATAATGAAACTTTGTAATAGACCAAGAAAAAAATAATTTTAAACTCTCAAAATTTGTTGGTTTATGTTCCACGACGCGTAGAATCCAAAACCACTAAAGTATTGCACAAAAGTTTATTATTTCAGTGGGTATTAGATAGCTCTTGTACATAGATCAATATTAAACCCTTTCTATCATTGTTAAACCCAGTCCACAATCTAAAGTCAAAGAATTACGCTTTGCAGAAGGGTTCGCTCCTCACTGCAAAAGGACCTTGCAATTTTATGCTTAAAAAAATAAAAAAATAAATAAAAATTTGAAAAAAATAATAACCCTTAATGGTAGAGTCATCTTTCCACCATATAGAAGGGTTGCATGAACTGCGTATCGATTTAAAATTATGTTTGTTTCTTAAACATAAAATCCTCTATTACAATTAATTAATGAAGTTAAATAAGCCGATTAGAAAGGATATCAGTTTCAGAAGACCCTCAGCTGATAAATGGCCCTCCATACTTTGTAAAACTGTTTTCAAAGTGTTCCAAAGGCCCTCTATTTCCAATTTCCGCAACCCTGTGCACCCCTGTACCTCGCAATTATTTTTTAAGTGTCTGAAAGGAGTTCTATCTTAAATTTGAGCACCATAGATTGATTATGAAAAAAATGCACTGCCAAGGAAATGGCACATGAGCTTCCTCGTGACCTTCACAGTACGTCACCATTAAATTCCAGACAACTAGAAACGACCGGTTCTGGCAGGTGGGAAATTGGAAGCTGAATCACTGGTAGTACCGTACGATTCGTATGGAACCTCAAGGGACTCTACCGGGATCATCTCTGAAAATTTGAACAAAATCCGATAAAACTAACTAAGCTGTGACCGTAACAAAAACATCACTTTCGCGCATGGGCCTAGCGTACCGCTGCTGATGATCGCGAAGAATGTGACACGGGACCTCAAGAAACCTCACCTGCATCATCCCTGAAAATCTGACCGAAATCCGTTCTCAATTGCCTGAGTTATGACCGAAACAAGAAAATTTTGTTTGCGCCTGCGCAGAGGCTACCGTTGATTCGATCATGACGGAACTGATAGGGGACCATGTAGAGCTATACCCGCACAATCCCTAGAAATTTGAAGAAAATCGCATTAAAATTGTGGAAATTACAGCTGTTGCAAGGACCGTAACAAGAATATTTCGTTCTCTCATGCGCAGAGCGTACCGCTAATGCAATTATGATTATTGTCTTATGGGACCTCAAGGGACCTTACCCACATCATCCCTGAAAATCTGACCGAAATCCGTTCAACATTGACCGAGTTATGACCGTCACAAGGAATTCACGTTAGCGCCTGCGCAGAAGCTACCGTTGATTCGATCATGATGAAGTTGATAGGGGACTATCTAGAGCTTAACCCGCACGATCCCTGAAAATTTGGTTAAAATCGGATCAAAATTGTGGAAGTTATGGCTGTTACAAGGAAATGCGGACGGACAGACAGACAGACAGACACACGAGGCTCTGAAACGCAAAATGCGAGTGGAAATTTTGAATTTGGAGCAAAAATTTTTTTTCATTTCGAAAATGAAAACAAAGCTTCCGCAGCCTTGCAGTCTCTGAAGCAAAATTGCCTTTGATGGTCCCTCCTTGATCACAACCCATCCATACAATGTAATTGTATTATGGGTATCCCTAACGAAGCTCCAATTTAAATTTCAGCACCGTAGTTTGATTAGAAAAGGAAATAGCCTCACAGAACCTACCTTCGTTACCGATTCGTGTAATGCGATTGCGTGGTGGCTGGGCGAAACGATGACTTTGTCATCCATGTGCCTACTTATATGATGGTATGCACCTACTGAGAGAACATTAATACAATTAAGCAAGACATCGCCACTTTACAAGCTCATCTGATCTAAGTATATTGACTCTGACTGACAGAAACGCTCTTATTCAAATAGTTTTGTAATAATTTCTTTCAATTTAATAAACGCGCAAATTAAGTAGGTATTGTTTCGTGGAACACAGCACTGCAAACGTTCATAAATATTCGTAAAAATACCTACTAAACAACAAAGCCTTCTTTATTTCGATGTGCACAGGAATGAAATTTTAGTATAAAATAACTTCTTTTTTTTGTCTCTGTACATTTATTCTATTCATGAGATGGGTCTTGGAAAGGAAAGATACTCGTAGATAGGGAGATAGATCCAATTTTGAAGCAGAGATAAGACGGTGAAGTTCATTTCTTCATCTTATTAGTAGGTAGTTACTAGTATGAAGTAGTAGTAAGCAAGATAAGTAAGTACCTAAGGTAAGTTTTCTATGAGCATTTCTTTCTTCCTGGTGGTGTTTCGATTCAATTAAACCATGAGTTAGCAGGTAGTCAGTATAGTAAAATTAGTAGTCACATAAGTATATTTGTAAGCAAATTTCCATGACGTACTAAAACCAAATTTGCATAATCAGTTGTTTGTAAAGGGTGGGGGGGTTATTTTCATGAATTAAAAGTAGATATATACCTACCTAGGTATGCTTAGTACAACTCACAACCACAGTGATAATGCGTTTTAAATTATTATAGCGTAAGTAATGCTAATGATCAATTCTATCTATCTATCAATTCTAATCAATTCTACTTGAAGATATTGATTTCAATAACGGCATTGATTTAATTTATAGCGGGATCGCAAGGTTTGAAAACTGAAGGGAATGGAACTCTGGCAAGAACACGACGACTACTACCTCTCTTGGCTGCTGTCGGAACTAAGCGGACGTTGAAGTTTTGAGTGTTCCCGATAGAGAGCGTATAACGCGTCTTAGTGGGAGCTCCCGCGCTTCTTATGTGGAGACTCCCGCTGTTCATGTTTCATTTCCCCAGATGACTGCCATAATCCATTGTCATAAAACACATATTTATGTAGTATCAAAATATTATAATGTCATATCGAAGATAATGTATAAGTAACTTATAATAGTTCTCTGTGCGTACTGATAGTAAACCTCATGACATTCTTCATAAAATCCTCATAACTCTTCATAAAACTCCAAGTAGAAAATCTACTGACTTAGGTACCTATGTTTTATACATAATGATAAGTAGTGCCTACTTACCTATTTTCAACCTTTACCTACTATTCTACCTCCCTTCATAGAGCCTGGACGGATTTTAGAGAAGTAAAACCAAGGATGGTGTCATAAGAGTTTTGCCACATTAAAAACCGTACGAGCCCTTCCGAATATTAGGGTAGGAGGTACTTACTGTAAACAGGTACCCTCCGTACTTAGATCAATCCTCCCGAGGAGCCTATTTTAGTAAAAAGCCAACTTGGAATCATTCTTTCTAACTATCTAAGTTGTTCCGAGAGGTCAAATGACTCTTTATAGCCAAACACATGTACACAAACTGTTGGGGTAGTGCAAGATAAAAGGAAAAAATCATACCTATCAAAACTTCCTGTTGATTATTCGGGGTGTGGAAAAGGAAAACATGTAATCCTTTCAGTGAAATACTGACAAGTTCAGCAAACGATTCCGCGAAATTAACATAGGTAGTCGGTGGAGAGATGGAGGTTGAAGGTTTTCCCCCTAATCCTTTGTCCTTATTGACTTGAGAAGTTTCCAGTAAATTATACTAACCTTCACACTACAAAGGAAATTCCGGGTAAGTGTAATTAACTAGAGGAAGAGTGTTGAACTCGATCAAGATAGGGGCAGTCACCTATATGATCTCCATAGATTTCATTAAAGGGAAAGTAAAACATCAAGGTAAATTTACTTCTACAAGGTATAGTCTTTCTAATTAATATATTCTATTTAAAACTTTATACTTAGGCTGTCGTCGAAGAATCCACTAGAAGAGAACATCTTTGTCCACTGGTAGAAAACTGAAAGAGCGAATAGATACCTACCTACGCATAAACAACCAATACTTGAAGAAAAAATCAAACATTTTGGTCAACAAACATACATTGTTCATGACGTCCTGTTTGCTGATTTCGTTGTCAGTTAACAAAGAGTTGAAAATTTGAACTTAAAGAATTCTCTATTTCTACGGTTAGAAATTTCCTGGTTTTATTGTATTATCTACCTGAACTCCTGAATAAAGTTTGTAATGTGTGAATATAGTGCAGGCAACTAAGCACGAATGAGTTGAATGAAAAATAACCCCAATAATCCACTCAAAAACATGATCCGCGCATCCCATACCTACAGTGTTTTCAATATATCCTTTCTTTACCTACTCACTACAAATTTAAGTTTCAAAACTATGAAGACCGAGGAAGTCTCAAACTGAACTGACTAAAAAGTAGATTAATGCAAACCAGGTTGAGGTCACAGGACAAAAATGTATCTACTTTTTGATATTCTCTGTTTCTAACAATGGTTCCTAATATCTAGTTGAATTTTAGAATATTTTACTCTCAATTATTTTTCTTAACGGGAATTATGAATAAATTGGATTAACTGAAATGAATCAGTTTCGTTAGTCGGAGTTATGCACTTTTAACTTTGTAATAAATCTAAAAATCGTTGAAACTCGTTTATCCTCTTTTTGTTTGACTTTTGATTCAAGAAAAAATTCGCGAGACTTACAAATACTTGAGAAAAACAATATCATGAGGAGAATTGTCTAGGATTAATAAAGGCTAGGAAGATCTTACGCAAAAATGGTAACCTACAAACCTATATTCATAATTTCTTTACTACTTCCCCATGGTTGGTAGAGAACTAAGTACAGATACTTTGGCAGATAGCTGACATTGTTGTTTGAAAATAACTAACTGTTTAAAAAAATGAATAAGTGAAATTAGTTCTTTGGAAATGATTCTCGAGCTGAAAAGAACCAAAATGACGTATTTTGTTTATCTACTGACATCATTATTTTCTTCCGAGTCTACCTATAGGTAGCGGAAGCAGTGTTTCCACTTTCGGGAGAAAAATATCCGATTTCGATGAAATCGTCAGGGAATGCGCGGGTTAGTTTGTAGATGGCCTCCTATCAGTTTCATCGTTGTCTAATCAATATTTCACTCTGAGCATGCGCAAACGTAAATTCCAATATGCACCATTTTTTCACACCCTAGACGTTCGATTTCGCTCAACTTTGGATGATAGTTGGGAAAAGACGATTCGATTACCCCATTTCAATTTCAACATGATTGTATCATTAATTGCTACTGCGCATGCGCCAATGTGAAATTCTGCAACGACCTAAATTTTCAGTTTTCATCCGATTTTGAAGAAATTGTCATCGAATGTGTGGTTTAGGTTGTAGATGGTCCCTTACCTATTTCATTGTTCTCAACACATCGGTTCATTCTGCGCATGCGCAAACGTAAATTACATCGAGCATAATTTGTATTCTTTTTTAATTGGCCAATTTTGACGTTTTACGCTACTTCTTGATTTATTCGTTTCCACTATTGAATCTTTCAAGATCATTTAAAACTTTTCAATGATCTATACATTCATGATACGTAAACGAGGTAGCTATGTGCCACACCCAACTTGGCTGACGTTTGTTACTGCTTTATGGTTCACTCTGAAGCTCTAGTCAGGAATCTACATAAATGCTACCATAAATTGTAATTCCTTGTTAATATCTACAATTCAATAAGGAGCGGTAATAGAAATGACGATAATTGTAATTCGAGAAGCGTGTGAAAGCGAGAGCACGTGACGAAAGCTGATTAATTGAGGACGATTAAGTTCTGAATAATCATTCATACTTTTTGAGCATACGCGCATTAAACGAAGCGTTGAAACATAGGAAGAAAGCTATTCATACGACAGCAGCCAGGTAATTAATTACGTACGGTTAGGGTTCTCGGAGACATGAGATTCACTCTAATACATAATTCGTGGGCTTTATACCGCAGCGCGTGATACGAATAATACTCTATTCTATAAATACCTGACTAACTAGTTATCATTACATCAAATAATCATATCATGAAGTCAAATTATCTCCAAATCAAATAATTATAATTGAATAACCTGAATTAGTTGGAGTGGGAAACATTTATTATCTACCAGTAACCTAGCCGTCCTGTCATTTGACGAATGGTGACACTATTAAGTAACTGTCCTGACTTTCCGAAGTCGATTTCCGAGATTGTGAAATATGAAGCTAAAACTTTTTTAATTCAACCAGATTCATTTCACTCTCATTTGCTTTTCTTCGCAAAATCAGACAGATCTCATTTTGTATTACTTCAATTTACTCGTACTATTGTTTCTGTATTGGGGTAGTCCGAATTAAATAAAAATAAAGTAATAGCCATGGAGATTTGAGTATTTAAAAACAACCTTATTTCACTTTCACAAGAGATAAAGATGATGTACTGCGCGAGATGTATGCGTGTGGACGAACGGATGGAGACTGAACTGAGGAGGCTGATGGCCGAGAGCTTTTATAGGGATTAGCTGCTGCGTCAGCTTGTTATTACTCAAAGGTTGGGGCGTTATACGTAACTTAAATGAATCGTGTTATTTATGTATTCATGAAGGTAATCCGATATTAGTGATGGATTGTCAGCATGCTACCCTTATAATCGTCCCCTTTGACACAATCCCCCCCCATTGTTTTGGCTAGGTTCACACTCATGTGTCACCAAAAGTACAAAGTAAATCATATCAATTATCACAGAATTTTACGCCTTGAACAATGCCGCTAATGACACTTCTAGTTGAGATGCGGCTTAAGTTTTATTATTGAATAAAAAAGTGATCAACCACCTATATTGTAGTTTATTTTTCAGTATGTATAATGTACTAAATAAGGACTAAATCACTTGCGACGAAATTGCGGAAACCCATTTCAATGAAGAAAATGGAAGTTAACAAAAAACGTTAATTTGCAAATAAAGTGATCGAAAAACGTGGTTTGCTGTGGTTTTACGACCTTTCAATTCCAAATATATCAGTGGAATTCGTATGAGACACCGTACCACCATACGGATAAAAATGGTAAGTCCGATGCATTGTATCAATCAAGAGTTTGAAGATTACAATGTTTTGAAATAGACCACAGGTCTGCTTCCTAGGAAAAAACGTTAAAGATAAAAGGATGTATTTGAAGTTACCTATACATACATATATCAGTCGATATTCACTGGTAGATGAAGATACCTTTGAATGTGTATTATACTACATAGTACTGATATCAAGTAAATGCAATTAGAGCGAGATGTGGTGTATGAGTCTTTGACGAGTTCGTTATAAATGTGCTATTTCGCAACCAAGAGGTAAGCAAACGACTTGTTTACTAAGAATAGAATAATGTTTGATGAATTAATTAATTTCATTCACGCAGTATCTATGTAGGTATATTTTAGATATTTCAGAATAAAATATATTACACGACACTACTTACAGAATGGGAATTCGACGAGGTTATATCAGAGCTGAATCATGGGTAGTATTTCAACCAGTGTAGACGTAGGATTTGGGGGTTGACAAGTCTAGCTCGAGGATTCACAGCATGATCCCGCCTCCCGGACGTCACACGAATTTGCGGAAAACATCAATACGCGACATTTTCCCGAGGACGGCGTTAGAGGTAACGGAACGCGTTGCAAATCGGACGGAGTACGTGTGCGTTTTGAACGAGTAAACGTCTACATTGACTCGACTTATCAGGTTATCACTGTCGTTGTCGACCAATGTGGGTGAGTCGGTCGGGGAAAATAAAGACTGGGGACGGGCGCATGCGCTGTGAACCGAAGGGTGGGCCAACACTCGGGCGATTCATTACCCCTGAACGATTACTTAGCCTACATCTTGCGGAAGCACGCAGAAAATACCATCTTTGCTTTTAAAATGTTTTCAACAATGAATTGCATTTATCTTCGTTCAAAAAGAGCTTTAAAATAGTGTAAACTAGAACTGTTGAGCATTACAGATCAAATACAAAGATGAACGAAGTGGAACGGATAATAAAAAGATTACACTCGGCTATTAACTGTGCGTAGAAAAGTTTTTGTCGAAAGAACTACAACTTCTCACATCTCTGGTTCTTTTCAACTCATAATCAAGCCGGTGACAATGTTGTATCTACAAAATGGTAACTTCAAACCAATGAATTCTTGAAAATATCTTCAAAATTGGCCGAAAAATTTCCGTGTTTTCCTCTGATGAATAGAATTTACATTTGTGCGTGTTCGGAGGCCACAGTTGTTCAAATCGAGATGACATTCTTCAGATACTTAGCCTACATCTTGCGGAAGCACGCAGAAAATACCATCTTTGCCTTTAAAATGTTTTCAACAATAAATTGCAATTATCTTCGTTCAAAAAGAGCTTTAAAATAGTATAAACTAGAACTGTTGAGCATTCTAGATCAAATACAAAGATGATCGAAGTGGAACGGATAATATCAAGATTATACTCAGCTATTAACTGTGCGTAGAAAAGTTTTTGTTCGAAAGAACTACATACAACGTCTCACATCTCTGGTTCTTTTCAACTCATAATCAAGCCGGTGACAATGTTGTATCTACAAAATGGTAACTTCAAACCAATGAATTATTGAAAATATCTTCAAAATTGGCAGAAACATTTCCGCGTTTCCATCTGATCAACAGAATTTACGTTTTTTCATGTTCGGAGGCCACAGTTGTTCAAATCGAGATGATATTCACAAGGTTTTCCTTAAAATGGTGTGTGCGCATGTGCATGAGTGGGCTACTATTGGTCCAACGACGATGAAATCTATCTAGAATATAATACAAACAATTCCTAATAATTTATTTGAAATTGAAAGGATAGTATCGGCGGTATGTCCCTATCCGAAGCAGCGCCATTCAAGTGCAAACAAGCACATCATCTTTGATCGTAAGAAATCGAAATTTTGGCCACCAAAATCTACTTCATTGCATTCTAAAGGACCACGAAACTAGAACCGGTCTAAAAGCTATTAAATGTAGAATACAAGCTGTAATTTAGACCGAGTGGCAAATAAAATATCACACAACAAAAGTCACTACTTCGTTACCTACACTTGAAAGCGGTAATTGCCTCGTTCATCAGAAAAAAATATCACGCTTTTCTATAATAGTTTACGTTCAACCACTCGCGGCTACACAGGTAGAATATAACTTCCTGATTTCCTATTCCACTAAATTCGTTCACCACTCGTTGGAAGCTGTGAATTTAATACACATGAATTCACATTTCAATAGGCCAATTCTCCCCTCCTTACAATCCTGTGACCGTTTAAAAAGTAATGTTTGATTGATATTTCCACTTCGGCAATAACACACTTTTACTTTGCCTTAAAGTAATTAATCTTAAAAGGTAATTATTCTTATGCATGTTCGTTCCCTGACAGAAGAAACGAAGCACGCCACCTATAAGCCAATTAAAATGAGTAACTGATCCCATGACTAGTACTTCTCAGATGAGGAAGGAGCTCTAGATAATTGGCAGCGTAAAATAGGGTGAAGTGTACAATCACTTCAGCGCATTTCAACGAGCAGTGAAATATTTTCGTATGATGGAAGACTACGAAGTATCACCTACCAACAACGATTGAGTTGGACGTGAAATACGTGAAAAGCATTAGAAAAGCATTTTTTATTTTTATTGAAACAATAGCAGGTTATCCGTGCGTTACACGGACCCACATCTATGGGTCATTTTACACAAATGTAGGTAACTTGTCATTTTTACTCAGCAGCACCCAAAAGGCTTCCAATCAAATTTCAGCAATCAAGTTTCAAGTTGTACCTAATTCATTATTCAACTAAGCGTCCCCTCAATATAATCAACTCAATATAATCTTAGTTACATTAAAGCTATTCCCGACCTACTTTGCTGCAAATAATAAGGCGTTTTGAATATCAATTTTTGAACATCTATCTTAACGAATAAAAACTGCTCGGCTCAACCCACTGTTTTGGTATCGTTGAGTTTGTTATCGAAAGTTATTTACCCGTAAACCCACGCTGTCCTCATTTGACGTGAAATTCTCGACGCATGTCAGGTTTATCCTCAATTACAAAGTTGTATACCCTGGCGACGTCGTTAGGGAAAGCCGCGTTCTCAATGAAGTAGTAAGTCTGGAGGATTGTAATACAGCCTATGTGTGACCCTAAGGATGTCCATGTACAATTTCAACTCGATGGGTCCATTAGTTGAGTGTTTGATTGTAAAGCACAAACATTCCTTTATTTGGACAGTTAAAATTATAACAAGACTTCACAAAAAAAGTCCACTCATGCAGCATGACCCCATGAGCGAATTTTTGAAGAAATCTTCGACATTTCAGTCGCTATTGATCGTGTAGAGAAATTTTAGTTTATGATTTTGATAGACAAACATGGAATCAAATTATTAAAAATAATTAGGTTTTCAACAGTTTTTAACAGCATGGTTCTAGGAATGGTTATACAGGGATACTTCCATAAGAGTAGTTCAACAAGTAGTTAGACAATGTTTCATGCAAATATTACCGATTTTTACAACTAGCGAACGGCATTATTTCGATTTTTGACTGATTTTTCAACTTTGAAATTTTTGAAAACTTGATAAATATTCTTATAGGAAATTTTACGCTGATTCCGAATACACCACATGTTAGTATGCTGAAAAAATTATTTCGCACAACAAATCGCAAAAAACAGGCTATTTTGAAATGTTTGACTACATTTTTGAAAATTTCAACCCGAAGATGTAATCCGATCATGCTGGCCAACGAACTTGAACTTTCGTTTTGTGTCCTTAACATTTTAAAATTTGTTTGAAGTTTCTAGCACAATTCTACGGACAGTTATCGTCTGGAATGACCATACATACATATATACATACATACATAAAAAAATGCGTTAAACTTCAGAATATGATTCAGAATAGCCGGAAACGGATTTCTGCATACAATTTTTTCAAAAATTCACATTCTACAAATTTTGAGGCGAGAGCAATAGCTTAATTTTCTTCAAAAATTCGCTAAAAGGCCTTTCTGTCCTTAAATTGGTTTTTAAAAATGATACTCTAATGTTCAATTTCCATAAAAACTTTAAATTCGATTTTTATCACACAAAAAAAACTATAAGTAATTAGATATTTTACAATTTTGAATTTTAATCTCCCGTTAGAGGCCATAGTTCCTGAGAAGAAACGTTGGAGTTGGGAAAAAAAAATTAAGATCAGAAAAGGCTTTTTTTGTAAAGTCTTGTTAACACACAAACACACACGCACACACGTACGCACGCACACACACACACACACACACACACACACACACACACACACACCCAGACACCATAAGTTTCGATATTTAGATAATAAATAGATAATAATTCGTTATAGATAATTTGAGTTTAAGACCTTGGGTAAAGTATTTTTCCATTCCGAAGTGCTCAAAGGTTAAATGCAGTTAGTGAGCTGCTTTGTATCATTCGCCATGTACAGGAAGAAAAAAAACTGGTGAGAATTCACAAAAATGAACGGGGAGTTCAAGACTAAGTAGAAATGAGACTGCTATAAAACTGCGGTTGAAAGTTGTAGCCTTTTAGTTGCTAATGAAGATGATGAATCTAAAGTGGTGATGAGAATTCGTGCAGTTCAGAAGATGCAACGGAACATGATGTATCAGTTGAGTTAAAAACTCTGATCAGGACTGTGAACGAGATCAATATGACAGTAAGTAAATAAAATTTCCGCAATTTAGGAACAGCTCGTAGAAGAAAATCATTCCCTCGGTCGGTGGAGAGGGGTGGGGGTTGAATATACCTATATTTGGTTATTTCTTAAAATATAATGTGATAGGCAATTTTTCAACTCTTGGTGTCAGCACGGGCATTGTCACTACACCTAATGATTGCAAAACAAACACTTATGTTCAGTTATTCTAATTTCACATTTGTCAATAAATTTCATTTCATATCACAGATGACAAAAGTTATTTTCCTCAATTTCTCAATAAAATTGAAAAGAGAATTTCATGATAATATATTATTGGTTCGGTCGTAGATTATTATACATTTTTACAGTCTCCATTCATAATAACTAACTAATGCTATCATTCACATACATCTAGAAAAAATAGGAGTTATTTTGGAATGCTTCAAAACGGTTTTCTATGAAGAACATGAAAAATTTTATGTTTTTCATGTTTTTCGAAAATCCCTTAATGTCCGCTAATTGAATATCTTATTTTAAAGATTTCGAAATTTTAATACTTCACCTATAAATTTTATCGTTTCGGGTTGATTAAAATTAATCCCGGGTCATTTTTTGATTTTCGAATTTTTGAGCGAATGTCTTTAAAATGTTGACCAGTAGGTCAGTAAAAAACTTATTTTATGAAATTTAAGGTTTTTGAAGAATAAGCTCAAAAAAATTTACAGTGAGGGAGGGGGGGGGGGGTCATATTTTTTAGGACAATTTGTTGACAGAAATAATAAACCAAAAATTATGTTCAATCGACTATTTTTGCTCCATTTCATAAAACATTAAGAAGGAGCATAATTTCGGAAGATTTTCAAATCGGGGACCAAGGCTTATGAATGTCTCATCATTACAAATCCCCGAATACAAGGACTTGTTTAATGACGACATAGTACATCACCTATTATGATGGTTGAAGCTCGATTCGAACTCAACCTGCGGTTCCCATTGAGGCTATAATACTAACATCTTTATCTATCTCTAAGAGCGCTATTTCATTTCACGAAGTAAGTATCTCCTCAGAATGATGTGGAGATTCGGAGAATGATAATAGGGAGTCTCGTTGGATCGTCCCATTTAGTAGTGGCTTGGAGGGAAAGAATGCTTGCACGAAACTAACTCAAGGCCCTCAGGCTCGCCGTAACTAATTTCATGGATCTTGGATCTGATGAATGGATTGGTAGCGATTGTCTACAGAAAAACCAACATCACCATTATGGGAACGGGATTTCGAGTTCTTCTATGGCTTCATAATGCAGTATTTTTTCGTAAAATATTCTGTTGTTTGAGAAAGCGAAATTAACAATTACAATGATGCAAGTTTGGGAACACTTTTTTTTTTTACCGAAGAAATGTAAGCTATGTACTCGACCAAAAAGTTGACAAAACATTTGTTTTTCGAAATCAAAATGTCCACTAATTTTCAGGGATTGTGTGGGTCAGTTCCCGCTCGGATCATATAGATGTCATGACCATCGGAAGAATTGAGTATGGACAAACTTGAATTTCCTGAAATGACCATTTTCCACAACCTACAGTGTCTCACATTTTCTCAAAATTAGGGTGTTGTTGTTTGATGGTTCCCGTCTCAACCGAGAGTGCGCCTACCCTGCTGGTGTCGAACGCTCTATTCCCGGTTATATCAAGTGGCGGTTATGGAGGGCGAGGAAGGTATGCAAACAAGGGGAGCTATGTTGCCATCCTTGACTAAAAAGGGGCGCCATCACGGACTCCTCTGGCAAATCGGAGAGGGAAAAATGAGGGGTAAAGTGATGGCCACTGTTCAGCCTTTTAAAGCGGACAAATAACCTCAAAACAACAGTCCATTCTAGAGGCCAATAGTTTCCAATAAATTGGAAGCTGAGATTAGTTTCTGTCGGGAAATGGCCAATTAGACCCGCTGAGTGGCCTTTCGGGAAATGACCAATTAGAACTGTAGCTACTACACTAGAACTACTAGCTCACTGCGCTTCTTCCAAGCCACCAATGGCTAAGCTAGTAACATGAGGGTATTTTAATTTCGAGCATATAACTTGGGAATAAACTCGATTTCATTTAGAAAAACTCCAAGTAAAAACGCTTGCATACGAGTCTGCAACGCATTGGGACATTTTCATGTGTTTACCTATGAATGGTCAACGTCATTCTGATGGTCATAATCATCGTTGTGGCCACTTGGGACAATTTTTTTCGTGACGATTTTTTGTTATGTGCCATATGAAAGACATGAAAATGTCAAAATAAAATAGTACAACTAAGACTAGACCAACAATATGCTTATAAATATACATATGTCACAACATATAACCAGCAAAGTGAAATAAAATTATGACTAGATTGTACAAAAATATATCACACCTTGTCTGGTCCAGATAAAACTCCAACCCACTGAGGGGCATGTCATTACTTATTATTATAAAATACCTTTATTTGAGAAAAATATACCTACTATAACTGTGTTGTTATTGTGCAGTTGTTTGTATAAATTACCGATTACCGAACGAATATAATTTCGTAGGGACTAAAAAGGTAGGTACTACCTTTTCCTCAGTAGTCCCATGAAATTGATCAAAGGCGGAAGTGTATTCTTCCTATTATTCGAAAAAAGTAAGTTTAAAAATGTAGTGATACCTAATAAGAACAATTCTCAACATTCTTGGTGGGTAGGTGGGTACTTTTTACGTAAAATGGACAGCATAGATTCGTTTTGTTGCATTTATCTTTTTGAAGAGAATTCCTCAAAAAAGTGTATGTATTGTAGTGGTTGTGGTGAACTCACCACCTCACCGAGGACCGGTCTGAGGTATCCTTATTTCGCGACAGTGGTATCCAGTATACAAAAGGTATTTCAGTATGATTATGTTATATATACATATTCACGGCTATTCCTACACGAACAAAATCACTCCTGTCGAATTTGTGGAAACCCATTTCAATGAAGAAAACGGAAGTTAGTGACAAATGTTTTTTATTTCCGCGTTCTATTTTCATTTACCTTTTCCTTCTCCGAACAAAATTCTGGCAATGAGATAGAAAAAAAACGCGTCTTTAATAATCACAACCATCATTATAGCAATCAACAGTCAATGAATTATAACAACAGTCGACAGCACTGTTAAATAACAACATTGATTAACCGTTTTGTTACCATTCTTCTTTTCCGCGTTCTTTGGGTCTCAAAAATTAAAAGAAGACTTTCCTTAGAGGATGGAGTTAGGTGTTGGGCATCATCTTATTGTCGAATACGAATACGATTGTAATAGCGGTAATTATTCGTTGATTCTGAGTCAACTGCGATTATATTCGTATTCGCGTAATCGTATTCGTCTGTCGGCGATTTCACGAATACAACCCATAAAAATGCGTCACGGTCATCAATTTCAATAGGGCGTCCCTCCTATAATATGCAAAGCCTTGCTAACATTACCTAGCTTCAGAGAGACGTCCTATTGAAATAGATTTGAGACCAATAGGCTGGGCTCCAACCGTTGAATTCGCTTTAAGGGCGTCCCTCTTAAGCTAGGTAATATTAGCTATGCTTCACATATTATAGGAGGGACGCCCTATTGAAATTGATGACCGTGACACATTTTATGGGTTGTATTTGTGTAATCGTCGACAGACGAATACGATTACACGAATACGAATATAATCGCAGTTGACTCAGAATCAACGAATAATTATCGCGATTACAATCGAATTCGTATTCGACGATAAGATTATGCCCAACACTGGTCCACAGACCCTGCCAAAGACTGGGCCGGGGGAAGGTGGTCTGTATACGTTTCGCCGGTAGAGCGCTCTGCATTTCGGACTATGCACGAGGCCAATATTTACGTTGAATGATTTCGTATAATTTCATCAACGACTAATTAAATCCCGTTCCGATACGTGACGAAGCTACACAGCTGACCTAACATGGAAGACGTTTTTCCATTTTAAAGCAGTCCGTTGGTCACTATGAAAGTCCACATATGCAAAGCACATGTGCAATTGATGTACCCGTGACTAAGCCAGCGGTGATGTAATTTCCTAGATAGCGATCCCCACACGTGGGCGGAGTACAAGGGCCATTGAACAGTAGACTACATAAATCATTCAACAGCGGATTTTACTGCTGAGAATCGAATGCAACTATTTTTCACAATGAGATGATCCATATCGTAAGAATTATAATAAGACAATCACTATGAATACAATCCATGGCTTGTTTCCAGTATTCTTGTTGCTGTAAAATGTTTCAACGCGAGTATACTACAAGGTATGTATTGGTATGCAGTTGTAGGTAATTTATTTTTGTGTGTATTTGTTGTCGTTCGAATTTCGTACGGAATTTCGAATATTCGAATTTCGTACGGAATCTTCCATACTCTTAATTATTTACAGTTGCTTACCCAATTTCGTTTCCTCGAAATTGGTATCCTAATGATTTTTAGTTTTTAACAGCGCTATTTAATTATTTTCGATATTTTCTTTGAACATCGTTCCAGTACTATTTTACTAACAAAATGAAGAATCAAAACAACCTAGTAACAGTTGGTCCAGTAGTTCTAAAACAGTTTTCCCAGATACCAAATTTAAAATTTTTATTTATTAGACTCTTCTTCAAATTTGAACGGAGGAATCATGAACTAATAGTTTCACCGCGTTGTTCAACTACTCGGAACATTGCTCCATCAAACCACCGTAATAAATTGCCGTGGTAAGTGATGGTTCGTGGAACGAGACCATCATTTCATTCGTTTGTCGATGACCAAGAGAGGCTGCTCCCTATCAAATTTCAAATTCCTAGGGTGAATAGGAGGGACTTCAGCTAAGGCAAATGATCCGGTTGGAACCCGTCATTGTATTTGTCACTTAATGTCCTAGAGAGGCCCCACATCAAATTTCACATTCCTAGAGTGAAAAGGTCACGTCAAATATCACGTTCCAAGGAAGGAGAGAATTTAGCTCACTCAGCCGATCAGGTAAGATCCCATCATTTTATCAAATTTCAGCTCCCTTCGGTGAGCAGGCAGGAAAGAATATTTCGCTTTTTTATTTTTATTTTATTATTATTATTTTATTTATTAAAAAAAAAAAAAAAAAAAAGAAATTGGTCTCTTATTTTTCTTTTAGCAATTAGTACTGGCAAATGCGTCCCAGTTTCTTCAACCTCAACTCAATATAACCTTATTAGCTACATTAAACCTCGTTCCGACCAAGATTGCTGTAGTTAATGAGGCGTTTTAATATCACTTTTTGATGATTTATCTTTACGGATAGAAAATGCTCGGCTCGAACCACCACAATCGTTTTGGTATCGTTGAACTTGTTATTTAAAGCCCCACCATGATATTATTTATTTAAAAGAAAGTGATTGTTACTTAGGTGTAATGAAATTATCGAAGTGAACCAGTATTGTTGGAGTGAAGCATTTCGAATGAGGCAAGAAGCAAACGAGTTTTGACATGGATATGTCTTTGCTCTGGGGGGGTCAACTAAAAATTTCCGTCACGCAAAATTGATGTCACTATTTCAGTGTTTTTCACGTACAACCCAGCCGTTGTTAGGGGAATGGAACTTCCGCAGTTTTCATCGCACAAAAATCGTTCGCCACTCTTAGGAAAGCGCTTGATTTATGTGATAAATGTTCACATCTCAAGCTACCAATTTCCCCCTCCTTACGTAACTGGCTACATTCCTAAACCAAGTTGATTGGACTATAAACAATTTTAATAAGCCGGTTACAATATTCTTAATGTAAAGCAATAGCATCATTTACTCCACTCCATAGGAAACATTTTCATCCCCTGACAACAGTCGACTGTTAACAACAACTCATTGCGTCTGTATTGGAGAAATAACTTTAATTTATAGTATGCTTTTTGTGCCTCCAAGAATGATAAAATAAATTCTTTATCTTACAGTTCGTCGCCTACAGTCCAAATCCAAAGTTAAAGGATTTGTTTACAACGCTCGAGGACGACCGTTATGAAACCCCCAATCGAAGACATATCCATGTAACATGGTATCTGCTTGTAAAGCAGACAATGGAACTCGTTTACTAGTTTCTTTTGCTGAGGGATTTTTCAATAAAATGGTGATTTTAAGGCTGAAAGGAGTGAGTTGAAAAATGTCTATATAGCCTATCTTTTTCTCTGGTGTTCAAAGGGCATGTTGTAAATAACAGTATCAGAATCGGTTCTTTAATTTTGATTGGACATAAAGGACATACAAACAAGCAAACATACATTTTTTTTAAGATAGGTAAAGATTAAGGCTGGAGATTCTGGTTTTGATTTAGAATGTTTCGCACGAATTTCTAAGAAGCTCGTAAGTTTGTTGTGTTTTTGTTCAAATATAGAATTATCAACTAAAATATCAACATGAAAGGATACTATTATCAATTCATATACATAACCTATAAAGCAAGTTTATTTATTCATTTCACATCTCATAGGAATCGATTAAAGTCGTGAGGTAGTAAACATTATTGTAAGGTACCATAAGATACCTATTACAAAGGTATGTTCCTGCAATTTGCGATTAGTATGGAAACTCGAGATCAAGCGGCAAGACTTCCATCGGAGGAAGACAAGCTCAATTAATTAGGTGCGTTGAATTGCCTCGTGTATCTCATATTGCTGTACAACTGGGAAACTCAGGTCTGCAGGGACGGGTTAAAACGGTATAGTCGTCGAGACGACGAGCTGTCTAATTCAAATTGTCAAGAGTCGGGAGCACTGTCCTACAGCCCATTGTCAGGAGTGACGCTCCGTTTAGACTAATGACGCATGTATACAACTTCGCTACTCTAATAATTGAGAACGAGGAAGTTTAAATGCAGGGTAGAGTGCACGTTTACCGCATCGCACACCCAGATGACTGCATTAAAGAAGGAAATGTACCCTTTCAACGGGGCAATTTTCGTTCTCACTGTGACCGACCGGTTTGGTCAGAAAATGCAGCCTCTTTTAAAATCGTTTCCTGCAATTGCGAACTGTGTAGGATGAGTCCCAGTGGAGGCTGTGGGTAAATAAAGCTTCCGTAATTTGGAAATTCTGAGTACCTATATAATGGAAACCAAGTCATTCAATCAAACAATTACATAGTTGGAATTCCTGAGGACGAACTATAAGATGATAAGTGGAAACTAACTAAGTATCAAGTAATGTCTGGGCCACTGGCCCTCGGTAATAAACCATTGTAAAACCAAACAAATTATTTTTGAGATTATTGTCTAGGAAAGTCTTTTCTGGGGAAAAATCTCGTGAGCTTGAGAGTCTCAGTAAGATAGTCAATGGTGTACTATTGTTTGTAGAGTTCAAAATAAGATGATTCAGAAACTTCTCTGGCTCACCTGTAAAATATCCGAAGCATCAAGTAGACAGTTGAGTTCTATGAGGTAGAGAAATAGAAAGTGATATATTACTTACGCGTTCGAAGTACGCTGGCAGAACACATCTTTGATCTTCGTATCGACCAGATACTTTCTCAAGGAGTTCAAAAAAATCTGGACCGCTCTGAAAACAGAATGGTATAATTATAAAATATTGAAGGTGATTCCAAATAAAATTCTGAATAAATCACGATCTAACGATATCAGGCGCATAGAAAGACAATCACGTGGTTATGAACATTCTACAGAACTATAATCATAATATGAATTCTTACATAGGTATTTATTTAATTTATGGAAGATAGCTGTTGAAATAAATGAACTAACGGCTCCTCAGTCAACGAGAGCGGCGTCGAGAGTGAGACCTAATATTCACGTTGGAAGCAAAACGTGAGTTTAAATGAATGAAGGTGATGGTTGTCAATGAATGAAATGAGAAACAAAGTTAGATGAAAATAGGTAAGCAACGGATGGAAAAAAATATAGTCAGAATTGACATTCAAGGGGCATTTAGAAAGGGCTAGTTTCAGCGATCAGAGACGCAGTTTTAGGGCTCTGACGGAAGATTTTTCTGAGATGATTCTGACTGAAGGAAAACGGAAGAAAGAAGAACAGAAACGCCTAGTTAAGTTAGACCTCGATGAAGAAACAACAAAACAGACGCAAAATAATAATTTAAAGTCGAGGTCATAGAAGAAAGCACGTGAAAATGTGTATCACTTAATCAGGTCTGTTTCACACTAGATGAACTATGAGGTGATAACCTCTTCAACGTCCCAAAAATCCTAGGGAAAGATGTCATGAATAAGATGAGTGAATTTACACACCTATAGGTGAACAATTTGTTCCCTCTTACATCAAACTAATGTCATATCCATACCTTTCTTAGCTGCATTATATATATAACTTAATACATAACAAATTATATAAACCATTTAGTTAAATCTCAAAACCACATTCAATATATTCGGTACCTGATCTTTTTCAATACTCCTATACCCTATGTAACCCTTATTCACATAGGCCTGTTATGATTCAGCTATCTGCTGTAGTTCTGCTACATGATGTAACTAGCTCCATGCAACTTATCGTAATTCTGTATGATAATGATAAATCCTTATATTTTTTAGCCCACCTGCCCCGTGCACTTCCCTATTTCCTTCTTTACTTCATTTTTTAAATTATAAACGACTAAGTATTGGATTATGAGATAACAACCTACCAACGTCCCGAAGATTGTTGTTGAAGGCGGACTCAATAAATATAAACAATGACAATAAACAATAAACTTCAGCTAATTTTTCACACACTAGCGCCACAATTTCTGAAGTTGAATTCATGGATTGCATACTTTTTCTGGATTATAGGTTGCTATAAGAGCGTAGGAGACTGGTGCTCGTTAGCAATATGTCTGGAATCATTTCACATCCTTGCAGGTCGTACAAAGTTGAGGAATGGAGTTGGGTCCCGAAGTTATGTATTTCCTGATGCCCAGGTAGCACTGCCGAAGGTTTCGTTAGAAATGAATGAAGACGATTAGAAACCAAGGAATGTCATATAAGATCGTGTAATCCAGAACTATTGGAAAACATTTAGGTACAGTACTTTTAGAACCAAGCAGAGGAAACTGAATTATATTGAAAGGTATCCCCTTCATAACAATAATAAGCAAATAAGAACGTTCACCGCAGACTTGATAATACCAAAGGAATAATTGTGTCGATGACCTCGCTTCGTTTTAATTGCTCGCTGAAGAAATGGAAAAGGTGACGAGTGGTTTTCTTTCTAATCCTCACCACGTCGCGTGATAAAATTAAAATAAATAATTCAAGTAATAAAACGGCAGAAGTAATACTTGTTACAATGGCTTTACTTTCGCGCATGCGCAGCAGCTACTAATGATACATGTTGATAATGATTAAATCCTCTTTTCCCGACCACACTCCGAATTTTCACGAGGTCGAACGACAGAGCCGTGAGGAAATCAAGATTGGTGGAAGTTTGTGCATGCGTAGACTGACCTTTGATTTGTGAACAATGAAACCGATAGGAAACCGTCTATAGTCTATAGCCTAACCCCACATTCCGCACAAATTTCATCAAAATCTGGATTTGCAGGCACACAGGTAGACAAAAACACAGCCAGGCAGACAGATACAAAACCCAAGCTGTTCAGAATCATCTAAAACCTAAAATGCGAGGGAAGATTTTGATTTAAGTCAAGAAATAATCTTCATCTTCCATCAAAAGTAAAGCAATGATACTAGTTTTTTAGATTCGGAAGAACTAATGTTTTGGCCCACCCACTCCGAAATGAGCGAATCGTGTAATTTCGGATGATATGATTTGATTTCGGCATATGAAGGGTAAATTTGAGCAGTAGCGTATTTTGAGGAGGGAGCAGGGTTGACACCTCACTTTGAATCATACAGCATGCAGAAGTTCAACTTGAAATGGATGTTGTATGGATACAATTATTATTCATTGTACGCTTCCAACTTCAATTGGCACCTATCCCCTTCAAATAGAGAATGTATTTCGCTGAACACAATTATTATGCGACTCCGGTTGCCTGGCAACTGGAATTATCATCAGGTCAATTTGTAGAAGGGCCAAAATAGCGTGGAAATTGTAGCAGCCCCACCGAGAAGAGTGAAATAATCTAGCCAAACCCAAACCAAACGGAAATGCGAATACTGTAAAGTCAAACACTGTAATATACTGTAAAACTTCTTTTTGAGGCTAGCCCATATGCGATTTCCCTGAGAAAACTACTTACGATCGTTCCGCAGTAGGTGGAAATTGTAGCAGCGTAGCGTAGCAGCATAGCGTGGAAATTGTAGCAGCCCCACCGAGAAGAGTGAAATAACGTAGCCAAACCAAACGGAAATGCGAATACTGTAAAGTGAAAACAAGTCAATCCCTACTTCTTTTTGGGAATAACCCATGTGCGATTTCCCTGAGAAAACTACTTACGATCGTTCCGTAGTAGGTGTCCACTAGACTGACAACGAAAAAAAACGAAAGTTCGAATTTTTGAGGTGCTCAAAGCTCAGATGATTGCATCAGATGCGAGGAACAACTCCTGAAAATTTCAGTCCGAACCGATAACCCCTTGAGGTCTCCTAAACCCGTTTTTTGATAATTTAATTATCGATTTTAGAACACTAGACGCTTGGGACAAAAAGACGGTTAGGACATGAAAGATCCAAGCGTCTGGACACTTTTTATACTCTATTCCTATGTTTTCGGTGTCGCGGAACACGATGCCGCCATTATTGCAAGCGCAGAAGCTGTATTTCTTTTGATATTCAAGAAATCAGTCCAAATAAGTGATGGAAAAAAGGCATTTTTTGCCGTTTTTACCTAGTTTTGACTGGGGAAAAAATTTTTTGCGGGTCTTTTCTGCTTCGGTCCTTGTTTCCTGGCTTGTTCCGAATGTAACAAGACCAATTTCGTCCTATAGTATATTGTCCTTCTGAAAATATCTGCTCAAGAGCCGAGTTAGCTTTTTTAATGGTAACCGCTCTATACTTACCTACCAGTAGCTACGAAATAAACATTTAACGCCCTGAAGCCCTTTTTATCCCATTATTTCATGTTTTTGGGCTCGTTGAACATTACGTGCTAGTAGTGGAGGCGTAGGGCTCGTATTTTGGTTAATAATCAAGAGCTAGGTGTCAAAAATCGGTGAATAGAGTGGATTTTTCTCATTTTTCGTCGGATTTTTTGCCCAAGGTGAAATTGATTTCTCAAATTTGTTTCCCCCGGCGCAGATTAGTTTCTTAATTCACTCTAATGAAACATAACCAATTTAAGTATAGAATACTACTGCCTTTCACTGACGTCGGTCATAGATCAAAAGTTCAGTGAGAATATTTTAAATAAGTGAAATACGGGTGTGCAAAATAAATTCCAGAAAACCAGTGTTAATAGAAACAAAGTATAATATGCAGTGTTGAGTCTATTTGACAACGATTGGAAGATCAAATTATAAAACTATTATACAGCAACACTTTCACTCAGAATTTTGCGTTTTGTCCAAGCTTTCTATAGTGTCCTTCTTATTAAACGATGGAAAAGTCTTCCTATGGACGTTCACTCCATTTAACAAAAATTGGTACTGATCTTCTTGGTATGTAATGACATTGGAGAAATTTGACGCCATCTTTACTCCCCGTAAAAAGTGTTAAGTGGGTGATTCTCGAGAAACATCAGGCAAAGAATCAGAAAAATCCACTGTATTTATCGATTTTAGACACTCATCGCGGGAATATCAAGTCAAATACGGGTTATACGGCTAGGATATTAGAAGCAATATGATCAGCAATCCCGAAACCACGAGACAATAGAAGACAAAGGGTTCCGCCACATGAAATTTTAATTTTTTAGCCACTGGTAAGTATAGAACGGTTACTATAAAATAAGCTAACTCGGCTCTTGAGCAGATATTTTCAGAAGGATAATATATTATAGGACGAAATTGGTCTTGTTACATTCGGAACAAGCCAGGAAACAAGGACCGAAGCAGAAAAGACCCGCGAACAATTTTTTCCCCCGTCAAAACTAGGTAAAAACGGCAAAAAATGCCTTTTTTCCATCACTTATTTGGACTGATTTCTTGAATATTAAAAAAAATACAGCTTCTGCGCTTGCAATAATGGCGGCATCGTGTTCCGCGACACCGAAAACATAGGAATAGAGTATAAAAAGTGTCCAGACGCTTGGATCTTTCATGTCCTAACCGTCTTTTTGTCCTAAGCGTCTAGTGTTCTAAAATCGATAATTAAATTATCAAAAAACGGGTTGGTGTCCACCTATCGCACTTCCTCTACAAACTGCTCACCAGATCACCTTCGGTAGTTCGATTCAATACAGGTTTATTTCCCTTATTAATCCTGATTGTTAGTATATCGCATACTACCTATATACAATTTAATGATGAAGTCCCAGTTAAAATTGTATCCTATTCAATGCAGGAAGCGTCTATTTCACGCGAATCTCCTTGCAAGAAAATGCGCTATCACGTGACTCACTTCGTTATCACTGATCTACTTGTTTAACGTTCTTATTAGTTAATTATACAAATTCTCATTTTAAATAGCACCTTGCTTTAAGAATCAGTAGGTAGGTATGTGAAAATGACAACGGGCGCGTTTTAATATCATGACAAAAACTAGTATATTTATTTTAACGTTTGGTAGTTTTCGGAAAACCTACAAAAATGAAGGTACTTGGACAAATTGTGATCAAAAATCATTATTATTAAATGAAATTATAATTAAAAGTGTAGGAAATTGAAAAAAAAAAAAATCAAACACCCCTACAATACAGTTGTAGTTGCATACGAAACTACAAGAACTATAAATTGATCCTAAAATAAAAATAAAATCTTCGACTGTTCTATTGCCCCTACGTAAGAAATTACTTCGCTACGCCACTGATACATGATGAATACGACACGGAATATGAATACAATACATGATGGAATCCAACAAAAGTCATCACATTGAGACGATCAGCTATCGACTATCCTTCGATTTTGAGCCAAATTGAGCCATTATACCGAGTTAGGGAAATGAAATCGACGTGCCGTAAAATCCAAAGCAGCACATGCTCTTGCGTTTCTATTGGTTCATCCAGTCTTTTTCGTGAAAATCTATTTTTGCGAACACGGATGTAGTGGTGGCAAGCAGGGAGGAAGTGGGAGGCAGGGAGTGGGGGAACTACTACTGTAGTCTATTTTCGCTCAGTATATGAAATAGCCATAGATAGACAGTCATAGACACTAATTGTTCAGTTCGTTTTAAAATCCAAAAAACAAAAGGAATTTTGATCGCAGATGACACAATGTTGTAAGCATCCTGTACGAATTCTACCTTCGGTAGCAAAAAGTATTGCGATTCTCTTATCTTTGCCCTAAATTAAAAACTGCTTTTTTGAGTGGTTCGTAAAAGCCGAATGTTCCCTTGAGATAAGAACTGAGGGTTGATAGGGGCCGAAAATTTGGCGCTTTGCCATGTAGACGTAATATCATCAATATGCCAGGGAGCTCCGGCGAAGCACTCGCATTTCAAATGAAAAGGAATCCGGGACAGGTGCTGGAGTCCGCGGGGAAGATCCTCAGACTTTATCGCCGTTTGCGTCCGACTGAACGTGCGTTCCGGAGGATTATTACCGGGAGCACCTCGATCGGACATGAAGGTCGCCGTTATGACGTCTGCTATCGATGAATCAGGGACCCTTACTGCATAAAGAGTGCTTACAGCAGCTATAGAACCATCTTTACAGCTAAAAGGTCTGCGCGATCAACATTACTGACCTCTCTATTATCGAATTTCCGTTTTCCAGTTTCCCCAAAGGAAGTTTTTCTTGGATTAACCCAGGACTGTGAGTTTTCTCGTCAAAACGAAGAAATTTCCATCCCACCAACGACTGTCTCGGGATCTTCTTGTGATAACGCAGGGATTCCGGAATCCATCCGTTGGGGTGGGTTAACCTACGGATCAGAGCTGATCCGAAACTGTCCCAAAGCTCACCACCCTGAAAAATGTATTGTGTAACTAACCCTGCTTTTCCTTTTGGGTTTTCTTCAAAACACAACCCCGTCGTATTTCCATAAATATCCATTTCCTGCCCCTTCGTAATAATAAACAATCAAGATATTGTACACTGAAGAAGAGGTTTTCGTGGATTTAGTCCGTGACAATTCTTCGAATGAGAATGTACCTAGGGAATAAGTGGACCATTTGCATAAGTGGGGTGGACAACGATTTTGATATTTCCATGTCTTTACATTGGCACACAACGGTAAAAATCGACAGTTCTTACGGCGTTGCTTACTAAAATTTCGTTTAGATGATTTTCACTTACGACGGAGCCGTTCCTAGGGAAACGTAACTCCGTCAGTTCTTATCCGACGGAAATGGTTCACCGAACTTTGGAAACACTTCATATTATGATAAAATCTTACGTTGTCTAAACCATTTCCAATAAACTATAAATCATAAACAATCCTCGAGACAGGTGCGAGTTTCATAACGTGATTTTGTACCTAGTAACCAGAATGACTTACCTCTTGTTTCATTAACTGAGCTAGCTGTTCCATTTAACAATAATTCCCTTGTGACCTGACTGAGTCCTGAACACTTCCTGGACAGCCCAGGATTTAGGAACCAATAAATTGAGTGAATTCCTGGTTTCATTATTATTCCAGGCCTTTCTCATAATTTTTCTTCGCTAATTTTCAACTTGCAAATAATTTAGTTTACGCATGGTACCTGTGTTACGATGTACGGATTACTTTTAATAAATTATTGAAGATTAGTTCTGTTTATGTTGTCGTTGCTCTTACTTTTGTTGGCTGTGGTACCTATTACTTTGTTCTTTTGTCAATAAAGAATACTTACTTGTTTACTTATTACTTATTTCCTTACTTATTTTGTTCTAGAGTCATATGATTAATGCAGTATCATTTAATCCTAAGTCAATCAACTTTTGCTTTCTCACCCAAGAAGGTGGAGAAGTTTTGTCTTCGTAAAGAAGGTAGGAAGTATGTCATCCATCAAAATCAAAATTTCCATTAGTTTATGAGTCGGTTGAATTGAAACGCCATTACCATGAAAGCATTGTATTCACGCAACAAGTCGAAAAAAAAAGAGAAAAAAGTCCATCCAAAATCGAAATCTCCACTTCCTCTTTACGTGTCCTGCCGATGTTTGTCTGTCAGCGTATAGCAGTGCCAATTTCTTGTCAGGCCGAAATTATATCAAGTTCTAGTCCGGTTTTGATCAAAATTTTAGGGACTACGAGAATTAGCTCCTAGACGGTTCCTTGTAAATTTCCTTGCCATCAGATCGATAGTAACGTGTGTTCATGCGAAAAATTGAATCGATTTATTTCATTTCGTCAATCTAGAGGTCCGATTTCGATGAAACTCGGGGGTTAGTTGGGGATATATTTCAAAACGGAGCCCTATGAACGTTTCGCTACGGTTAAGTACCTAATAAATATTTTTTTATAACGCATGAGCGACACCGAAATTGGTTGACGCAGGCAAAACTCCAAGACCAATGGATCGATTTGATACAATTGTCAGGCATGTTGTGAATTAACCCCCAGATAATCCCCCTTTTAATCCCATTGCTGTGGGAGGACGCAAGCAGGAAACGTGAATTCCCCGAAACACGGATTTGTCATGATCCACCTACCATGGCCCGATTCCTTCAAAATTTCGGAGGTGATTCAAACGACAGAAGTGTAATACGTAACAGATAGTTGTCAACAAAATCATAGCAGAGAATACATTTTTTTTGCAAAGATTTGGTTTATGATTGTACAAACTTCTCTCGAAACAGTTAATTTAATATACAACTTCCTATCATTTAACAATACGTTTAAGATAAATATTTGCTAATTACTTATGCACCACAACCATGAGGCGAACACTCAGAAATGCTATAAATGTAAAATCATTCAGATCTTGGTACATGAATTGTAGAGTTAGAATTTATGTTCAAACTCTTCAAATACATATGAACGTCCAGTTCGGTGAGCGATAAAAAAATCATTTCGATAACAACTATTGTTATACAGTCAACACATAAAATCACATAGGTACCTATTAAATCATTGGCAAAGAGGGTGATTAATAAGAATTAGCACTTTAATCTATCACGAAATCACCTCGTCTAAATTCATTTCACAGCACCTTTTCAGAATTTAGCTGATGAGAATTACCAACCTGCATTTTAAAACAATAAGAAGTACTACTAAAAACTAGTACTAGGACTAGTACTTGAAATCTTTCAAAAATGAAATAAAATGAATTCTCCATTTTTAAAAATATATAGTCGCGCTTAGTTAGGAATACGTTATTAGGTATACAAAAGTCAAGGAATTTCAAGTTCGGACAAAAACCATAATATTCTGATAAATCGATAAATGCCAATGGTTGACTTGAAAAGCTGGCATAAAACTTGCTTTTGAACATCTCTAGGTCTTTTGATGCAAGGAAGTTTAATAATATTCATCTGAACAAGACTGAAAAAGTAATGTAATACTTGAGCGTTGAATGAATTAGGCAAATGATCCTCCTCTATTCCTTTATTTTTCTGTGTCCTCAAAGATGTGGAAGACTTAAAAGGGGCAGATCTACATAAATATAGACGGTGATGGTGATGCCAGGGTACTGGAAGCATTTTTTTGTTTATATTTGTATGTATGAATAACGACTTGAAAGGTCCATCATCCCTATTTTGGAAATACTGGGTGGACTGAAGAGGTAGGTGGGTGCCACCAGTGATGAAAATAATTACTCTCTCGTTTATCACGATGTATACCTAGAATTTCAGATTGGATTAAACTGTCAGCAGACGTACCTGCACATTTTGGTCGCGTGATACTGCCCCCGTTTGAGCTGTGAAATCATCACGTTTGAAAAGAGCACCATCAACAATTATTATGCAACCTAACAAGGCGAGGATCGCGTTTCAGACAACAGTTGAATCAAAGAACGTTGAAAATGTATTCCTAAGACGGACAATTACGAATTTTCATTTCTCAGGTGTTACATATACGATACCAATTTGATGAGAAATCATTGACGGTCAAAGTTGAATTTAACGATTTTTAGATATGTACGAAGTAGTTTACGTGGTTGGTATCTCAAAGATGACAAGTATCTCAAAAGCTGGAAAAAGCTGGATACTATTGCCTATATTGTGTTCAGAGACGTGGTGATCGAGGTGAAGAACAAAAAAAACCAAATCTGTTTATCAATTTGGCCGTGACAATGACATATACAGATAGAATTACGTATTTATGTGTTTGAAGGATCAGTTTACTTATAAGTGTCATCAATTAATGATCTGTAATTCAGAACCAAAATTAGTTTGAGGTCCATCAGATAGTTTTTAGTTTTGGATTTGGTTGAATGGAAGATAAGATAGGATCTTTACCATCTACTGAATTTCGAACTGATTGAAAAGTTCTGCAGATTTATTGTGCCAATTAGCTGCATTTTTCACTCATCTATGACCCAGATCAACTTTGTAAATGAATATATAGTATAATTACCTATTTCATCGTTTGGTTTAATTCAGGCATGTTTAAAAACAGCTTTTTCTAGGAACGGTTTCCGTTATTTCTCAGATCTGAGTAACTGGGAACGGTTCACATCGCATTCAATGATAAGATCATAGGAAACGGGACGAGCTCGTGTCTTTCAAGAGATTTATTGAGCTAATTTTATCCCCGTACGCGCTAGTCCGTTACCGGTCGAGATACCGTCTGCAGATTCGATCAAAATCGCACCCCGAGCGCTGAAACCTTTCACCTTTGAGAGGGTTAATATACATAATCCAAACCGAAACTCTAAGTAACATTCGATGTTACGTTGCTCGGTGCTCATTGTGGTTGGGTGCTATAAAACATAAAACCATGGAAACTACACAAAGTCATGACCTATGTGCAATGAGTTTTTTTTTTTTTTTTTTTTTAATTCATTTATTGGTTTTATACAAATTGTACATGTGCCAGAACTATTGAAATTTCGTCTGTGTTTGATATTCTGTGTTTGATGTCATCCGTATAGTTTGCTGTGATCTTATTGTCTTCTGTTATCTGTTATGTTATCTTCTGTTTCCTGTGCCGTTTTTTCGGTGTGGAGAGCCCTGTGTTTGGCCGGTCAGGGCCTGAGGGTCCCGACCAGCCCGGGCCCACCCACCATGACGGCTCCCGGGGCCACCAGCTCATTTCTCAACAGGCAGCCCTTGACTGATGTTGTGGAGACTCTCCACACATCCTGGAGAAGGAAGGTTACAAAACTCTTACATCAGTAGATCTGTTTCAATGAAGCCTCGATGAATGGCTTTATAGGATGCAACTACAGTACCTGGAGAGTTCCACTGATCCATACCATCTCCGCATGTACTTTTTCTTATCGTATTTGTGACAAGGGCATATTTCTGTTTTCATAGTTACCTATCCAACTTTCTCCAATGCAACCTGTACATATATCTGATACATACATTTATATGATGGATAGATCTACATGATATGAAAGATATACATATCTGTTTCAGTAGTAAAACTATTCATAATTTTAAATATCCATCAATGAAACCCTTCGCATACATTCTAAAATGATTTATATCCAACTTTACGAAGGAAGAGCACTTTTACGGATAACTATGTGCATTCACATTTGCACCGTGTATACGTTTTTGAGGCCTGCCTAATTAAATAGCTATTTTAGCTACGTCCTTACGTTCTACTACCTACCTAGGTATATTTTGACTCATTGCATTGGTTTTTAGGACGTCCCACTGAAGCTAGGTCATATAGGCAAGGCATCGTACATAAGAGAGATGACCCATTGGAATTAATCCAGGGAATGTGGGGCAAGCCAAGCGTAGAAAAAAGATGGAAAAAAAAAAAAAAAAAAAACTCAGTAGAAGAAATCCGTTTCAGACCATTCTAAGACCGAATCCGTGAAAAACCCAGTGTCTGCGTGAGGCACATTTTGTCGACACTACGCAGGCCACAATTCTCAACCGATTTTCGGGATTCTTTCTTTGATCGATCCCAATTTCAGTCTAGTTTTGCAAAAAACCTCGGAAATGTTAAATTTCACGTTAAAAGGGAGAAAATACAGGATTTTTGGGCAAATTTTGTCGACATTCCCCAGATTCTCAATTCTCGGTTGTCAATCGATTTTCGTGGTTCTCTTTTACTCGCTTCCAACGCGCCACCATCCATATTAGTCTAATTGTGCGACGAACCTTGGCCATTCAGGATTTCTTGTCGGGATGGTGGGTGTAGGGGTGGATACCGATTCTTTCAAGCGCTGCCAAGCTTCAATTCTCGAACGATTTTCGTGATTATTTTTTGCTTTTTTTTCAATTAGGAATTCGGTCTAGTTTTGGAACACGTATCAGAAGTGTTAAAATTCATTATAGAAATAGGTGAATGAGGTAACAGTGATAAATCTTGATGTTTCTTCTTCTTATCTGATTTTCCTGACTGTTTTTTGTTATATCCAGACTTCGGTACAGTTATGCAATAAACCTTGGAAATTCAATATTTACAATCGATGGGGGTATATGGAGGGTTTAATTATGATAAATCATGATGTTTTCGTTTTTCTCATCCGATTATTATTCATATTTTTTAAATTGATACATGATTGATTACCTCAAGTCAATTTTAACAATATTTCTCTAGAAATATACTGAAGCAATTGGGAAAAATTCAATTTCCACGTGGACCATTTCATTAAAATGCCACAATGGTGGGACTCAGACAAAGACTAGGTATTATGTGAAAATATGAATAATAAAATAAATAAATAAGTTTATCAATGTTAATCTAGTGCAAAATCACATTGTCACGTTTTGACACCATATTGCGAGATTTGCGGTAAAATAATCCCCATAAGAAATCTATTTAAAAATTCACAATAATAAAATTGCGCAATATAACATTGATAACATTATTTGTGAATTATGTTGTTTTAATAAAATAAATAGAAAATTGAGTAAAAAAAACTAAGATTTAAAAAAAAACCCCTAAGAATAAATTGGTCTTATTGCAAAATTACATTTAAAACAGTTTTTTTTCCTTCATGTCTGTATTGATTTTTTAAACGTTAAACTTTCTGCGAGGAAAGATGGTCGAATTCCAATAAGGTAAGAGTTAAGAAACAGCTAAAAAGCAAATAATGTACCGAGCCCATGTAATTCGTTGTGTACAGAACATCGTTTAGCAAAACTTTGTTTGAGGTGAGTTATTTTTATGTTATAAAAAATTGATTGAGAGGAAAAAATGGTTCAGATCTCAATAAACTGGGAAGTGACGAAAAAATTCTGTATTAGAGAATGTCTAATTAAGTAATGCAGGAATATGCAGAATTAGTGTCATAATCGAATTATTCATTAACATTAAGAATGCAAAGCATTCAAGCTAGTAGTCAGCTGGTTTTAAAAATATTTTCTAAACGTGTTCAGATAAATGAAGATAGAGGTAAAGTCAAGAACTTCATTAAATTAATCACAGCGAATAATGTGAACCTATTACGCTTGATAAAATATTTCAGTAGGCAGGTAAATTAAGTAAAAGGTTCAAAAACAAAACAAAGACTTGTTGGAAACGATATCGTGATCCCCATGACAAAGAAGTGTGGGGACTGGAGACCTGCGGTTTAACAAATTGTGGGTACGCTCTGATGCTTCGATAAAACCTCGGTCTGTGGGACAAGTGAAAAATATGCACGCGAAGGAGGACCAGAAAAGAGGGAAGAATAAGGAGGGAATTAAAAAAAGGAAGAGCGAGCTTAGAAAAAAAGAAAACAAAACGAAGAGGCAGAAGGAAACGCGAGGAGACGGCGAGGAAAGGGAGATATCATCTTGGGAAGTCTTTCCCGTAGAGATTTATGTATCAATTAGCGGTACGGCCAGCGGTCATAGCCAGCCGATCACATGCAGCTAAAGGGCACGACTTAAGTTCCTTAGGGTCGTTTTGCTTAGTGAACTTTTTGGGGAAAAACAATGACAACAATGTGTCGGGCTTGTTCAGGGGTGGTGATGTATTAATTGTATGGATACTTGGATTCAAATTCTTGATAACGAATTGAAACAATCTCAAGTTTCCCACGTAATCATATAGTTCAAGGATTTTTAGTTCCTTCCAGTGAGCTGTTAAAGGATATCTTGCTCGTTATTCTATTAACAATTCGTTTTCGAAACTAATTCGGTGATCAGCATAGATCACTCGTTCATAGGAAATTGTCCAGTAAACCAAGCTTGCATCATTATCCGAGTATAATTACTTGAAAATGTGTGATCGATTAAAATACAAATCTTTATCTCTTCATGAATATTGATTGGAATAAATTTCAAGCTTAGATTCGAAAAATTTAAAGATAATGAAAATCTAAAGATGAGTATGGGACAGAATAACTTTCTCGTGCCCATAGAAACGTATACCTTGTAGTTAATTGGGGATATATTGAACATGTACCTTTTGGTTTAGAATTTGGAATGTTGGACTCAACGTAAGAGAGTGCGGATGGTATAAAATTTGTTAGAATGGAATCTATTTTAATTTAAAAATATAAAGTTGACACGTGGGTTATGCATGTGGCAAGGTCACAGAAAGATAAATACATTGATGGAAATGAAGACTTGAGACAGAAATCAGTCAAGAATGTAACTGGAGAATGATAATTTTGAACTCATTGAGATATAAGAGGGATAATTCTTACTTTGCATCTGTCCTGTCCCGTATCTAGCGGTGCCTGGCTATAGCTGTCTGAAACCTTTCGAACTCCTCTTTTCTTCTGCCTGAAACAGTGATAAAAATGAATATAAATTACAAATTCAACTGGTGGTGGTGGTCATCAACTCAGTAGGTAATATATAATTTAAAAATTACATAAATAGCCAATTTACTGGGCTCGAGCCTACGACGCTTTATATTATAACATTTATGAGTAATTTTTCAAGGCGTTATGCACTATCGGACATAAATGGATCATTTATTGCTTATAACCAATTTCTAAACATTTTGTTGGTGACTTATTAGAATCACCTATTGCACTTTTAGATTCGTTCACTCAAAAATTATTGTAATTCAAAGCAGTTCACTGCTCAAGAAAATTGGCTTTACCGCTCCCAAAGAAGCCCTGTTATTGCATATAAAATCATTAGAGACGACTCTCCTTTTATGAAACTTAATTATTATTTATTAATTAAAGTTAAATGCAATTTACAAAATATTTAGAGATGATTTTATGAATATGGGTATACAAATAACATTTTTGCAAGGCAAAAGGCAACATGCCCGAACCGCTTTGCAATGATTGTTTTGAGCAATTATGTTGTGGTTTGAACACATTACAACCTCCTTACGTAATTTAATAGAAATGTTGAACTAGAAACTGAATCTCAGCGAACTATGAGCATAATATACCAAATATAAGTTTCAAAAACGAAATTATAACAGAAAAAGATTTGATCGTAGGTGATATAATATTGCTCATTTCCCTTAACAAATAACGACATAACAACATTTGAAAACAGCCAATTTTACAAGACTAAAAATCAAACGTATCATAAGTAAACTTGACTAGTGACTACTACACCGGTAGAAAACGATATCTGGCGCATGTAATGTTTTGCTAGTATTCTCAATTACAGAGACTGAAACTCTCAAGCCGATTAAAAAATTAAATAACTATAAACCCGTTTATCTAATCGCTGCTGCCACGCGCCTACGATAGTGATGTTCTAAATGTTGGCAATCATTGAATGGTGAGTAAAAATGACAATATTCGGATCCAACTGACGAACTGAAAAAGCTTTGAGGCTGGAGCATGTTCTATGTTTCATCCGTCCTGTGTTCAACCCGTTCTAATTATTCGCCCATCACATTAAAAGTGTACAGTATCAGGGTGTGTCCATAAAGAGTTTTCTTGAGAGAGTCTATCAGAGTTTTCTTTCGTTGCACTTCGGTATATAAATACGAGTATTGTTTACGTAACTTCGTTGTCTTAATGAGGAAATTTAAATATAATCATCTGGTCAGTATAAACGATAACAATAATAAAGATCTTTTTCAAGCGACAGTAGGTCAGGAGTGAAGCAGCTCGGGCACAGAGCAGCTGTCGAGGTCAGGGAGGTCACGGTGCCGCTCTCATAACGATCAACAGTCCTGCAATCGTGGGCCGCCGCGAGTACCACAAAGAACAGGACTGTCAAGTCCCTCGAGGGTGGCATAAGCGATAGAGAGGGGATAAGAGACATTTTTGGAAAGTTTACGTGCTTTCTTCTCCGTCAATTTCAGGACTTGATAGAGGAATCGCTTTGGTTCTTCCTTAACAAAAACAAAAACCCCTAAGCGCATCAACTAAAAGTTCAAGTTTAATATTTTGTTCGTGAAAACGATTCCTATAAAACTGGATTATCGTGAGAAAAATGGATAATTATTGGAGACGGGTCTGCTGCACTTACAACTGTGCCTCGTAATTGTGGCTGAGTCAACACTAATAGATAAGTAGGTGGGTATTATTACGATCTTAGCGGTGGGCAGGGGCACGACGCCGACGCTTTCACTACCTACTTTACACACGTGGCCTCCGTACGGGCTTAGGAACATTGAAATTAAATACAGCTTTATTTCAAAAGAGGAACGTACCTACTAGGGCGTGATTTGTCCAACCACGAACTTTATTCATCTTCCAAAAAGTGACATTAGGTAGAAAGTAGAGTTGAACATAAATCCACTTCGAATGTTAATACATTTTGCCTCCTCACATGTATGGAAGCTTTGAGTTCGTGCGAGAAGTCGAAAAAATATAATTATATTTGCCCCCAAAATCAAAATTTCTACTTGTTTTCGTCATTACAGAGCTTGCTGTTCAATTTTAGTTCGGAGTCTGTATGTCTGTACCAATTCCTTGTCACTCTAAAACTATTATACTATGTTTAAGTCCGGTTTTGATTACATTGTCAGGAGATGTGCATGTTAGCTCACAGATGTGACCCTACGAATTTCTTTGCCGTCAAATCAATTGTACCGTCTGAGCATGAGTAAACGTCAATTTTTTATGATCTAACGATTTTCGTTCAAACGTGGGGGTATTTGGGTATATATTCCCTATGAATTCTATTAACTAATATCTATAGTGTGTACGCAAAGTATTTTAGTGCAGACACAGCGGAGACTCAAAGAAAAACGCACCGATTTTGATGGAATTTTCAGTCATTTTGCGGGTTAAAACCCATGCGACCCACAATAAATTCCATCACTATCCGATTTTATTAGAAGCGAATACGTATGCGCAAACGTAAATTTCTCGAAAGATCGATTTTTCACGATCTATCAAATCGGCGGATAATTGGCTAGCCTCTTTATGATGTCGCATGAATTTCATTGCAATGGGTTGAAGGTAAAAATTATAGCAAGTAATCATGCACAAATCAGAAATAGGTTGCTTCGGACGAAACTCCGAAACTACTCGTAAGACCAATTTTCATGAAACGGTCAGAGGTTGTGGTTGTGGTGGTTAGCTCCTAGTAGTTTCCCAATATACCTAAGATGGTGAATGCCATCAGATCGTAGGGTGTGTGCATGCGAATACATGAGTGAACCCTATTTCTGAAAATGTTAGGTATCTACTAACTACTGGATGAGCAGTTACGAATTTCAGCTACGAATTTGTAGTTACTGGGGCTAACTTCTTATTTGATTGCCTAATTACTTGTACAGCAAACCAACTTACAAATAACGTTAGCTACACTTCACGGTGTGCCGAGAACGTTGTGTGTACCTAATGTTAAATTTGGATTGCGCTACGAAAATTCATTTTTTTCTAAAAATAATTTTTCCTTCGGACAAAAAATCGCGGGGGAATTTATGC